>JASDDO010000029.1:356023205-356473205 GCA_030015575.1 Agapanthus africanus | reverse complement strand
ACTGATAAGTGTTATCAGTAGTTTCTCGATCTGTTATAGACCATTCATTGACACGAATTATTAAGTTATTGGGGTCGACGTTACCATCCCTAGACTTGATATGCAGCATATCTGACGAACAGACCGGACTGTACGGTAGTGTTGCCAGTTGGCTCGACGGGAGTTGTGACAGGTTCGCTTGTTTTCTTCTGATCGCTCAATACCCGGTGGCCGTTACGTTTAGCTGACCGCTTGCGGCTTGGGGGTGCTTGATATGATCATCACCCACTGCCGGTGTATTGACGAGTCTTAGAGTCCCACAATGGAGTTACCTAGTCCAGGCGAAACGATGTGGTGTGCATATGAGATATGCGTGGGGACCCGATTAAATACGAATATATGATACCGTATATTAATCGGGCATTTTCTATTGGTCGGGTCGTATGTGATATGACCGGTTTGCAAAATCAACTGTTGGTTTAACAAATGACTTTTAGATTAATTCTTTAATTAAACTCTTTTTCTATGCATGCATGTATGCACATGATGATGTGCATGGATACATACATACATACATACATACATACATTGTATCATGGTTGTTGATACATGTTTGGTGGCAATGCAAGACTTATATTGTAGAATTATCTATTTATTTATCATTTAGAAAAAGGGAAAGGATAATTCACACAAGGTTTATGCTTATCATCTTTGACCATGCTTCAACCACCTTTTAACCTTGGGTTAATTATCCTTTTGTCTTTTAACCTATTTGCTAAAAATCTAGATGATTCTAACCATGGTTGAAGTGAGAAAGATTAATATAGATTAATCCTTTTTCTCATTTCTATTATTCATTCTCATAACTTTTCTTTTGTGAGAAAGCTTAGCCACCATCTTCTTCTTCCTCTCTTGATAATTTCTTTGAGTGAGGTTGATAAAAAGAAAGAGTTTTGATTATAGAATACAAACCGCATCATCATACTACACACATCTAGCCCATTTGTGTAGGGTGTTTGCTCTACTTCATTTACATATCGAGTAAAGCAAGGAGCTTTGGACAAAGGAGCTTCGGGTGGATCGTCGTGGACCTAGAGGATCTCAAGCGAACCTTTTTCCAACTCTCAAGTAGCCAAGGAGTCTAGCGTAGGGAGCTACAAAGGTTGTACTCTCAAAACCATAGCTTTTTCTACTTGTGATGATGTCAATGTAATGAAACCCTAAATTTCTAGTGATTATTCTTTGTATGTTCACTTAGCACCTTAAAAATTTGATTTTGGCACATGTTGTAGGGTTCCTAGGCACACTAATGAAGTCTCACAAGTGATCAAACATGGCTAATTCAAGAATTTCCTTATGCCTACGAACCCTAATACGGATCGTTAACTAGAAAAACTAGGCGATGCAAGCAAGTAAACGAAAATATAGCTAAAGGGAAGGGGCTACAACCTTTGTAGATCCGGTCCACCACTTCCTAAGCTCCGCGATGATGTCCCTCTGCTGTCCAAATCGGATTCCGGACTCTAGCATCGGCTTTATCGAAGAAATGGGCGGGCTTGGTCGTCGGCTTCGATGCCGAAGATGATCTACGTCGAGGCATCACTAGATCAAGCTCCACCTTCACAAAGCCATGAAAACTTGTGAAGGAAACACCCTATACTACTTGGCAAGAGGTAGAGCATGAAGAAATAGGAAGTGGGTTCACTTTAGAATTGGATTTCTCACTCATTTTGGCTAGTTGCCATTGATGTAGAAAGCTTTTCTTTCTTGCTCATGAAGAAGAAGAAGAAAGAAAAATGAATATGATAAGTCTTTTAAAAAGAAAATAAAATGAATACTTATCATGTATTCAACCATGGTTTAGTGTAGAGATTTAACTAAGGTTAGATGAATGGTTAGGGTTAGACATGAGACAAGAATGGTGGACTTGTTCAAAGCTTCAACAAAAAAACAAACTAAGCTACCATTTCTTTTTCTCTTTATCTTTTCCAAAACAATAATAAATGGATAAATAAATAAGAGAAAAGAAACCCTAACCATTCACTAAACATGGTTTAATCTTTACACAAACCCAAATGAGCAAGTATCATCAAACATGATACAATCTTGTGCACAAAAATATATCATATACACAATGTGCACTTCAAGTGAGAAAATCCTTTTAAAGTGAACCAATACTAGTTAATGCAAAGTAATATATCAAATATATAATTATGCATTAAATCGTTAAATCAATACTTGATTTAACGATCCGGTCATACCGCATATAACCGACTAATATCTAATGTATCATCTTATCGAAACAATCCTTGATTCGATAACTAGGTTATATCGCATACAACCTTTCGACACATTCATCGCGAGAATGGAATACGGTATCACATACACGCATTATTCTCGGTCCCGCACATATCTCATATGCGCTCCTATTTCGTTTCGCTTGAGCCAGGAAACCTCTGTGTAGGACTCTAAAGACTCGTCAATACGCCGGTAGCAGATGATGATCATATCAAGCACCCACAAGCCGCAAGCGGTCTGCTAAACGTAACGGCCATCCGGGTATTGAGCGATCAGAAGATCGACGAGCAAGCCCGCTCACACTCCTGTGAATCCAATCAGTAACACTTACCGTACAGTCCGGTCTGTTCGTCTGATATGTCGCATATCTCGCCTAGGGGTGGTAAACGTCAGACCCCAGTAGCTCGATAAGTCATGCCGACATGAAGTCCATGACATGTGTGAAACCATTGATAACACTTACCAGTAGGTCACTGCAACCCTGTCCAGGGATTTCCTGTTATGGCCAGTCGAGCATAGCGCAACATCAACCCCCAATACCGGGAGAGACGAATCCCCTCCTATCGCTCATTGCCTCCATGTGAATCGGGACTGTACCCAAAAATCACCTGTTTGCACGACTCAGTAGAGCCATGGTAGGGTGGAAATCAAAGCACAGTGGGAGACACACAAGGCTCTATGACGATCTCGGGTCATCAGACTAAGATGTACCAGTGTCACCAGAGAACTGCCATCTGACGTGAGGTATAATACCATCTGGGAGTTCTCGGCGAGTCCGTTCAGTGTACCCAGTCTGCACTGAGCACCCGCATACCATCTCTGATGTCAAACACCAATGGATATGGGATCATCCATCGCCCATCACATGAGTCGAGAAGATATACGCTAGTCTACTCTGGAATATCGATGCCCCGTCTCGATATTCCCACGACTAGGAACAATGAAGGATGTACTCATTGACTACCCAGGCCCCACTAGTATGATCTACATCATAGTCCTGGAAGTCGAGTACACATCCTAAGGGATTTATCAACATGTAATCAGAGAGACAGAGAGTTAACATGTTAAGATGAAGAGCAACCAGATAGCATACTATCATGTCGAGCAAGAAAGTCCTACCTATATATGTCCCAGCATCCACTACAATATACATCCAATGTACAGTAATGGCCTCTAGGGCATACATATAACTAACACATGTGATGCTTCCAAACCCTTCATGAGGTGCTAGGTAAACCTAACAATGGAAACCCGAAGCAACCGATGCATGTCCCTTTGGTTCCAAGATCGGGTGAGCCGTACGAAAGCCAGCCACATTCCGCTTCTGGGGACGCCTTGGCCCCAGATAGCACTATCCTGCTAATACAAGATCGGATAATAGATTTGGTCACTAGAAATGTTAGAACATTAGTAGCCGAAGCTCAGAAAGAAATCGGCAGTAGCGGACGGCTGTATCCCGCACAGTACGATCTGATTGAGTTTCCAAGCGGATACGTCATTCCTAAGTTCGGAAGATTTGACGGGACGGGAAACGCAAATCAGCATGTTGCCTACTTTAAAGCATCATGTGGAAATGCAGGGGGCAATGACGCGCTCCTTCTTCGTCAGTTTGTCAACAGCGTGACCGGTGTCGCTTTCGACTGGTACGTGAGTATACCAGATGGTTCCGTCATTACCTTTGCCTAAATGGAGTCTCTGTTTCGGCAAAGATTCATGAGTGTCAGTGACAAAATCTCCAATGCTGACCTTGTGAGGACCAAGCCGGGAAAGAATGAAGGCAACACCGGCTTTATTGCCCGATGGCGTAATCTCATGGTCAAGTGCGAACTGCCGCTGGAGCAGGACCGGTCCGTCAGCCTTCTTATTGGGAACATCAGCAATTGGATGGTCCCATTCTTGTGTACAGCAGGCCTCAAGACGTTTCAGGAGCTAACCAAGAAAGTCCTATGCCGGAACTCTCGAAGCTAGAGTCTACCCCAAACTCTCCGTAAGACAAGACTAGAAAAAGCAAGAGACTAAGGTATACGGGTAGAGGACGCGACGGGCCACTACGTATTTACTCAAAAGTAAACACGCTAAGCGTATCTAAGCAATATAAGTAAAATACACAAGAGACAAAGACAATAGATGTAATTGAACAGCAACTTTATTTATTAACATTCTTTTCACAATACATCTGAAAAGTAAATACATGGAATGAAAAGCAATGCCTAAACAGTGGCATAACGGAAATGGAAAGTACTGAAATGAAATATACAAGTAACTAGAGCTCCGGGTCGAAAGCTAGCTGGTCCAAATCCTCGCTGGTGGGCTCGATCTCCAGTGAGTCCGAATCACCTGACGACATTCCAAAGAAGAAGAAAGAGAATATCGTCAATGAACAAATCGCTCGATAAGTCCCATAAAAAGACAAGAATGGAATAGACAAAATAGAGAGTATATTGTTATAATGTTGTATTTAATGTTAACGCTGTTATTTATAGCTTGGTACAGAAGAATGCCGGTGTATACGAGAGGAGTCCCACTATTCCGGAGACTAAGGTATACGGAGCACACGGAACCGTTCAGCCACAGTACAACGGCAATTGAATTCAGGTTATGTGTATTATGGTTACAGTCTCGTGCCACTTCTAACACCTTCCGTACCGGTCTACCCTTTATAAACCCCGCGATGTCTTGATTGTATTGATGCATTGTTTGATTTGTATATTGTATATAGATGGATGGCTTTCCGAAACCATGATATCAGTAAATAGATATAACTGGAGAATCATGTAGATGGATGTATATCCATGGTTCGGTTCGGTCAATATAGATTGAATATATGGATTCATGGATTCATGTTGAATTGTAGTTTGTACTTGAATCATATTCAAGTCAGATTAATTATATCGAGACTCAGTCTGAGTCAGACAATTAGAAAAGAAATTAAATCCTGAATTATGTTTTGGTGCTATCGGTAACTGTTGTACATGGACGGCAGAATTTGTGTCTTTTTCAAAAACAATTACCGTGTTGATAACACCATTTATTAAGTTGTCTACCTTAAATAAGAAAGCACCCATATCTCCGGCTCCCTGAGGCTCAAGAGACTGGTCCCGCTTAAACATATGTTTACTAGCGTCCTTATGGTAAATTAGTATAACTTGAGGGGGTTTTATGTAAAAAATAATTTTGTATAATTTTCAAAATATATCTCAAGTATTTTATTATCATCTTTAGAGTTTTCATGGATGTATATTTTATCAATGTGACATTTCTAGTGAATAAAACCTAATTTCATAATATATGGTATTTATTTGTAATATTGGAGTTGTATGGTATTTTCTTGTAAATGAAATGTTTTTCTTGAATTTTGGTAATGTGGAATATTATAACTATTAAAAATAGATATTTTGATATTAATTACATATATATTTATTTATTTAAAATATAAGTTTTATTTATAATAGAAATCATATTTTCTAAAGAAAACTGTATTTTAAATCTTTCGAGATCGTATGCTCCTTGCGGAGGTCTGCATCTCACTCTACTAGGCCCGAGAATGTGCAATAATCCGGACCATACCGAACGGGTTTCCCAAAACGGGTTGTAGAGGCGCAATTGAAAAGATTTGTTAAAATACACATTTTATAGAAAAAGGTTTTTATAAGTCGGAGGTAGTTATGTGTAAAATCATATTTTTCCCAAATCTATGTTCCCAAATTTCATCATGCTATATTAGATATGTGTGTTGTGAGGAGGTAGCTCATTACCTCATGAGTTTTCTAAGGTAATACGGTTGTTAAAGTTCAAGCATGTCGAAATGAAACGTGAAGGTATTTTAATGCAAAATTGCGATAAAAGATGCATATAATAATCTTTTGTGATGAAACTTATTAAAGATATTTATTAATGTTTAATGAACAATATGTGATGATATGAAGGTATCTTTATTAAGAAAAATTATAGTTTTTAAAGGAAAACCGAATCGGAAGTCGGACTAACTCCGCTTCCGTCGAGTTTTAGTTTTGAAACTTTTTAGAATAGAGAAAAGAGGAAGAAGTAGGGACTTACAGGTTATTAGACTAGAAGGGAGAAGGATGAAGAGGTGGGAGGTGTCGGTGCGTCGTTTCGTCCTCGGAATCTCTTCGGATTTCCATCGGAAGTTCGTTGGAGCTTCGACCTTTTGCTAACTCCACTTGCACACAAAAAGTCTTGGGAATTTTCTTGAGAGTTTGGGCAGAGATTTATGAGTGAGGAGGGGTGATTTGAGGGTGGTATTTATAGGAAAAATTCGGGTTCTAGGGTAGTGAAAGGGTGTATTAAAAATTTATATTAAAATGGATTAAATGGGGGTATTTTAATTCTCTGGTTAATTGCAGAGAATTTAAACAGTGCAGGGAGAGTGGGGTAGGCCAAAGGGTGCAGGGGTTAAAGAAAAATTAGGATCGGACCGAGTTGGACCGGCGGCGTCAGCCGAGTCAAGCGGTTCGCCGGCCCGAGTTAGGCGAGTCGGGACGTGTCTTGATGCCACGTGTCCCTGACGCTTGGTCTAGCCTCGTGGTCATATTTGTTTATTCTGTAACTTACCCTATTACGTGTAGTGCATGCGTAGACTCTTAGGCTTCTAAAAGATTAAAAGAATTTAATTAAAAAAATTTGTGGCTGATGGGATTTGAACTCTGGTGCTTTGATTCAACGGTGCAAGGTGTTACCAGTGAGCTACAAGCTCCTTCTTGCTGTTCAAAAGTAAATCAAGTACTTATAGTACTCACAGAAATTGTAAATACCCCAAGTATACATTAACATTAAATGAATTTTATGTACACTAAAATTGGAGTTGTTACAGTCTACCCTCCTTACAAAAATTTCGTTCTCGAAATTTACAATTTATTTTAAGAACTAATTTACAAATAAGTAAGGATATCTTACACGCATCTCATCATCCCTTTCCCATATCGATTCTACTAGAGTGTCTTTTCTCTACATCACTCGAATTAAGTTGACTTTCTTGTTCTGAAGTGACTTCACTTTTCTATATAGGATCTCAACAGGTTGATGCTTACAAGATAAATCTGGCTGTACAGTGAGCTCAGAATGATCAAGAATATGGCTGGGGTCACTCACATACCTTCTGATTTGGGATATGTGGAATACATTGTGCACTCCTTCCAATGAAGGTGGAAATTCCAAGAGATAAGCCACTTCACCGACTCGTTCGAGTATGTCGGACGGTCCAATGTACCTTGGACTGAGCTTACCCCTTCTTCCAAATCGGATCACTCTGCGGTTCGGAGATATCTTCATAAATACATGATCTCCTGGTTGAAACTCCAAATGATGGAGCTTTGCATCAGCCCAGTGCTTCTGTCGAACTTGGGCTATGCGCATTCTTTCCCTGATAGTACGAACTACATCAACAGTTGTTACTATCATCTCAGGTCTAAGGAGTTCCCTATCACCGATGTCGTCCCAACTAAATGGCGATCGACACTTCCTTCCACAGAGTGCTGCAAAAAGTGACATTCCTATGCTTGCTTGGTAGCTGTTGTTGTATGAAAACTTCACAAGATGTAAGTGATCTTCCCACGATCCTCCGAAGTCTAGCATATATGCTCTGAGAATATCTTCCAAGATCTGAATAATTCACTCAGACTGACCATCTGTTTGTGGATGATAAGCCGTGCTGAAGTTCAGACTTATTCCCAAGCTTGCTTGCAGACTTTGCCAAAATTGTGATCGAAATCTTGTGTCACGATCAGAGACAATGCAGACCAGGACTCCATGAAGTCTCATGATTTCCTGTATGAGTTCATGGGTATCAGAGAAAGTAAATTTTGAAGAGTTTAAATCTTATGTAGATTCTTACCTCCATGTACTTCTTTGCTAATATCTCAGTAGATTGGCCAACTCAAAATGGGATGAAGTGAGCCGACTTTGTGAGTCGATCCATAATAACCCATACCGCATCGTTACCCTTTGTGCTGCGAGGAAGTGCAGTCACAAAATCCATTGTGGTGTGTTGCCACTTCCATTTTGGGATAGGTAACGGTTGAAGTAATCTCGGTGTCCTGTGATATTCAGCCTTTACTTGCTGACACACACAGCATTTAGCGATGCTTCTGGCTACTTCACGCTTCATTCCATGCCACCAGTAATTCTGACATAGATCTTTGTACATCTTTGTACCTCCAGAGTGTACTGAGTAGGGAGAGTTGTGAGCTTCTTTCATTAACTCTTCCCGAACAGAACCTTTTGGTACACATAATCTGCTGCCGTATCTCAAAGATCCGTCTTCATGGATGATGAAGTCTGTTCTGAGTCCATTCTCTACTTGTTCTCTGATCTTTTGCAACTTAGTATCACTTGCTTGAGCTGCTTTGATCTGATTGACAATTGTAGATTGAACTTGTAAATTCATCAAGCTTGAAGCGTTACCTGGCATGACTACTTCAATCTCCATCTGATGCAATTCTTGTTGAAGCTTCCACTGGGCGGTGAGATTCCTTGATAATGGTTAGCGACTAAGGGCATCAGGTACCATATTCACCTTCCCTGGATGATATTGCAGGTTGATGTCGAAGTCCGCCATGAGTTCTAACCGTCGTCTCTGCCGCATATTAAGCTCCTTCTGAGTAAACACATATTTTAAACTCTTGTGATCTGTGTGTATGTTCACTCGTTCACCAAGAAGATAATGGCGCCAAATCTTAAGAGCAAAGATTACGGCCGCCAACTCCAAATCATACGTCGGATAATTGCGCTCATGAATCTTCAGCTGTCTTGAAGCATAAGCCATAACTTTACCGTGTTGATGTAGAACACATCCTATTCCTTTACCGGATGCATCACAATGCACTTCGAAATCTCCAGATTGGTCTGGTATAACGAGAATAGGCGCTTATGTCAACCTTGACTTGAGTTCTACGAAAGCTTGTTCGCATGCTTCTGACCACACGAATTCTTCGTCTTTACGTGTGAGCTTGGTCAGGGGTATTGCTATCTTTGAAAAGCCTTCAATGAACCTTCTGTAATATCCAGCTAGACCCAAGAAACTTCGAATGTCCTTCACTGACTTTGGTGTCGGCCATTCGCTTACTGCTGAAACTTTCGCTTGATCCACAGAGATTCCTTCACCTGATACAATATGTCCGAGGAAACCAACTTGATTTATCCAAAACTCTCACTTGCTGTACTTGGCATATAGTTGATGTTGTAGATTTTCCAGGACAATTCATAGGTGCTCGGCATGTTTTTTCTGACTCTTTGAATATACCAGGATGTCGTCGATGAAGATGAAAACAAACCTATCTAAGTACTCCCAGAAAACATGATTCATTAGGTTCTTGAATATTGCTGGTGCGTTGGTCACTCTGAATAGCATCACAAGAAATTCGTAATGACCATAACGAGTTCTGAATGCTGTTTTATGAATATCAGCTTCCTTGACCTTCACCTGATGATAACCTAACGAAGATCAAATTTGGAGAAAACACAAGATCCACTTAGCTGATCAAATAAATCGTCGATACGCGGTAGCGGATACTTGTTCTTTATCGTTACTTCGTTAAAGGCTCTATAATTGATGCACATTCTGTATGAACCTTCCTTCTTCTTCATAAGCAGTACTGACTTGAAGTGTTGGGATGAATCCATCCTTTCGCTAATAATTCGTCCAACTGAGTTCGGACTTCCTTCAAACCTTCCGAACTTAATCGATAAGGTGCTTTGATCACTGGTTGTTCTCCTGGTATTAATTCAATGTTGAATTCAAGAGCTCGATCGGAAGGCAAACCTGATATATCGTCAGGAAACACATCGTCGAACTCTCGAACCACTTCTGGATTTTATACTTCCTTCGCTTGAATTGCTGCAATAACTGCCTTCTTTGGTTTCGCCTTGTAAGTACTTGGCTCCAGTGTACGGTCTCCACTTTTGAAATAGAAGATCGGATGCTCGGGAATCTTGAATACTACCCTCCTTTGACGATAGTCAATGATAGCATAAAATGTTCCGAGCCAATCCATACCTAGAACGACATCGAAGTTCGGTATGTCCAACACCTTGAAGTCAGTATAGAATTCTCTGCTGCAGATGACTACTGGACACAAGCTGTATCCCATTGTTTCCGTTAGAACGCCATTTCCTGAACTGACATTCCAACTGGATACAAGTAGTGTGACTGGAATCGCATGAGTTCGGATGAACCGTTGCGACATAAAGCAATGAGATGCTCCAGTATCGAATAGTGCTAGTGCAGGAAGTGAGGCTACTACGATTGTACCTAAGGTATGTGGGATATGTTTTAGGTATAGGAAAAATATGTAGGTAGGTGTTAAGACTGAATGAAAAGCTTGAAAAGAAAGGGTTACCGGTGATAACTTGGCCAGTAGCCTCAGCTTCTTCCACGGTCATTATGAAAGCCTGTCGCCGTGGTACATTCCTCTTGGCCGGAGGAGCATTCCTTGAACGTTGCTTTGAGCTTAATGGAACTGACGAGGAAGAGGTGCAGTCGGTGGTCCTCTAGGTGGTGGAGCAGGGAGAGCAAGTCTTGGAGCAGGTTCCTGAAGGACTGGTCTCTGCTGATAAGCAATTGCTAGCCTGGGTGCAGCAATTAGGATGTGTCTTCGGGGACAAGACCCAATATCAGAAGTAGCTGAGCTGCAGACTAAGCAAAGACGGTTGGCTTGCCGGCAGTCTTTCGCCAAATGTCCATCTCTCTTGCAGTAGGTACAAAAGGCTGGGCTGGACCGGTTGATTGGTACTCCCGGTCTCCTTGGCACAAATGGTGGCCTTGATGAGGCTCCTCCTGCCATCTGGGTGGCAGGGTGCTTAACTCTAGCAGATTGAGATCGGCCCCTCATCATTACCACTGCCTCATAATGGCAGGTAGCTTTTAGAGCCGATTCATGAGTCGGAAAATCTCCTGTGGCTAGTGCAGCATGGATCTCCAGGTCTGACTCTTGTTGAAATCGACGGCCTCTGATCTCATCCGTCAGTATCAAGTGTGCCGCAAATCTGTTAAAGTATTGTCTTAGCTGTGTAGTATGTAATTTATTGAAAAATTGAATTATTGAAACATATCTTACCGACTGAGCATGGTGAACTCAGCATCGTATTCATCCACTGATTTGGTCCACATCGAACCCTGTTGTAAGTGAATGAACTGATGTTCCATGTCGAACCTGGCAGTCTCTGGGAAGTACTTTGCGTCGAACATATCGCGGAAAATCTTCCATTCGATGGGTTGATCAAGACGGCTTTCTTCCGCCTTCTACCAGACCCATGCATTGTCTGTGAGCTGCAGCTTTGCAACACGAACCCAAGTATCTCTGGCACTTGTGCCGCTGCCAAATCATCTTCAATGCCTTGAGCCCATTCCTCAGCTTCTAGAGGGCTCTCTTTTCCTGCAAACTGTTTGGGGTGCAAGGCCGTAAATTGCTTCACCCTAGGTGCTTCTGCCTCTGGTTGGTTCATCAGGATAGCAGTCTGCTGCTGTTGTCCTTCCAGGAGGCTGCAGATTGCCTTAAACAGAACCGTCTGCTCATTGATCGGAGCAGCGATGACAGGTGTGAGTGGTAGTGGTGGGGGAGTGTTGTTGACATTCGTACTGGTGTTGTTTGGGGAATCCATAACCTTGAAAGAAAAATTTGGGTTAGGACAGATTCAAAATATATGAAATGATAAGATTCAAGGAATGTGAATTGTAAAGAATGTTTTCAGTTGCTGGTTCTTGTGTAAAATTACTTAGGTTTTCCATACAGTGCAGACCTGTATGGGTCACCAACAAAACCTGTCACGCCCCGCTTCCCGGTATACGGGCAGAGGACGCGACGAGCCGCTACGTATTTACTCAGAAGTAAACACGCTAAGCGTATCTAAGCAATATAAGCAAAATACACAAGAGACAAAGACAATAGATGTAATTGAACAGCAACTTTATTTATTAACATTCTTTTTACAATACATCTGAAAAGTAAATACATGGAATGAAAAGCAATGCCTAAACAGTGGCATAACGGAAAAGGAAAGTACTGAAATGAAATGTACAAGTAACTAAAGCTCCGGGTCGAAAGCTAGCTGGTCCAAATCCTCGCTGGTGGGCTCGATCTCCAGTGAGTCCGAATCACCTAACGACATTCCAAAAAAGAAGAAAGAGAATGTCATCAGCGAACAAATCGCTCGGTAAGTCCCATAAAAACACAAGAATGGAATAGAGAGAATAGAGAGTATATTATTATAATGTTGTATTTAATGTTAACGCTGTTGTTTGTAGCATGGTACAGAAGAATACCAATGTATACGAGAGGAGTCCCACTATTCCGGAGACTAAGATATATGGAGCACAAGGAACCGTTCAGCCACAGTACAACGGCAATTGAATTCAGGTTATGTGTATTATGGTTACAGTCACCTTCCGTACTGGTCTACCCCTTATAAACCCCGCGATGTCTTGATTGTATTGATGTATTGTTTGATATGTATATTGTATATAGATGGATGACTTGCCGAAACCATTATATCAGTAAATGGATGTAACTGGAGAATCATGTAGATGGATGTATATCCATGGTTCGGTTCGGTCAATATAGATTGAATATATGGATTCATGGATTCATGTTGAATTGTAGTTTATACTTGAATCATATTCAAGTCAGATTAATTATATCGAAACTCAGTCTGAGTCAGACAATTAGAAAAGAAATTGAATTCTGAATTATGTTTTGGTGTTATCGGTAACTGTTGCACATGGACGGCAGAATTTGTGTATTTTTCAAAGACAATTACCGTGTTGATAACACTGTTTGTTAAGTTGTCTACCTTAAATAGGAAAGCACCCATATCTCCGGCTCCCTGAGGCTAAAGAGACTGGTCCCGCTTAAACCTATGTTTACTAGGGTCCTTATTGTAAATTAGTATAACTTGAGGGGGGTTTATGTAAAAAATAATTTTGTATAATTTTCAAAATACACCTCAAGTATTTTATTATCGTCTTTAGAGTTTTCATGGATGTATATTTTATCAATATGACATTTCTAGTGAATAAAATCTAATTTCATAATATATGGTATTTATTTGTAATATTAGAGTTGTATGGTATTTTCTTGTAAATGGAATGTTTTTCTTGAATTTTGGAAATATGGAATATTATAACTATTAAAAATAGATATTTTGATATTAATTACATATATATTTATTTATTAAAAATATAAGTTTTATTTATAATAGAAATCACATTTTCTAAAGAAAATTGTATTTTAAATCTTTCGAGATCGTATGCTCCTTGCAGAGGTCTGCATCTCACTCTATTGGGCCCGAGAATGTGCGATAATCTACACCATACCGAACGGGTTCCCCGAAATAGGTTGTAGAGGCATAAGTGCAAAGATTTATTAAAATACACATCTTGTAGAAAAAGGTTTTTATAAGTCGGAGATAGTTATGTGTAAAATCGTATTTTTCCTAAATTTATGTTCCCGAATTTTATCTTGCTATGTTAGATATGTGTGTCGTGAGGAGGTAGGTCATTATCTCATGAGTTTTCTAAGGTAATACGGTTGTTAAAATTCAAACATGTCGAAATGAAACATGAAGGTATTTTAATGTAAAATTGCGATAAAAGATGTATATAATAATCTTTTGTGATGAAATTTATTAAAGATGTTTATTAATGTTTAATGAACAATATATGATGATATGAAGGTATCTTGATTAAGAAAAATTGTAGCTTTTAAAGGAAAACCGAATCGGAAGTCGCACTAACTCCGCTTCCATCGGGTTTTAGTTTTGAAAGTTTTTAGAGTAGAGAAAAGAGGAAGAAGTATAGACTTACCAGTTATTAGACTAGAAGAGAGAAGGATGAAGAGGTGGGAGGTGCCGGTGCGTCGTTTCGTCCTCGGAATCTCCTCGGATTGCCGTCGGAAGTTCGTCAGAGCTTCGCCCTTTTGCTAACTCCACTTACACTCAAAAAGTCTTGAGAATTTCTTGAGAGTTTGGGCAGGGATTTATGAGTGAGGAGGGGTGATTTGAGGGTGGTATTTATAGGTAAAATTAGGGTTTTAGGGTAGTGAAAGGGTGTATTAAAATGGATTAAATGGGGGTATTTTAATTCTCTGGTTAATTGCAGAGAATTTAAACAGTGCAAGGGGAGTGGGGTAGGCCAAAGGGTGTAGGGAGTTAAAGAGAAATTAGGATCGGACCGAGTTGGACCGGCGGCGCCGGCCAAGTCAAGCGGTTCGCCGGCCCGAGTTGGGCGAGTCGGGGCGCGTCTTGATGCCACGTGTCTCTGACGCTTGGTCTAGCTTCGTGGTCACGTTTGTTTATTCTGTAGCTTACCCTATTACGTGTAGTGCACGTGTAGACTCTCGGGCTTCTAAAAGATTAAAAGAATTTAATTAAAAAAATGTGTGGCTGATGGGATTTGAACTCTGGTGCTTTGATTCAGCAGTGAGCTACAAGCTCTTTCTTGTTATTCAAAAGTAAATCAAATACTTATAGTACTCACAGGAATTATAAATACCCCAAGTATACATTAACTTTAAATGAATTTTATGTACACTAAAATTAGAGTTGTTACAAAGAACTAGGCTTACTCTTTCAGAAGGGACAAGGTCCGCAAGATATTCAAAGATGCCTTGAACAATGGTCTACAATTGCCGGAGTCGAAGAGACCCCACGAAGCAAAAATGACCGACTATCCCCTGTATTGTCCATACCACAGAGTAGTGAGCCATGCGATCGAGGATTGCTATATCTTCAAAGACTGGGTTGAGAAGCAGTACAAGACTGGAGAGATCGAGCTATCCAAGAGTGTGTTGGTGAACAATCAAGTTGCAACCACCAACTTTATATAGATAGAAACTGAAGCCTTCTAGGAGAAGACAGCTGAACCCGCTGCCCTGAGAAATGAAACTGACTCACCGCAGCCTCCGTGGAGTATGCACATATCTAATAATACGAAGAAGATGATAAAGCTACTTCGGAAAGAGCCCAGAACAAGATGGGAAGGGCAGATGAAGCCCACCATTCCTGCTGCCAATTCGGCTCAATCAGACTCAAAATCCAAAAAGCTCAAGAAGAAGAAAAGTGCAGCTCGACATGAAAAAGAGTCTGCAGGGAGATCGACCATTCAAAAACATATCGATTCTCTCGAAGACTATGAGCAAGAGGAAAGGGCTCTAATTCAATTGAAGGAGTTCTTCCTTATAGAAGCGGCTGAGGTTCTAGAGGAGCTAAAAGAAGACTCTAATGAAGAGATCTCTATAGTGACCTGATACACCATCTACCTTGGTAGCGACTCTGAGGAAGAGCTCTGTTTTCCCAAAGAGGACGAGGAGCTCGCCACAAAGGCCAACCAAATCCAGCTCAGAAGTGGCAGGGCTCTGCCGCTAAATCAGGGCAATGCCCCAAAAGGAAAGGAAAAACATGTGGCTAATGAGGAAGATGGAAGAGAACCGGCTAATGAAAACTCAAGTCCTTCCTCGGTGGACTACAATGTCTTGTCTCATCCCCGGAAGCTTCCGTCTCTCCTGAGCATCTACGATGCCTAGGTCCTATCTAAATAGCTTAGAGATGTTCTCATTCACGCTCTACAAAACCCTGAACGGTATCAGGCTCGCTTTGCAGAAAGTAATATGAAAGAAGCCCAGTACGCTCTGCATGCCGCCGCAGTCACGTTTAAGGACGGTGACTTGCTACTGGGAACGGCTGAGCATAATCGGCCGCTTTATGTGACAGGATACAGCGACGGAGACCGGATTAATCGCATATTGATTGATCCGGGATCCTCAGTGAACATCATGAACTTGCAGACTCTGAAGAGTGTCAATAGACGTCTGACACCTGTCAAGGGAAAGGACTGTCATTCAAGGCATCAACCAAAATTGCCAACAAGTTCTGGGGTCTATAGCTCCGCCGATCTTATTTAGGGATCTGCAAACCGAAGCTAAGATATACGTGATCGACGCTGAGACGTCTTATAAAATTCTCTTAGGGCGTCCGTGGCTCCACGATTACGGTATTGTTCCATCAACTCTCCATCAATGCATGAAGTATACTAAAAATTGCGATGAAAGACGCATTGACGGAGACATCCAACCATTCGGTATGCATGAAGTCCGATATGAAGATTCTCTGTACTTTATGAACCCCAAAAATGTTAAGCCACAACTGACCAAGGACAGAGCGGCCCTAAAACTCAAAGGCAAATCTGAGCCGGCTGTCACTTTCAAAAGCAAAAAACCCCAAGTGCATCCACGTTTCGGCAGTGACACTGATGAGTCTGACGCTGGAAGTACATCCTTCCGTAAAACTCGACCTCATTTCTGTAGCGATACAGAAGAATCTGATACTGAAGGCCTATCCGACAGCAAAATCCGCCCTCGTTTAGGCAGCAACACTGAAGAGTCGGAGGAAGAGGACCCGCCTTGCAACAGCTGTGCAGACTAGGCCCCCACGTAGCGAGCAAAACTACGAGAGACCTTCGAAATTGCAGAAGAGTCCCTAGCCGTCGCAAGGGTGCCGGAGCAGATGTGCAAAGAGCTCGATGAATTGTCAGTCTCCACCGTGGACCAGCTGAATACGTTCTACGTTCCCGGGAGAAAGAGTGGGTAGAAGGGCATCCTGTTTAATGTGTCAAATCCTGTCGTGCACCCGGACGATTTTTTTGTCACCTGCCTTCCCTATGAAAGAGGCATAAGAGTTGTCCTAAACCCCAGATATTATGCGCCCGAGATGCGGAAATATTTTAAAAAGTGCGGATGTCGGTTATATCAAACGGACTCCGAAGCAAAGTTTTATGAGGGGCTGTAGCATCCGCCTCGGGTCCGAGCACTCATCGATTTCCGAATTCCAGATAGACGGGGCATAGGTTTCATCGAGCCTGATTCCAAATCATTCTACATGGTCCATGCTGGTGAAGCCAACGAAAGGTCAAATGAGGATGACAAGATATCCGAGCCAGAAGAAGCTCCTCGAGAGCTCGAAGATGGCGGACAAGCAACTTTTGACGAGCTAACCGTTGGGAACGCCCGATATCCCAAGGCCGATCTACATCAGCTCACTCTTATCAAAGGAAATGAAAGAGCAGATAATCGCCCTGCTGCATGAGTTCGCCGAATGCTTCTCGTGGACGTACAAAGAAATGCCTAGCCTATCCCCTGAAGTGGCCATGCATAAGCTGGCTATATCTCCTAATGCCAAGCCTGTCAAACAAGCTCCTAGAAGAATGAGAAGGAGCTGGAAGAAAAGGTCATTGAGGAAACTAAGAAACTTATCGATGCTGAATTCATCAGGGAAGAGAAGTACGCAGACTGGATCGCATGCACTGTCCCGGTAAAGAAGAAAAATGGGCAGATCCGGGTTTGTGTCGATTTCAGGAACCTTAACAAGGCATGCCCTAAAGTTGATTTCCCACTTCTGGTCATGGAAATGATGGTCGATGACACCTCAAATTACGAGTTGTTCACCTTCATGGACGGTTCGTCTGGATACAATCAGATAAAAATGCCGCCTGAGAATGAGAAGCATACAGCATTTCGAACCCCAATCGGCATATACTGTTACAAAGTGATGCCGTTCGGACTGAAGAACGCAAGTGCTACATATCAAAGGGCAATGACCAATATCTTTGATGACCTAATCCATAAAGTCTTCGAATGCTATGTTGATGATTTGGTCGTCAAGACTAAATCCATGGCCGATCACATCCAAGATCTTAGGACCGTTCTCACTAGACTGAGGGAATATGATCTGAAGATGAATCCTCTAAAGTGTGCTTTTGGCGTGTCATCGGGAAAATTTCTGGACTTTATAGTCCGACATCAGGGGATCGAAGTTGACCCATCCAAGATAAAGGCCATCATGGAGATGCCCCCTCCAAAGAGTCTGACGCAGCTAAGATCTTTTCAAGGCAAGCTTGCTTATATACGAAGGTTTATCTCAAATTTATCAGGGAGATGTAAGCCTTCTTAAAGCTCATGAAGAAAGGAGCTCCTTTCGTCTGGGATGCCGAATGTCAAGAAGCGTTCGAAAACGTCAAACAGTACCTGTTGCACCCTCCAGTGCTTGCTGCCCCTATTCTAAATAAACTGTTGATTCTCTATATTGTCGCGCTAGATGAGTCACTCGGTGCACTCCTTGCCCAGAACAATGAGGAGGGAAAAGAATATGCCCTCTACTATCTCAGTCAAACTCTAGTCAGGGTGGAACACAACTATTCCCCAATTGAAAAGCAATGCCTGGCTCTGATATTCATTGTGAAGAAGCTGAGGCACTATCTGCTTGCTCATTGGGTTATGCTGATCTCCAAGGTTGACCTGCTCAAACACTTGATGTCCAAAGCAAGCCTAGCCGATAGAATGGAGAGGTAGGTTGTCATGCTGCTTGAATCCGACATAATCTATACTCCCCAGAAAGAAGTAAAAAGGCAAGCTCTCACTGAGTTCCTTACTGCTCATCCCATACCAGAAGGGTCACCGCTCAATTGCGAGTTACCCGACGAACAAGTGTTGCACCTCGAGGATGATGAGACATGTTGGGAGCTCTACTTCAATGGAGCCTCATCAATGAGGAGCTCCGGCAAATCAAGCATCCCGCAGATAAAACTAGGGATAGGATTTGTGTTCATCACGCCATTGATAGGAACCCTATGATGTTCTTTTGGTCTCACCGAGCCTCGCACAAACAATGAGGCTGAGTACGAAGCTTTGATAGCTGGTCTGGAGCTTGCCATAGAAATAGGAACCCTTCGGCTACGGGTTTACAGTGATTCCCAGCTTGTCATCAACCAACTAAGCGGTGACTATAAGATATACAAACCCGAGTTGGCTCGGTACAGAAGTTGGGTGGTGGAGCTCATGAAACAGTTCATCCGCATGAACTAATGAGAGTCCCTAGGGCATTGAATGGAAAAGCCGACATACTCGCTCGTCTAGCTAAAGAGCTAGCTGATCTTGACATGGAAGAAATTCTAATCACAGTCAGAAATCGGCAAATTCTTCCTCCAGTCACTTGGCGTGAAGAAGAAAGCGTAGAACAAAAGAATAATCCTGCCGAAGAAACTTTGATCATTCAAGACGAGCCCGATTGGAGAGAACCCTTCATAGAGTACCTTCGATACGACAAGCTTCCCAAAGAAAAATCTGCGAGGATTCAACTGACGAAGAGAGCTCTTCGATATGTGTTTGTAAATAATACGCTATACCGCAGATCATATGACCAACTATGGCTCAGGTGCCTATCATCGGCCGAAGCCCAAAAAGTCATAAAAGAAGTTCACTCAGGCGTCTGCGGAGCTCACTAATCTGGCCCCAAAATGCGGCTTCAAATTAAACGGCTTGGATATTACCGGCCTACCATGATAAGGGATTGCGAAGAGGTGTCATTTCTGCCAAATTCACGGTTACTTCATTCATAAGCATCCCAATCCGCTGCATCCTACGGTGGCCTCATGGCCCTTCGAAGTTTGGGGCACCGACATAGTTGGCCCAATTGATCCTCCGTCATCCAAACGCCACCAGTTCATATTGGCTTCAATAGACTACTTCTCCAGATGGGCTGAAACTGTCCCGCTAAAACAAGTCAAGACAGAAGATATTATGACATTCTTCCGGCATAATATTCTATACCGCTTCGGTACACCAAGAAGAATCATTTCTGACAACGGGCCTTCTTTCAAGAGCTTCAAAATCTTAAGGTTCGCTACTCAGCACAAGATAGACTGGAGATATTCCTCCATCTATAATCCAAGAGCCAATGGGCTAGCCGAAGCTTTCAATAAGACTCTATGCAAGCTCCTGAGGAAAAATGCTTCAGCCAACAAGAGAGATGAATCTCAAACTTCACGAGACATTGTGGGCATATCGTACCACGCACCATACTCCAACTCAGTCCACTCCATACTCATTACTCTTCGAAGTGGAGGCAATCCTCCCCTTCAAAGTTGAAGTTCCAAGCTTAAGAATGGTCGTTCAGCACAAGTCGACGGAGGAGAAAAACGTGCTCCTTCGGCTCGAAGAGCTCGACACCCTCGAAGAAAAGAGGCTCGCAGTACAGAAAAATTTGGAGTTGTACCGAGCCCAAATGTCAGCGGGCC
The DNA here is from genome assembly GCA_030015575.1 of Agapanthus africanus. Classification (NCBI taxonomy): domain Eukaryota; kingdom Viridiplantae; phylum Streptophyta; class Magnoliopsida; order Asparagales; family Amaryllidaceae; genus Agapanthus; species Agapanthus africanus. The sequence goes on along the minus strand of JASDDO010000029.1, from coordinate 356,452,852 downwards.
TATGACAAGATGATTCGTCTCCGCGCTTTCAAGAAAGGCGAAATGGTGTTGGTCCTCAAAAGACCGATCATCCCCAATTGACATGACAAAGGAAAATTCGAGCCAAACTGGGAAGTGTTAGTGTATATGCCCTAGAGGCCATTATTGTATCATAGTAGTTTGTATATTACTTAATGGATGCTTGGGATATTCACCTTGTATATACAATCTTGCTCAAAATAGTAGTATGCTACTTGGTTTGTTTCTACTTCAATGTGTACATGTGTTTATTTTTGTATATCGCCTATACACATTAGTAGAGCCCTTAGGATCTTTGCTTGATTACCAGCGATGTGATGGCCGTCACACTAGTGGGGCTGGGTAATCTATAAGCACATCCTTATGCAGGTCCCTGGTCGCAGGACTATCGAGACAGGGCATCGATACTCCGGAGTAGACCAGCGCATGCGCTTCTCATCCCAGTGTGGGAGACGGTCTGTCCCACAGCCGTCAGTACGTCGTACTTGAGATAGTATGCGGGTGCTCATTAGGTTACGGGTACACTGGACAGGACTCGTCGGGAACTGACTAGTTGGTATTATACCTATCGTCAGTTATCAGTTCCCAGGTGACATGAGTACAGCTTAGTCCGCTGACTTGACACTGTCACTCCGCCTCGAGTGTGTTCCCACTGTACTTTGATCACTACCCTACCACGGCTCAAAGGAGTCGTGCAAACAGGTAGTGGTTGGGTGCAGTCCCGAAGCACTTGGAGGCAGTGACGGTTAGACAGGATTCGTCTCTCCCGGTATTGGGGGTTGACATCGCGCTGTGTCTAGGAGAGCCATTACACGAGTAGTCCCTGGCCAGGGCAATCGAGATATACTGGTAGGTTTCCAGTGTTATCTCAGGGTGTTTTGGGCTTCGCTCTGGCACGACTTGTACCGCTATTGGGGGACTGACGTTTACCGTCCCCTAGGCCCGCCATGCGATGTATCAGACGAACAGACCGGACTGTACGGAGAATGTCACACTCAGGCTCAGTAGGAGTTCAGATGGGTTTCGCCTCGTCCGTCTTCTTGTCGGCATTACCTGGGGACCGTTACGCACAGCTAGTACCGCTTGCGGTCTGTGGTTAAACCCACTGCCAGCGTAGTGTCGAGTCTTTAGAGTCCCACACAGAAAGCTTTTCGCCTTTAGGCAAAAGAGTAGAGGTCGCATGGTATTGCGACAGGTCGCATGGTTTTGCGACAGGGTTCGGTCACATCCGTGCACTTGTGCACGTACAGTGTCCGGACAGTTTACACTAGCGGGCTTTGGTTTAAGCCAGATCCTAGTGTACCTTATGAGATTGGATTTATCCAGTTTGCATTCGTGTTCCTCGGAACGCGGATGCGGGTGTGTATGCACAGTTGACAGGGAGGCAGAGGCGGCGGATTCTCATTAGGGTTGTTGACTGTTGACCGTTGACTATTTGACTTTATGCTCAACCCTAATGAGAATATGGTATGTGATTAACTACTATATTAATTAAGTATTATGGTGATATGGTTGTTGACTTGTTGACTTTTGTTGACTTGTTGACTTTGTTGACTTGTTGACTTTTGTTGACTTGTGGACCGGTTGACTAGGCTTGACTAGTTGACCATCATGATAACCATGGTTATCATTTCATGCCAAAGACTTTTACTTGCTTGCTCATTTGAGTAAAATGAGTGCATGACATGATAAGGTTATGGTTGCTTCAAACCATCACATAAGACTTTTTTGATATGATGAGTTATGATCACTTTGGATTATGAGAGGGTGAAAGACAAAAGAGTTGCTCATTCTTTCTTGCTCATTCTCTCTCTTGTTCTTGAGCTCTCCTCTTGCTCTCACCCTCAACCTCTTGCTCCCTCACTTGATCTATGGTTCTCTTGTCTCATGAGTTGAGAATCAAGAACCATAGATAAAATCCCATTCTAATTCTACTCTACTCATTCTAGTTCACTAGGTTTAGCAAACCAAGTGAACTAGTTTCTTCAAAGAACGAAGAAGGAGCTAAAGGTTGGAGCTTTCAGGTGGATCTATCTTTGGCGTACGGAGACGACGGGAAGAAGCCATCGGACCACCATCGGAGCTTTGAAGACGAAGGAGTTCAAGACAAGTTTAGGTATAACCATCTCCATCCGAGTAGCTAACTCTCTTTAGCAAAGTATGCTAGTTTTAGTTTAGTCAAAGATCCCGACTTTGCTTAGTCCATGTTGCCCCTTGCGCTAAAAATTTGATTTTTATACCGTTTCCGCCTCCCCGTAAGAACCGGGGGTCGCAACGTGGACTTACAGTGGTATCAGAGCCTAACTAAACTTAAACTAGCTTGGTAGTAAAGTGTAACGAAGCTCGGAACCGAAAAAAATCCAAAAACCTAACTTTTACAAAACCTGAGTTTCTGTTGAAATTTTTTCTGGTCAAAATGAAAAACTTTATACTCCTAAATTCGGCTCAGGGTTTTGTGTGAACACCCATGAAAAACGGTCCACTGTTTCGTTCAAACCGCCGCGCTTCCGCCGCACGAGGTAGGCATGTGCCGCGGAAGCGCCGCGGTTTGTCGTCTTCTCTGCATCGTTTTTCGTGCAGTGCGTGTCTGTGTTGGTTTTGGGATTTTTGAAATATATTATATGTGCCCAGATTTTCCAGAAAAGAAATTTCCTTTTGGGGTCCTATAATTCCGTATTTTTTCCGAACTTCACTGCACTTTGACTATGATGGTTATATCTGTGATGTTTGCATGTATTGAACGTCGGCTAATCGCTATAAGTCGATTGGTCGGGGTTATACATGATCTGTAATGTGCTGGAATGTGTATATAAATATGTTGGATTGTCGCGGGTGAATAGCCGGGTGTTGTGAGACGAGAGTTTTCTTTTCTTGCAATACATGTAAATTTGTAAATTGATGTAATAATTATTTGTATGGCCGCAAAACCGGGTCGGGGTTGTAGCCGTCATTGTATAATTTCTTTTTACTGTTTTTGCTCCTAGGATAGACCCATGGAGGGGTGCACAAACTACCGGGTATGCCGAAGTGTCGAGTGGCCTACTCATGGAGATGAGGGAGGTTGCTACGCTTCGGGTACTTGGCGGGTAGTTTGCCGCACCCGTAGGGGTCTTGGGTGGGGTTTTGGCTATTCACCGCGACCGTGTAATCTGTTCTTGTTACAGGCTCGTACAAATTACAGATTCCTAGTATATCCAATGTATTTATCTGTGATCTGAAATGTTTATCATTGCAGTATATCTATATATGATATTATTTAGGCGTTGCTTATGTTTTACAGACGCGCTAGCCCAGCCCCCGCTCTGTCGTTAGTTAAGTAACCTAACGCGTAATGACGGGGCCTAGTGGCGAATGCGAATGGCATAAGCGTACGTCATATTTTGGTTGTTTTCTGCAATGGTAGGATTAAATGATGGGATGCATTAAAAGAACTAATGCAAGAATATCACGCATTAAAAGAACTAATGCAAGATAATAAACCAAGTTAAAGTCGTTGGAACACTTTCGAAAAACCACTCGGTTCTTTTCAAAAACAACTTTTAAATGCGGAACTTGAGCCACTCCTTTTAAAAGCTATCTCGTTCCATCGACCAAATCAAGTTCACTACGTTCACGGTTTTGCCAAAACCATTCGTAGCCCTCCGTCGTTTCGTATGAATATTCAATAGTATTCAAGCTGTGTTTGTTGACCTTCGTCAAGGCATAGTGATTGGTAGCTATTGGGTATTCATATGTAGCATAGATAGATGCGTTGGTTTGGGACATTCGCATTACCTTGTTGACCTTCGTCAAGGGTATATACGGATGGATTCAAATTAACCTGGATAATGACGGGCAGAACTTGACATGTGACTTATGATTTGTTGACCTTCGTCAAGGTCATAAGAGCATGGGGCAAAAATCCACATCGGGAGTTTCATAAGTACTGAAACTTGCTAGATTTGCATACCATTTGGAGTGTGATGATTCTGGTAGGATTCCTTCAGTTTCGTCACGCGATGAGATTTGGATCCCGATCCTACTGTGAGTATATGCTACTCCTCGGGAAATTTCTTACTTAACGATCAATGCTATAAACCTAGTAGGTGCCTAGAAAGGTGTTAGCGGGGCTACGCCCCCAGGGAAAAGAGGTTCTCTAATTAAGGAACTTCGCGAAAGCGTTGGAAAACCTCCCTCGAAGTACCGACACCGGCCTGGCTGAACGGTTAAGCAAGTATTGTACGGTGGGATTGATCCTGACTAATTCTTCCTTTATGGTTTGAGGAGGGATTCGAGAAACAGTGGGAGCCATCCTGTTTAGACAAACTAAAAACCACTCTAAACTTGCAAGAGCATCATGCTGAGTGTTTCTTCTTCTCTCTCCTAATTGCAGCGACCAATCAACATGACTGGACTTAAGTTACTCCTAGATAAAAACAAACTGACAGGGCCAAACTACAAAGATTGGCTCAGGAATGTCAAGATAGCAATCACTTATGACAAGCTGGGGTATCTTCTTACCACCAAAGCTCCCCCTGTCCCTGGTCCAACTTCCAGCGTCGCGGATAAGGAAATCCGCAAGACTTGGGAGATTGATAGCGCGAAGGCCAAGTGCCTCCTGCTTGCCTCGATGGACAACGAACATCAGAGGAGGCATGAGAATATGGACATGGAGTCCATATTGCTTCATACAAAAGAACTGTATGGAGAGCAGTCTCGTATCGCAAGATACGAAGCGTCGAAAAAGTTATTTTCGACAAGAATGGCCGTCGGATCATCAGTAGCCGAGCACGTGCTAAAGATGATCGGCTACATTGAGCAGCTCGCTAACCTAGGGATCACATTGGAGAGTGAGCTATATACGGATATAGTTCTCCAGTCCCTTCCTTCCACTTACGCCCAGTTCATACTGAACTTCAACCTACAAGAAAAAGAGGTTGAACTTTCAGAGCTCCTCAACATGCTGAGGAGCGCAGAGGGCACCCTACAGAAAGGTAGGGAAACATCCACTTTGTTTGTAGGAGGATCATCTTCTTCTAGGTCCAAGGCGAAAGCCAAGGGAAAGAAGAAGAAGGCCCCCGCCAAACCAAGGGGCGGTGTTAGTAAAGTGGATACGAAGGGAAAAGGTAAAGCAGCAAAGATAGCGGGGAAGCTTGTGGATAAGGAAGAATGCTTCTATTGTCATAAGAGAGGACACTGGAAGAATGATTGCAGGGCCTGGAAGGCCAGAACACAGGAATTGAAGCAGGTTGCAGCTTCAGTTTCAGGTGTGTATGTTATTGAAAACTGTCTTTCAATAAACTCTACTTCCTGGGTATTGGATACCGGATCAGGATCTCATATCTGTAATTCTTTGCAGGCGTTGAGAAACCGTAGGGTTTTGAAGGCAGGTGACATGACCCTCAGAGTTGCGAACGGAGCTAGCATGGATGCTAAAGCCGTGGGGGACTATCACCTAGGAATGTCAGATGGACATGTTTTGGTTTTGCATAATTGCTTTTTTGTACCCAACGCAACTTGTAATATCATTTCTGTATCTTTAGTTTCTAAAGAAGGTTATGAATTTGCGTTTGTAAGCAATGTTGTAAACATTCACCTTAATCAAGTTTTGATTGGGTCAGGTACTTTGAGTAATGGTATATACGTGTTAAACCAACCACAGATTTTTAATGTCCAGAATACACACAAAAGAAAGTCTCCAGAAATAAATCAGACTTTCTTATGGCATTGTAGATTGGGTCACATCAATGAGAGAAGGTTGACGAAGTTACATACAGAAGGGTATTTGAATGCGTTCGAATATCAGTCATATGCCACTTGTCAATCCTGTCTCAAAGGAAAGATGACAAAGACTCCGTTTACTGGACATGGAGTAAGAGCGAGCGAGCTCTTAGGACTCGTACACAGTGACGTGTGCGGTCCAATGTCTACACATGCCCGAAGCGGACATTCTTACTTCATTACTTTTACGGATGACTTCTCAAGGTACGGTTATGTCTTCTTAATGAAACATAAGTCCGAGGCCTTTGGAAAATTCCAGGAGTATAAGAATGAAGTGGAGAAACAGACCGGCAAAAGTATTAAGATTCTAAGATCGGATCGAGGTGGAGAATACTTAAGTGCCGAGTTCCTGGACTATTTAAAAGAGAATGGAATTCTCTCTCAGCTTACTCCTCCATACACCCCGCAACATAATGGTGTATCGGAGAGACGGAACCGAACCCTATTGGATATGGTTCGGTCCATGATGAGTAACGCTGAGTTACCGCGATCATTCTGGGGATATGCACTAGAAGCAGCTGCGTATCTCTTGAACAAGGCTCCCACCAAGACTGTGCCTACCACCCCATATGAGATGTGGACTGGGAAGAAACCCTGTCTTAAGTATCTTAAGGTATGGGGATGTCCAGCTTTTGTAAAAAAGCAGCATGCGGACAAGCTTGAGGCACGTTCAGTACAGTGTAAGTTTGTGGGATACCCAAGGAACTCCAGGGGGTATCTTTTCTATTCAGCTGAGGAACAAAAGGTCTTTGTTTCTCAGCATGCCCGCTTCTTGGAAACTGAGTTTTTGGAAACCCAGATAAGTGGGAACACAATAGAACTGGAAGAAGTTCCAGAACCACAGACTGTTACTGAAAGTTTAGTGGAACCAGAGGGTTCAACAGAACAGGACATTCCTACGCCGCTCCGCAGGAGTAGTAGGCAGACTCATCCACCCGAGAGATACTACGGTTTTCTCATAGACGGGGATAGAGAGGATTGCATCATAGATTATGATGAGCCTACTAGCTTCCAGCAGGCCGTTCAGAGCGTTGACTCAGTGAAATGGCTGGATGCAATGCGGACCGAAATGGAGTCCATGTACACCAACAAGGTATGGACGTTGGACATTGCTCCAGACGGGGTAAAACCCGTAGGATGCAAGTGGATCTTCAAAAGGAAGATTGGTGTAGATGGACAGGTTGAGACCTATAAAGCTAGGCTGGTTGCAAAGGGTTTCCGTCAAAGACCTGGCTTGGACTATGACGAAACCTTTTCTCCAGTAGCCATGCTGAAATCCATTCGGATCCTTCTTGCCATTGCTGCCTTCCACGATTATGAGATCTGGCAAATGGACGTAAAGACAGCTTTTCTAAATGGAAATTTAGAGGAGTGTGTCTATATGGACCAGCCAGAGGGCTTCATTCAGAGTGGGAGTAGCGGAAAGGTGTGCAAGTTGCTTAAGTCCATCTATGGACTAAAGCAGGCATCGCGGAGTTGGAACATCTGCTTTGATGAGACGGTCAAAGAATTTGGCTTTATCAAAAATCCAGATGAACCATGCATCTATAGTAGATTTGTAGCGAGAACTGTAGTATTCCTCGTTTTATATGTGGATGACATTCTCTTAATAGGAAATGACATTCCTATGCTACAATCTGTCAAGGGGTTCTTGTCACACAGGTTCTCCATGAAAGACCTGGGTGATGCCTCATACATTCTGGGTATCCGGATCTACCGTGACAGATCCAAGAGGATATTAGGACTTTCACAGTCCAGGTACATCGACACCATACTGAAAAGATTCAGTATGGAAGATTCAAAGCGCGGTAACCTACCGGCTTGTCACGGGATCACCCTCTCTAAATAGATGTCTCCCAAGACTGATTTGGAGAGGGATCGCATGTCTATTATACCCTACGCTTCTGCGGTAGGCTCTATAATGTATGCGATGTTGTGTACCAGACCGGATGTAGCTTATGCACTGAGTGTGGTAAGCCGGTATCAGTCTAACCCTGGGGAGAAACACTGGATAGCGGTAAAGAACATTCTCAAGTACCTGAGAAGGACTAAGGAGATGTTCTTGGTGTATGGCGGAAAAGACCTCCAGATCGAGGCCTTTGCTGACTCCAGCTTCCAGAGTGACAAGGATGATTCCAAGTCCATGTCGGGTTTTGTCTTTACCCTCAATGGAGGGGCGGTGTGTTGGAAGAGTTCCAAACAGGAAACCGTTGCAGACTCGACGATGGAAGCGGAATACATCGCTGCATCTGATGCCGCAAAAGAAGCTGTCTGGATGAGGAAGTTCTTGAAAGAACTTCAGGTGGTTTCATCCATTGTTGATCCAATACCTCTGTATTGCGACAACAACGGGGCTATAGCTTTAGCGAAGGAACCAAGGTCCCATCAGAAATCCAGGCACATCTTGAGGCGGTATCACCTGATCAGGGAGATCGTGGATCGCCAGGAGATCGAGGTTTGGAGAGTCGCTTCAGAAGACAACACTGCAGATCCATTCACCAAGGCCTTGCCCCAGACTCAGTTCGAGCGGTTGATCGAGATGATAGGTCTTCGATACGCCAGTACATGGCCTTAGTGCAAGTGGGAGATTGTTAGTGTATATGCCCTAGAGGCCATTACTGTATCATACTAGTTTGTATATTACTTAATGGATGCTTGGGATATTCACCTTGTATATACAATCTTGCTCAAAATAGTAGTATGCTACTTGGTTTGTTTCTACTTCAATGTGTACATGTGTTTATTTTTGTATATCGCCTATACACATTAGTAGAGCCCTTAGGATCTTTGCTTGATTACCAGCGATGTGATGGCCGTCACACTAGTGGGGCTGGGTAATCTATAAGCACATCCTTATGCAGGTCCCTGGTCGCAGGACTATCGAGACAGGGCATCGATACTCCGGAGTAGACCAGCGCATGCGCTTCTCATCCCAGTATGGGAGACGGTCTGTCCCACAGCCGTCAGTACGTCGTACTTGAGATAGTATGCGGGTGCTCGTTAGGTTACGGGTACACTGGACAGGACTCGTCGGGAACTGACTAGTTGGTATTATACCTATCGTCAGTTATCAGTTCCCAGGTGACATGAGTACAGCTTAGTCCGCTGACTTGACACTGTCACTCCGCCTCGAGTGTGTTCCCACTGTACTTTGATCACTACCCTACCACGGCTCAAAGGAGTCGTGCAAACAGGTAGTGGTTTGGTGCAGTCCCGAAGCACTTGGAGGCAGTGACGGTTAGACAGGATTCGTCTCTCCCGGTATTGGGGGTTGACATCGCGCTGTGTCTAGGAGAGCCATTACACGAGTAGTCCCTGGCCAGGGCAATCGAGATATACTGGTAGGTTTCTAGTGTTATCTCAGGGTGTTTTGGGCTTCGCTCCGGCACGACTTGTACCGCTATTGTGGGACTGACGTTTACCGCCCCCTAGGCCCGCCATGCGATGTATCAGACGAACAGACCGGACTGTACGGAGAATGTCACACTCAGGCTCAGTAGGAGTTCAGATGGGTTTCGCCTCGTCCGTCTTCTTGTCGGCATTACCTGGGGACCGTTACGCACAGCTAGTGCCGCTTGCGGTCTGTGGTTAAACCCACTGCCAGCGTAGTGTCGAGTCTTTAGAGTCCCACACAGAAAGCTTTTCGCCTTTAGGCAAAAGAGTAGAGGTCGCATGGTATTGCGACAGGTCGCATGGTTTTGCGACAGGGTTCGGTCACATCCGTGCACTTGTGCACGTACAGTGTCCGGACAGTTTACACTAGCGGGCTTTGGTTTAAGCCAGATCCTAGTATACCTTATGGGATTGGATTTATCCAGTTTGCATTCGTGTTCCTCGGAACGCGGATGCGGATGTGTATGCACAGTTGACAAGGAGGCAGAGGCGGCGGATTCTCATTAGGGTTGTTGACTGTTGACCGTTGACTATTTGACTTTATGCTCAACCCTAATGAGAATATGGTATGTGATTAACTACTATATTAATTAAGTATTATGGTGATATGGTTGTTGACTTGTTGACTTTTGTTGACTTGTTGACTTTGTTGACTTGTTGACTTTTGTTGACTTGTTGACCGGTTGACTAGGCTTGACTAGTTGACCATCATGATAACCATGGTTATCATTTCATGCCAAAGACTTTTACTTGCTTGCTCATTTGAGTAAAATGAGTGCATGACATGATAAGGTTATGGTTGCTTCAAACCATCACATAAGACTTTTTTGATATGATGAGTTATGATCACTTTGGATTATGAGAGGGTGAAAGACAAAAGAGTTGCTCATTCTTTCTTGCTCATTCTCTCTCTTGTTCTTGAGCTCTCCTCTTGCTCTCACCCTCAACCTCTTGCTCCCTCACATGATCTATGGTTCTCTTGTCTCATCAGTTGAGAATCAAGAACCATAGATAAAATCCCATTCTAATTCTACTCTACTCATTCTAGTTCACTAGGTTTTGCAAACCAAGTGAACTAGTTTCTTCAAAGAATGAAGAAGGAGCTAAAGGTTGGAGCTTTCAGGTGGATCTATCTTCGGCGTACGGAGACGACGGGAAGAAGCCATCGGACCACCATCGGAGCTTTGAAGACGAAGGAGTTCAAGACAAGTTTAGGTATAACCATCTCCATCCGAGTAGCTAACTCTCTTTAGCAAAGTATGCTAATTTTAGTTTAGTCAAAGATCCCGACTTTGCTTAGTCCATGTTGCCCCTTGCGCTAAAAATTTGATTTTTATACCGTTTCCGCCTCCCCGTAAGAACCGGGGGTCGCAACGTGGACTTACAGGAAGGACCATACGCCATCGAGAAAGTGTTTGATGGAGGATCCTACCAGCTGATAAATGCCGAGGGAGAAAGGCCCATGCCACCCATGAATGGTAAAAACAGCAGGACTGCCGGCGAGTTTATGAAAACCCGAAAGGGTGCAAACTCATGAAAAGAGATAAAATACACTAGCAAAATCCTCTCGACCTTGTGAGGAGAAAATCCCCGCGTGAGATCCTTACGACTCATAAAGGAGCAACACACTTAGGAATCCCTACGATTCTTAGGGAGAAATACACCTACGAGATCCCCTTGACTCGTAGGGAGAAAATGCTTTTATGAGACTCTTACGGCTCATAAAATTGAAAAGTCTTAGGTGATAGGGATCTAAACCTGTCTCCTGAGCCATCGCTCCCCAACGGGCAACGGCAAATGATGAGTCGCTCCTGGCATTTCGCTTCAGTGTTAGCGGTGCTGATGCCGACAAAAAACCCAAATCCCAGGTCTTCCTAACGACAAATGATGATTCTCTCCTGGCATTACGCTTCAGTGTTAGCGGTGCTGATGCCGACCTAAAATCTAAATCCCATGTTTTTCTAACGGCAAATGATGAGTCGCTCCTGGCATTGCTTCAGTGTTAGCGGTGCTGATGCCGACCTAAAAACCAAATCCCAAGTCCTCCCAGGGAAAATGATGAGTTGCTCCTGGCATTATTCCAGTGCAGTAATGCTTATGCCGACCCAAAAACCAAATCCCAAGTCCTCTTAGGGCAAATGATGAGTTGCTCCTGGCATTATTCCAGTGCAGCAATGCTGATGCTAAACAAAATCCAAATTCCAAGTTCCTCTCAAATTCAAAAGCCCAGCCAAATAAGGCAGAAATCAAACAGATCAAATTAATGTCCCACCCGGTAGCGCTTCCATGCTCAAAAGTCCTGCTGGACGGGTAAGGAACTCCTAAAATAAATCAAATCAAACAAATCAACCCTAACACCATAGAAATCGAAGCAAGTCAACTTCAACCCCGACACCGCAGAAAACGAAGCAAGTCAAATCAAATCCTGACACCGCAGAAAACGGAGCAAGTCAAATCAAATCCCGGCACCATAAGAAGCGGAGCATGTCATCGACCGTCCAAGTCGCAAAAATGGCAGCACCGACCGTCCACCGTCCAAGTCGCTAAAAGGGCAGCACCAACCGTCTAAGTCGCACCAACCATCCAAGTTGCTAAAAGGGATGCACCGACAGTCCAAGTCGCTAAAAGGGAAGCACCGACTGTCCACGTCGCAAAAAGGGTAGCACCGACCGTCCAAGTCGCTAAAAGGGAAGCACCGATCGTTTAAGTCGCTAAAATGGCAACACCGACCGTCCAAGTCGCTAAAATGGCAGAACCGACCGTCCACGTCGCAAAAATGGCAACACTGACCGTCCAAGTCGCAAAAAGGACAGAACCGACCGTCCAAATCGCCAAAATGGTAGAACCGACCGTCCACGTCGCTAAAATGGCAGAACCGACCGTCCATGTCGCAAAAAGGGCAGCACCGACAATCCACGTCACAAAAAGGGCTGCATCGACCTCCACGTCGTCAAAACGGGAACCAGATCAAGTCAACCTCCACGCGAAAGAAGATTCATCAATTTTATGCACACAACCTACATATGTGGTGTGCATTTATTGATGGGGGGCACTTTGTTGGGGTCAAAAATTATACCACAGTTGACCCAATCAAAACCAAGGTCAACCCCAAGTCAAGTGGGCCCGAGCCCGAGCCCAAGTCAAGACCAAGAATGGAAGGGGCCGACTCCATTCCAAAAAGGAGGCAATAAATTAGTCTAAATGTAATTTTTAGAAATAAATATATGTAAAGTGGGAAGAAAGCCAAAATTTTGTAAACCCCATGACTTATGTGCAAAAAAGAAATAAGCACATAAGGTATGGGGTGGCACAAGTGCCATTTGGTAGAGCCCAAAGGGTTATATGTAAAATGTGTAGCCTATAAAGGCAACATGATGAAAAATCAATAAAAAAAAATTCTCTCTCTCAAAAAAAGCTAGGGTTTGTACCTCCTCCTCCTTCCTCAAGGTTCTAAACCTTCTTCTTTTCTTTTGAATTAAATCAAGAGTTTAACTCTTTCTTTTTCAAAAATAAATAGTTTTTCACCATAAAACCCTTGAAGGGGAGCTCGGATCTGCTATCAAATCCCTAAAAGGGGAGATTTTAAGTATTACCTCCCCCTTTCTCCCAAGATCCAGCCAACCGAGAGGAAGAAGAAGAATACCCATCTCCAAAAATCTCATTCCAGGAGGATCCGAGACTCAAAAGAAAATCCAAAGATTTCTAGGAGTTTAACTCCATTCAAGATCTGTTGGAGTTTAACTCTATAAATCAACCCTTTTTTTAGGAGTTTAACTCCAAATCTATACAAAATCCCTGTTAGGAGTTCAACTCCAAAGCCCCCTTCGGAGTTCAACTCCTAACCCAAGGGCTAAGCCCTTTTCCCGCTAGTGTTTCCAGCGGTCGCGTGCCGCGCACGTGACCAGCGGACGCCCAGCGGTCGCGTGCAGGGCACATGACCCAAGGGCGCTAAGCACCCACGTGCACCTTACGCGACCCACGGGCGCTCAGCACCCACGTGCGCCTCACGTGACCCACGGGCGCTCAGTGCCCAGTGGTCGCGTACTGCTCATATGACCCGCCAGCACCCAGCGGTCGCGTGCTGCGCACGTGACCCACCGGTGCCCAGCGGACCTGTGCTGTGCATGTGACCCGCGGGCGCCTCACGCCCACGCGCCAGGCATGTGACCCGTGGGGGCCAAGCACCCACACGCCAGGCACCTGACCAGTGGGCGCCCAGCGCACGCGTGCCATGCACGCGTCTTTAAGACGCTCTTCACCCCTCATTTTTCATGCACTCCACACCAGAAACGCATCCTCCGTTAGGAAATTTTTTCTAACGGGGGGCTGCCCCATACCCCGCAAGGGGGCTGCTAGCCCGCTTGACCCCCAGCCCGCTATCCGAGTAGCGGGACCCCCGTAAACTCTGCGAGACCCCCGATATATCCAAAACCCCTTTCAAAACATAACACACGCACACTGCACGCTGAGTTCGCATGACTAATTGACCCGTCAATCGGAGGTTCCTTCGCTCCAAAGACGAAGGGTAATTAACGGCAGCTTAGTCCGTGGCTGCCGGAGATTCAGATCCCCACAATTAATAAACCCCGATCTACCTTAGGCTGGGGTAATCTGTATACACCTGACAAGCGACGCGTATTCCCATCTCAATGTGGTGACGAAAAACACCCTACACTCCATATCTTAACAACTTCAAGATATGTAACCATTATATGTCCATATAGAATCAAGGCACTAATTTAGATGGAACCAGATTCAAAAGTCATGCAGCGGTTTCCAATGCATATCACCTAATGGAAAAAGGCCAATACAGCATTACTCATCATGGAGCGTACTCATGGATGAGCAACCTGTAAGAGAATCAAGTTCTCAATACTATGATGGAATACCTAGCATAAGTATCTACATCTTCGATCACCTCTAAGAATCCTGATACTTCCAACGTATGGCTCTCTACTTTATTCTTATACCTATGAACTTCTCAAAATCTTTGGAGCTTGCATTACAACGAATGCATGTCTAAAACTAGAGAACTCATAGGTAATCCATAATAAAGTAAGAGTACCAACCCCTTGTCCCGAAAGACACTGGACAACATACATTTTCATGTATAATTCCTAAACTATACTAACTTAAATTCTGTGTTTTGTAAATTGAAAACTGTATCTTGGTTAAGAATGTCTTACACCGTTATTCAATGCACCTTACCTTATCCTCAACTGATAAAGGTAAATGTTTATAACACAATTTTCAAAATGTATATCTCACTTTATAAAATAAAGATACATATATTTCATTTTAAAATTTGGTGCATAACAACGGTTATTCAAGACCAAATATTTGCCGTCAGGCAAAACCAGGCAATTTAATCCAATATCACCAATTACAATGAATTCCGATATTGAGGATCAAATCACCCATTTTCCAATATTCTACTTCTACTCATCTGTAACACTGTACAGATGTAAGATCCAAATCCGGTAAATACATACCCTGGAGTCAGAATTAATTGGGAAAACAGTTTTCTTTTAAAAGTACCCAGAAATACTGAAACATGAATATTTCAAAGGGGTGGCCAGGTATTCCTGATAATGCCTTTTCTATTACCCAGATTCATGGCATTAGTCGCAATTTCTTTGCCTTCACTTCAATCCCTTTATATGTCTATACATCTTACCTTCTACACATCGTCCTTAAGCTAATTGATTTTCTTCCTTCCCTACCTTTCGGTACCAGCCTAAAGTTTGGAAGAAAACTATCTAATAAGCATAATAGGTTTACTTTCCTAATATAAGGAGCTCTCACAATCCGAGAGAAGGTAAAAGGAAGAGACATCCTATTCAATTTCTCTAGAACTTGTGTCCATCCTCGACTAAAGTAACTTCTTCGAGTTCGTATGTAACTAAACGATGGTTATTCCAAGCGATATGGATCATCATAGTGATAGGAAGTGTTTTGAAGAAATCCAAAGTGTAAAGTAGGAGTGGCATGGATATGTGCGACTTTGCGTGAATCATGACAATCCAAAGCCCAAGTGTGTAAGAAGGTTCGGTTAATTTGGTTCATGAGTTTTTACGGTAAGTCATGGGTCACTGTACCAGAGAGAGAGAAAAGAAACACTCAATATGCACTCTATCAAGATTAGATTGATTATCACTTTATCTAATTAGGATGCTCCCACTATTTCCTCGAATTTTCCTTCAAATCCTAAAAGAAGAACAAGTCAGAATCATTTACACTTTACAAGTTCGCTAACCGTTCAGCCAGGCCAGTGTTGGTACTCCAAGGAAGGTCCCCCGTGCTTTCGCACGGACTCAATTAATAATATCATTTCTGCAGAGGCGTAATCTCGTTAACACTTTCTAGACATCTAATAAGTTAGCTAATTGTGAAGTGAAAAATCTCCTGAGAAGTAATACATACTCATCAGTGGGAGTCGGGACCCAACTATTATTGTGTGATAACTTTGACGGAATCCGACCAAAATTACCACACTCTAGAAAGTATGCGCATGTCTTGCAAGTTTCCCGTATGTTTGAAACTCTCGATATGGTTTTTTCCCCATGTAACAGCCCTAAACTTTCTGTACAAATTTTTGTAAAGTACAAAAATGAGTACCTTAGCCGAGCACAACTTAAAAGTATTTCTTGTTTTAGAGCAGCAAGAAAACACTTTTAGCTCATTGGTAAAGCCTTGCACTGCTGTGACATAGCCCCTGTGTTTAAATCCCCTCAGCCACATATTATTTTTAATAATTTTTCTTTTAAAATTCTTGGAAGCCCAAAAGTTTACATCTGTAATACACGTAAAAATGAAAAGTCAGATTAAAAAAACATGTGGAATATGTTATATAAACAGAGGAGAACACGTGTCACCACTCCAAGCCCCATCCCCCTTGACTTAGCCAGCGAGATGAGTTATTGGGCCGGCACCGCCGGGGCCCTCCATCCTAAATGCTCAATTTTTTTCACCCTAACACCTTTTGGCTTCCCCTCACTACTCCTCTTCTATTTGATTTTCCTGCACATTAACATATGTTCCCCTCCGAAACACGGAGACGTGACCGCGTAGGTCCGTCTTGCCTGAATTTCGGGGCAGATGCTAATTGGTGCTATCCGTCCACCTCTCCGAAGATGCCAAGTTGATTTATGACACCATGTATCAAAGGTTTAAACGGATGCGGCCGATGTAGCAGACTTCGTCAGATTCCCTCTCGTTAAGGGGTTTTTGATCGTGGGGACGCTCTTCCCTGCAGGCGCAAGACCCTGCAGTTAATTACGCTACCGCATCGCGGTAACCACTTTCTCCTTCTCCAGATGGTCACTTCGTGTCGTGTATGTTTGTTTTGTTTTTTGGTTGCCCGTGGATTGCATACGGAGACTAATGTATGTTGTCGCCCGTATGGCGTGGATTAGTCCAAATCTGTATTTTCTTAGATTTGGGTTTTTGGTTTAGATAGGATACGTTAGTCTCATTTGAGACTAAGATCAACTTAAACGTTTGTTAAGGATACATTAGTCTAAATTTTAGACTAAGATCAACTTAACGGGATCGTTTAGATCCAACAAAAGAGCATTTGAACTCTATTGTTTAGTTTAGAGACATTGCGGTCGATTAGTTTAAGGACATTATGGTCCATCGTTAGTTTAAGGACATCTCGGTCCAAGGTTAGGGACATCATAGTCCGTGAGTTTAAAGACATCACAGTTAAGGTTAAGGACATCATAGTATGTGAGTTTAAAGACCTCACAGTCAAGGTTAAGGACATCATAGTCCGTGAGTTTAAAGACCTCACAGTCAAGGTTAAGGACATCATAGTCCGTGAGTTTAAAGACCTCACAGTCAAGGTTAAGGACATCATAGTCCGTGAGTTTAAAGACCTCACAGTCAAGGTTAAGGACATCATAGTCCATGGGCTTAAGGACCCCACAGTCCATGAAATGTATGGTTGTCGGGACCCGTTACCTCTCTGAAGACGTTGAAGGATTACAACGACAAATATCAGAGGAGTTCAGAGATGTACTCTTAAACCGATGTGGGTTGAGAGACCTATAGTCCAATTGGGACTAAGATCTGTGATATATGAGCATATGAACTCAATTAATCTGAATTGATGACTTATGGCCAATTTGGGCTAAGTCCATTCAATTACAATGTTCAACATTTGCTTTTGGAGTTGTTAGAGGTTTGTTTGAGCCCAATCCCTTTAAAAATGCTAAGCATTGGTTTAGTCTCTGACAATGTTTTGTCTTTAATTGAATACTGTGCGTTTATCATAGCCCCAGGCTTACTCAAAGAACATTTTGTGTTCTGTCCAAGCGCACATAAAATTATGTGGTGCACTTGGCACTAGCGCCAGATATGAAGCGCTGATGCGCTTTGCACTATATGTAGAGCGCGGATGCGCTTTTAGTTGAAGCATTGAGGCGTTTGGCGCTGGTGCCATGTAATGAGCGCAGAGCGCTTTTAGTAATGCGGCGCACACGTGAGGAGCACGTAGCGCGCTTAACGCTGAGCGCTAGCCGATAAGCACAATGCGCTGTGTCTGAAGCGCTATGGCACTGCAGCGCTTTGCGCTAGATAAAGAGCACTAAAGCACTTTTGAATTAGGAGCGCTAAGGCTCTTATTAGATTAGGAGCGCTAAAGCTCTTCTTAGGTTAACTTTGCGCTCTGCAGATTATCTGTTCTTTGATAAGAGACTTCGTCTGAAGATTCTAAGAACAAAGTTCTTGGTTCAATCTCTTTTTTGATGAAAGGCTTTGCCTTTGTGGATCTGTAATCCTAAGAGAATTGAATAATTCTCCCCCCTTTATAATGAGATGTTCATAATCTCTTTTGTGAAAGACAAATTTGTCTTATAGATCTATGATCTGTGAAAGAAGTAAGTACTTCTGTTTATATTGAGACGATTTCTTCTGTATATTCTTTTTACCTTGAAAAAGAATTGTCTTCTTTTGCCGAGAGCTTCTTCTTCTTCTTGAGATTTTCTCAGAGTTTATGGGGGGGTTCCTCTTTTTTGGACTTGAAGTCTGGGGGCTTTTATATAGGGCAAGATGGTTTGTTCAATTAGTTAAGGAGATCTTTTCTCCAATTGATTTGGGGAATTTCCCCTCCGTCGGATCTTTGATCCAAGGGCTTCTGGTTTACAGAAGATAATCTTCTTGTTTTAACAAGATTGAGAATTTTTTCCATACAGAATTTATTCTGTATTTTAGTGATTTTCAATCACCATTGGATCATTGATCCAACGGTGTTCCAAATTCAGGGCACTATCTTTTCTGTTTGGAAATATTCAACGAAATTTTATTCCTGTTAATTGATGACTTAATCATATCCGTTGGATATTTGATCCAACGGTGAGGAACATTTAGTTCCAGCGCTAGCGCTTATGCGTTCTGCTTATGGTGCGCTACTTGCAGCGCAGCGCTCTTAGCGCTAGCGCACACGTGCTTTGCACGTGGTGCTCTACTTGGAGCGCAGCGCTCTTAGCGCTAGCGCACACGTGCTTTGCACGTGGTGCGCTCCTTGGAGAGCAGCGCATCTAGCGCTAGCGCCTATGCGCTTTGCACGGGGTGCGTTAGTTGTAGCGCAACGCTTTTATAAAAGCGCTGCTTTAATTCAAAGTTTGAATTCTGAACAGAGCTTTGCTCTAATTGGGGAAACAAATTCCCCCCCACCGTTGCGCTCACGGGACCCACACGTGGGTGCAGCGGTGGCAACATCTCGACTCTTGGATCAACCGAGGAATTGAAATAGCGCTTAATGCCTATAAATAGGACCTTTGGCCCTTGAGATGACTCCTGTTCATCTTTAATCCTTCTTGAGAAATTATTTTCTTCTTCAGAGCGCAACTCTTCTTCTTAAGAATTCTTAAGGACAGAACTCTGTCAAATTAGGTAAAAGATTAAATCTTTTTGAAACATCTTTTAGGGTTTCACCCATTAACAGAGCTTTACTCTTCATAGATCTTTGATCTAAAGAAAATCCTTTTTAGGGTTTTATTAACAGAGCTTTGCTCTCTAAAAGGATCTTGCTTATGATTTCTTAATCCATTAATGGAGCTTTGCTCCTTTCAGATCATATAGAAGAACTCTTAAGAGTTTGTTCATGGATCTTGAGGATCAAAAATGAAATTTTATTTTTGATGGATTATTCCATCATCTTCTCAGAGCAAGGCTCTTCTTGAGGAATTTTATTCCTTCATCATTAGACTTTGACAGACATCTGTCTAGTGAAGAGCGCTGCTCTCAATAGGAGTTTTACTCCTCTGTCCGAGGGATTTCTCATTTAATGAGAATCACTTGAGCATTTCCTCATTTAATGACATCCTCATCAAATGATGAGGCTGTTTTATTAATGATGATGTCATCTAAATTTTGTCGGTCCCCTTTGATCCCTTTTGACCGCATTGCAGTGCGGTACGGATTTTAAAGTTCTAAGCGTCAAAGTTTAAATTATAGCACCAAAGGTTGACTTTTGTTCTTTTTCGCGCAGGTGACATGTCTTTCGACACTTCTTTTCCATTCATCCTCTCAGAAGGCGGATTTCCTGAAGCACCTATGGACCGCGAGGTTTTTGCGTTGATAAAAGACCATGACCCGGAGCACAAGAGTCTTCATCTATGGGGGAAATGGTACAATCAAATTATCATGGGCCGAAGGAGCTTTTCCTTTGCGACACCCTCGGAGCCTATTTCGGCGATCGCTTATGCAGATGAACCTCCGATAAATTACGCCGTGGAGGAGGTCAACTGGACTTCAGAGGGACTCCTTCGGCCTTCTGTGGCCGCAATACCAGTGCAGCCGTCGGTGGCCTTGGACATTCTAGGACGGCGCATTTGTCAAGGCGAAGCGCGCCCGTGGGGACAGCCATACAATATAGGACTGACTCCTCGTCACCCAGCCGGGTATTTGCAGTGGGCTCGGTATATTTTATCAGCGAAGAAATCACAGTTGGTGAAGCTTGGATCATATCCCGCCGTTTACGCTTCTTTGTTTCAATATTCCACACCTCCTACATGGTGGGTCAGGGCATTTCTGGAACATTGGAACATTCCGACCCACACCTTCCTCCTATCAGATCGAGAAGTCTCCATTTCTTTGGAGGAGTTTGCAGAGGTCTCGGGTTTACCGGTTAGGGGGGAACATTATGAGGAATTGCTTCCCCCGGATGAGTATATTTTCACCACTAAATCAGTGGTAATGGATCTTACTCCCGAGAACGCTATTCAACACCAATTTCCGAGTTTGATAAAGGTGTTGAATATTTATGAGAACCTCTCTCTTGCATCCGAAGGTCGTGGAGTTAATTTTACAGCTTTTATCGCTGGTTTCCTTCGCCCAGAAGTATTGAAAGAAGAAGTCGAGAAATTTGCCAGTTGTTGGGGTCAAAATTTGCACCCCGGTTGACCGAGTCAAAGTCAAGGTCAAACCCCAAACCAGGTGGGCCCAAGCCTAGGTCAGGCGGGCCCATGCCCAGGTCGAGTCCGAACATGAAGCAGCCGGCCCTCCCCCATGCCAAAATGAAATCATGTAATAAATAATTTTTATGTAATTTTTTATGCATGAATGTAAAAAAAAATGGGTGTAAAGCCAAATTTTTGTAAGCCCATGGCTTATGTGCAAAAGGAAATGGTACATGAGCCATGGGATGGGCAAAATGTCATTTTGTAAAACCCAAGGGGCTATATGTAAATATGTAAGCCTATATAAGGCAACATGATAATGAATAAAAGATAGACTTTTCATTTCCCTCAAAATCTAGGGTTTGTGCCTCTTTCACCTTTCTGAAGGTTCTAAACCTTCTTCTTTTTTTTGAATTAAATCAAGAGTTTTACTCTTCTTTTTATAAAACTAAATAGTTTTTCACCATAAAACCCACAAAGGGGAACTCAGATCTGCCATCAGATCTCAGAAAGGAGAGATTTTTAAAATCTCATACTTCTTGATCTTCAAGATCCGGCCAACAAAGGAAGAAGAAGGAGACCCATCTCCAGAAACCTCACTTTGGGGAAGAACTAGGGCTCAAGGGGAGAAGCCCTTCATCAGCTTCAAAACATCCTAGGAGTTTAACTCCTGATATATATATACACAGAGAATAATAAGTGCTCCTTTCTGGGAGTACAACTCCCATTGCAGGGACTAAGTCCCTTTTGCCGCTCGAGCGCCCACGTGCTGACACGTGGTGCGCTAGCGCTCAAAGCGCTAGAGCTCTTACGCTCAGAGAGCTAGCGCCCAAAGCGCTTGCGCCCGAGCGCCCACGTGCTGACACGTGGTGCGCTAGTGCTCAAAGCGCTAGCACCCTTGCGCTCAGAGTGCTAGCGCCCAAAGCGCTAGCGCCCGAGCGCCCACGTGCTGACACATGGTGCGCTAGCACTCAAAGCGCTAGCGCCCTTGCGCTCAGAGCGCTAGCGCCCAAAGCGCTAGCGTCCGAGCGCCCACGTGCTGACACGTGGGGCGCTAGCGCTCAAAGCGCTAGCGCCCTTGCGCTCAGAGCACTAGCGCTTGAGCACCCACGTGCTGACATGTGGTGCGCTAGCGCTCAAAGCGCTAGCACCCAAAGCGCTAGCGCTTTTCCCACGCATCCTTTGTATGCCCTTTCCTTTTTTTAGTTTATATATACATGTATACACACACACACACACACACACACACACACACACACCCCAACTCTACGACACTATCCCTCTCAAAAAAATTTGGGCCGGGGCGCTGCTCCGCACCCCGCAAGGGGGCTGCTAGCCCCCTTGACCCCCAGCCAGCTATTCGGGTAGCGGGACCCCCGTAAAAACTCTGTGTGGCTCCCGATATACCCAAGCCCCCTCCAAAACAAAACACATGTGTACTGCACATTGAGTTCGCATGACCAGTTTAACCCGTTAATTGGAGATTCCCTCGCTCCAAAGGCGAAGGATAATTAATGGCAGCTTAGTCCGCGGCTGCCGGAGATTCGGATCTCCACGATCAATAAACCCCAGTCTACCCTAGGCAGGGGGAATCTGTAATGCGCCTGACAAGTGCGCGCGTATTCCCATCTCAATGGGGTGACGAAAAACACCCTACAAATTCTGGCACGTCCGGTGGGACCAATCTCTCCTTCCATATTTTGGGTTAAACGTTCATGCGAACTCAATCAATATACATATCGATTGCCTGTACTGAAATCATGCTTCTTTGTGCAGGGGTTAGCAGTTTTCAATTGCCTTCTTCGAACGCAAGTCGGTATTTGAACAACTTTCCTTGGCCCCCAGCTGGGGGCAAGGCCATCAACACCGACAAAGTAATAAGGCATCTCATGCAAGCTCCAGCGGTGCCCCTGATAACTGCTCAATCGGGTATCTTCTCTAAGCTCCCGGTCAGATGACCTCTACGTCGTTAAACTGGAAATAGATGACCTCTACGTCGTTAAACTGGAAACAGATGACCTCTACGTCGTTAAACTAGAAACAGATGACCTTTACGTCTTTAAACTAGAAACAGATGACCACTAAGTCTTTAAACTGGAAACAGATCGACCACCACGTCATTAAACTGGGAACAGTAGACCTTTAAGTCTTTAAACTGGGAACAATCGACCTCTAAGTCGTTAAACTGGGAATGTAAAAAAAATGTGTAAATAAAAAAAAGGGAATGTGTAAATAAATAAATAAAAGGAAAAGCCAAAATGATGAGGCAACTCACAATAAAAATCAGTGAGAAAAAATAAAAATGAAAATTAAGCCGAAATGATGGGGCAACCGCAAATAAATAGCCACAATGATAGGGCAATCACGACCTTTGCGATAAGAAAAGCTGAAATGATAGAGCAATCGCGGTAAAAAAAACAAACAAAAAACAAACAAAACAAAGGTGAATGATGAGTCGCTCCTGGTACCATATTCCAGTACAGCGGTGCAGACGCCAACAAAAATTCAAATTTCCAAAATTCTCCCAGCCCTACGGCCAGTCCCCAAATTGGCTGCCGTATACAATCCACGGGCTCAGATAATTCTCTTCATACCCATGCCCCACCACAATCACCAGTTACGCTGCTGGTCTCCGCCTTTGAAATTATACTCCATTGAGAAGGCCCACTCATGTGTCATCACGATACATGAGGAGAACAAACCTTTGTGGGATCCTTACAACTCATAAAGGAAAAACACACTTAGGAGTCCTCACGACTCCTAAAAAGAAATACACCTGCGGGATCCTTACGACTCGTAGGGAGAAAATGCTTTTATGGGACCCTCACGGCCCATAAAATTGAAAAGCCTTAGGTGATAGGGATCTAAACATGTCTCCTAAGCCATCGCTTCCTAATAGGCAATGGCGAATGATGAGTCGCTCCTGGTACCATATTCCAGTGTAGCGATGCAGACGCCAACCAAATTCCAACTCCCATACCCCAACGGCGAATGATGAGTCGCTCCTGGTACCATATTCCAGTGCAGCGATGCAGACGTTACCAAAATCCCAAAAAATTTCCGGCCATACGGTCTGGATCATACATCCTGCAAAACCGTATACAATCCACGGGCGTAAAACGATCCCAATCTCTCCTAAGTCCTACCGGTGAGACTACATTCAAAGTCCTACTGGCGGGGAAGATTCAAAAAAAAAAAAAAGAGAAGAAAAAAAGAAGGTATGTCCACAAGCAAAATGGGCACGGATGAAAACCTGAAAGGGCTCCGTGAGTAAAAACAGCAGGACTGCCGACGAGTTTGTGAAAACCCGAAAGGGCGCAAACTCGTGAATAAGAGATGAAATGCACTCGCAAAGTCCTCTCAACTTTGTGAGGAGAAAATTCCCGCGTGAGATCCTTACGACTCACAAAGGAGCAATACACTTGGGAGTCCCCACGACTCCTGAGGAGAAAATACACTTACGGGATCCTTATGACCCGTAGGGAGAAAATGTTTTGTGAGACCCTTACGGCTCACAAAATTGAAAAGTCTTAGGTGATAGGGACCTAAAACCTGTCTCCTAAGCCATCATTTCCTAATAAGCAAATGCAAATGATGATTCACTCCCGGTACCATATTCCAGTGTAGCGATGCTGATGTCAAACAAAAAAACCAGTTCCTAAGTCCTCCTGGGGCAAATGATGAGTTGCTCCTGGTATTATTCCAATGCAGCAATGCAGATGCCAAACCAAAACCGAAATCCTCAAATCCACTCATGGCAAATGATGATTCGCTCCTAGTACCAAATTCCAGTGTAGCGATGCTGATGTCAACCCAAATCAAATCAAACCAACAACCTCTGCGGCGGAATCATGCTCCGTCCCAGAATTTGCCGCGTGTCGAAATCATGCTTCGCCTCGGGATATCTACCTTCCCTGCCGGAATTATGCTCCGCCTCAGAATCAAATCAACCAACCAGCTCTGCGTCGGAACCATACTTCGTCTCAGAGTATACCCCGAGTCGAAATCAAGCTTCGCCTCGGTGTATCTGTCTTCCCTGTCGGAATTATGCTTCGGCTCGGAATCAACCAGCGACCTCCTTGTCGGAATTAAGCTCCGCCTCGGAATCAAATCAACCAACCAACTCTGCGTTGGAATCATACTTCGTTTCAGAGTGTACCCCGCGTCGAAATCAAGCTTCGCCTCAGTGTATCTGCCTTCCCTGTCGGAATTATGCTTCGGCTCGGAATCAACCAGCGACCTCGTCGTCAGAATTAAGCCCCGCCTCGGAATCAAGTCGACCAACAAGCTCTACGCCAGAATCATGCTTCGTCTCAGAGTGTCCCCCGCGTCGAAATCAAGCTTCGCCTCGGTGTACCTGCCTTCCCTGTCGAAATTATGCTCCGCCTCGGAATCAAGTCAACCAGCAAGCTCTGCGTCGAAATCATGCTTCGTCTCAGAATGTACCCCGTGTCGGAATCATACTTCGCCTCGGAGTATTTGCCTTCCCTGTCGGAATTATGCTTCGCCTAGGAATCAACCTCTGCATCGAAATTATGCTTCAGTCAGAATGTCTGCCGCTCGTCGGAATGATGCTCCGATCCCTGGAATCATGCTCCGCCCTTCAGAATCATGCTCCGCCCTTCGGAATGATGCTCCGATCCCTGGAATCATGCTCCGCCCTTCGGAATGATGCTCCGATCTCTGGAATCATGCTCCGCCCTTCGGAATGATGCTCCGATCCTTGGAATTATGCTCCGCGCTTCAGAATGATGCTCCGATCTCCTCCGATCCCTGGAATTATGCTCCGCGCTTCGGAATGATGCTCCGATCTCCTCCGATCCTTGGAATCATGCTCCGCTCTTCGGAATGATGCTCCGATCATTGGAATTATGCTTCGTGCTTCGGAATGATACTCCGATCCCTGGAATCATGCTCTGTGCTTCGGAATGATGCTCCGATCCCTGGAATCATGCTCTGTACTTCGGAATGATGCTCCAAATCGTGGAATCATGCTCCGCTCTTCGGAATGATGCTCCGAATCCGGGAATCATGCTCCGCATTTTGGAATGATGCTCCGATCCCTGGAATCATGCTCCGCCCTTCGGAATGATGCTCCGATCCCTGGAATCATGCTCCGCCATTCGGAATGATGCTTCGATCTCTGGAACTTCAGAATGATGCTCTGATCCCTGGAATCATGCTCCGCCCTTCGGAATGATGCTCCGATCTCTGGAATCATGCTCCGCCCTTCGGAATGATGCTCCGATCCTTGGAATTATGCCCCGCGCTTCGAAATGATGCTCCGATCTCCTCCGAATCTTGGAATCATGCTCCGCTCTTCGGAATGATGCTCCGAATCCTGGAATCATGCTCCGCATTTCGGAATGATGCTCCGATCCCTGGAATCATGCTCCGCTCTTCGGAATGATGCTCCGATCCCTGGAATCATGCTCCGCCCTTCGGAATGATGCTCCGATCCCTGGAATCATGCTCCACTCTTCGGAATGATGCTTCGATCTTTGGAATTATGCTCCGTGCTTCGGAATGATGCTCCGATCCCTGGAATCATGCTCCACGCTTCGGAATGATGCTCCGATCCTTGGAATCATGCTCCGCTCTTCGGAATGATGCTCCGATCCTTAGAATTATGCTCCGCAAATCGGAATGATGCTCCGATCCCCGGGAATCATGCTCCTCGAGGGATACTCCGACCCTGGAATTATGCTCCGCAAATCAGAATGACGCTCCGATCCCCGGGAATCATGCTCCCTGGGATGATGCTCCGCCCCCGGAATGATGTTCCACCTCGAAGTTCAGCTTCAAGATCCATCAATTTCATGGACACAACTCAAATATGTGGTGTGCATTTATTGATGGGGGGCACTTTGTTGGGGTCAAAATTTGCACCCCGGTTGACCGAGCCAAAGTCAAGGTCAAACCCAAAGCCAGGTGGGCCCAAGCCCAGGTCAGGCGGACCCATGCCCAGGTCGAGTCCGAACATGAAGCGGCCGACCCTCACCCATGCCAAAATGAAATCATGTAATAAATCATTTTTATGTAATTTTGTATGCATGAATGTAAACAAAATGGGCGTAAAGCAAAATTTTTGTAAGCCTTTAGCTTATGTGCAAAAAGAAATGGCACATGAGCCATGGGATGGGCAAAATGCCATTTTGTAAAGCCCAAGGGGCTATATGTAAATATGTAAGCCTATATAAGGCAATATGATGATGAATAAAAGATAGACTTTTCATTTCCCTCAAAATCTAGGGTTTGTGCCTCTTTCCCCTTTCTGAAGGTTCTAAACCTTCTTCTTTCTATTAAATTAAATCAAGAGTTTTACTTTTCCTTTTATAAAACTAAATAGTTTTTCACCATAAAACCCACAAAGGGGAACTCAGATCTGCCATCAGATCTCAGAAAGGAGAGATTTTTAAAATCTCATACTTCTTGATCTTCAAGATCCGGCCAACAAAGGAAGAAGAAGGAGATCCATCTCCAGAAACCCCACTTTGGGGAAGAACTAGGGCTCAAGGGGAGAAGTCCTTCATCAGCTTCAAAATATCCTAAGAGTTTGACTCCTCATATATATATACATAGAATAATAAGTGCTCCTTTCTGGGAGTACAACTCCCATTGCAGGGACTAAGTCCCTTTTGCCGCTCGAGCGCCCACGTGCTGACACGTGGGGCGCTGGCGCTCTTGCGCTCAGAACGCTAGCGCCCAAAGCGCTAGCGCCCGAGCGCCCACGTGCTGACACGTGGTGCGCTAGCGCTTTTGCACTCTGAGCGCTAGCGCCCGAGCGCCCACGTGCTGACACGTGGTGCGCTAGCGCTTTTGCATTCTGAGCGCTAGCGCCCAAGCGCCCACGTGCTGACACGTGGTGCGCTAGCGCTTAAAGCGCTAGCGCCCAAAGCTCTAGCGTCCGAGCGCCCATGTGCTGACACGTGGTGCACTAACGCCCTTGCGCTCAGAGCGCTAGCGCCCACGTGCTGACATGTGGGGTGCTAGCGCTCAAAGCGCTAGCGCCCTTGCAATCAGAGCGCTAGCGCCTAAAAGCGCTAGCGCCCGAGCGCCCACTTGGTGCGCTAGCGCTCAAAGCGCTAGCACCCAAAGCGCTGGCGTTTTTCCCACGCATCCTTTGGATGCCCTTTCCTTTTTTTATTTTATATATACATGTATACACACACACACACACCTACTCTACGACACTATCCCTCTCAAAAAAATTTGGGTCGAGGCGCTGCCTCGCACCCCGCAAGGGGGCTGCTATCCCCCTTGACTCTCAGCCCGCTATCCGGGTAGCGGGACCCCCGTAAAAACTCTGTATGGCTCCCGATATACCCAAGCCTGCTCCAAAACAAAACATATGTGCACTGCACATTAAGTTCGCATGACCAGTTTAACCCGTTAATCGGAGGTTCTCTCGCTCAGAAGGCGAGGGGTAATTAACGGCAGTTTAGTCCGCGGTTGCCGGAGATTCGGATCCCCACGATCAATAAACCCCAGCCTACCCTAAGAAGGAGGAATATGTAATGCGCCTGACAAGCGCGCGCGTATTCCCATCTCAATGGGGTGACGAAAAACACCCTACACCGGTCTTGATGACCCTTTCGGCTTAGGTTTGGGCAACCTGCCGGCGGCGGAAGCGGATCAAAAGAGCGTCTTTCTACCCGATACCCCGGTCATCCCTTTTGCAGAGCTGGCAGCTCCTGGGATTGACGAAGAAATGCTCTTTTTAGGGTTCCTTGGGTTATGGCTGAGTTGGTTTGCGCTTCCCATGCACCCTCGCCGTATGAGGCCATCCGTCTTCTATTCTGCGCATCGGATGGTTGCTGGGATACAAGTGGCTGTGGGGATCGCTGGGTTAGCCCATATGTATCATGGCCTCAGCTTGGCAGCCGATACCACTGAGCCAGGGGTGTAGTCGATAAATTTCCCGATGCATTATTTCACGTCATGGCTCGAGTTGCACGTGCTAGGCGTCTTTGGCATCCATAAGAGGCCGAGTTTTTATAACAGGTGCAAGTTCCCTCAGATCATGCGACTGGTCGGCGCCTCTATTGTGACTCCGACGCAACGGGAAGCTAGAGGCTTGCTTCTTCGCCCGCGCACGGTGTAAATCTATGGTAGCACCCCGGCCGTCGATCCAAGGCCAAAATGCGGAAACGAAAACTTTTTCTAAACTTGAAACCAGCGCTATCGCAGACTTTAATCCTGGATCGAACCATTAACCTATAACTAGCAAACTAGAGAAGGGTTAGAAAAGCTATACCGGTCGATCTGTGTCCTTCGGTCTTTGGCCACCAACCCAAGCTCCTCGCGGCATCTCCGATCTCCGGTCTCCCTGTCGGAAAGAACACCACATCTTTAAATCCTTTTAAGGGCTCCCGCTTCGTCCGAAGCAACTCGGACACGAAGTTTGCTAGCTGACGTGTCTAAGGTGATGTAGAGAATGTGTGTGATCACTTTGTCTCTTGCATCCATTGATTCTCAACGTATGAGAGTGTATGGATGGAGGTTGAAGATGAAGCCATGGTGGATGTTGTGAGCTAGATGAAGAAGAAGAAGAAGAGGCTCATTTCTTTTATGTTATTGTGTTGATAAAATGAGAGTGTGATGATAATACAAGAGCAATCCCAAGCCTATATGGCTGTCCACTCTCTCTCCAAGCATCATATCAAAACAATAATCAAATCCTAATATGACATTAGCACAAGTAAAGAGACCATGAGTCACTAAACATGTCCATGTCATATTAAATGCACCTCATGATCATTTCCACTCACAATTTCCATATGTAAACATTAATCCAAATGTTTACAACAAAAAGATACAGCAGCATCTAAAGTAAACTCGTGACAGATCACAAGGATACCCCTCACCTGTATATACATATATGCATCCGCGTTCCGACAGAATACGAATGCGATGAGACAAAAGTAATCCAACAAATCTAATACTAGGATCCGGCTTAAACCAAAGCCCACTAGTATGATCCGCCCGATCATGATCCGTGCACTACTGCACGTAGATGATCGAACCCTGCCATATATCATACGGCCTCTACAACGTTTCACCCGAAACTTGAGAAACTGTCTGTGGGGGACTCTAAAGACTCATCAATACTTTGGCTGTGGATTTAACCACTAGCACGTCAGTGGTACTAGCCGTACGTAACGGGCAACCAGGTATTGACCAAAAGGGAGGTCGATGAGCGAACTCATCCTGACACCCTACTGAGCCTGTCAGTGACAATATCCGTACAGTCCGGTCCGTTCGTCTATGAGCATCGCATGTCAGACCTAGGGGTTGGTAAAAGTCAGACCCCCAAAAGCGGTACAAGTCGTGTCGGAGTGTAGCCCAGAACACCCTGAGATACTACTGGAATACTACCAGTAAATCTCCTGCCTTGGCTAAGGACTTTGTGTAATGGCTCTCCTAGACACAGTGCGATCTCACCCCCAATACCAGGAGAGACGAAACCCCTACCGATCCGTTCACTGCCTCCATATGGCTCGGGACTGTACCCAACTAAAACCTGTTTTCACGACTCCTTTGAGCCGTGGTAGGGTAGTAATCAAAGCACAGTGGGAACTCACACGAGACAAATGACGATCTTAGGTCGATGAACTAACCTGTACACATGGCACCAGGAAACTGCTATCTGAAGTCAGGTATAATACCAACTAGCATGTTCCCGGCGAGTCCTGTCTGGTGTACTCATAACCCAATGAGCACCTGTATACATCTTAGGTGAACCAACTGACACCAATGGCTTGTGAGACCGGCCACCTCCCCTCGTCGGGGTCTCGACTGTATACACTAGTCTACTAATGGAGTATCGATGCCCAGTCTCGAAACTCCCACGACTGGGGACCACTTTAAGGATGTGCTTAAAGACCCCAGCTCCCACGTATATGATCGCCATCATACTGCTGGCCGTCAAGCAAGAATCCTATAGACTCTATCAACGTGCAATAGTGACCTGTAATGTCACCTAAAGCATGTACACGATGATAAAGATAAACCAAATAGCATACTTTCATTTCGAGTAAGACTGTCCTACCGGCATAGGTCCTCCCTCAATCATTGCAATCACATGCCTATGATCTAATAATTGACTCTGAGGGCACTATATCCAACAATCTCCCACTTGCACTCAAGGCTAATTATTGCGATGTTGCATACTCACAGCCCGTGTGATACCGAACACCCGACTCCTCTACTAATCAGTTTCACAAAGCCCGTTTGCGAAACTATTGCATTCGAGGAATAGCCTCAGTGAGTGGATCCGCCCAAATGTTTCTTTCTATGTCTCTCTTTTTCTTAAGTTCGCGGAGAAAACCATCTCCTAAAATGAGCAATATCTGTCTTAGAATATGTCTGGATATCTGATGGGACCTAGTTCATAAATGAACTCCAAATCCAAACTTCTTAGACTGTATCGTCAACCGAACTTAATCAGTATCCTGCGCCATGCCTCCCTCAGTATCCGCTTGGACCACCTGTCCAAAATACTGCCCCTCGTCAGAGGGAAAACTATAACTCTGACAGTCACTCTGTCATCCAGGTCACCTTGGAAGCCTGGAATGATAACCGTCCCCCGAAAGAGGCTGTCGTTATCATATCCCTAGAACATCCACTGATGTTCTAAAACTACTTCCGAATGTTTCTCCAGGATAGGATCAATATCAACTTATTGCATCTACTGCAAAAACAACATCTGGTGTGGTACTTGACATTTCATGATTGACTCAATTGCCTAAGCAAGTGATCTGCCAATCATGCACATCCCTCTCCCCTTTAGTCTGTAAGACACCTTTAGAGAGGGTGACTCCATCACCTGTAGGTATACTACCGTGCCAGGAGTCGTCCATTCTAAAACACCTTTAGAATACTGTCTAAGTACCCTGATTGGGAAACTACCCAAATCTAGATCTAAAACCATAGATCTAGTAACCAGAATGTCTGATATTATATCTATATCCTATGTGGAGAAACCACTGTGTGACAACTAAAGTATAACCGATCGTAGTATAGGAATTTCACTTCCTACTCTGTGTATGTCATCCAAATACCAGGACATCACACCCTACTACTTTCTTAACAGATCCATCCCCTATTCTGATGAAGTCAAACCTATGACTGTCATATCAGAAATAGATGATCTATCTCCGCTATATCTGCTTCAATCCATAAATAG
Organism: Agapanthus africanus; assembly: GCA_030015575.1. Classification (NCBI taxonomy): domain Eukaryota; kingdom Viridiplantae; phylum Streptophyta; class Magnoliopsida; order Asparagales; family Amaryllidaceae; genus Agapanthus; species Agapanthus africanus. Next base: position 356,421,088 of record JASDDO010000029.1, on the reverse strand, counting down.
ACATAAGCTACTTGTCCACTATGCTTCCGCTGCTCCCACTCACTACGACAACCCTCTGGCAGAGTCATATACACGTACACTTCTAAAGCTAGTTTAGAACGACGCTACACTCATCCTCCTGCCGGGTGTCACAGTCTGGAACAACAGCAATGGCATGTCTGGATAAATAAGAACCTCCTAGTCACCGTCCTTGAGGCTACCGGAGTACCTCTCGGGTGCCTGAGATTACCCACCATATCTGCGGAGTGGCTAATGGAATGTCAAACCAGATTGAATCTTTATGTCCTAGTAAATTTTCAGTAATCGTTTGCGGTTCTGGAATCACTTCCAGTTCTACCATACTCCCACTACTGTTTTCTGAAAAAATCCATTTTTATTAAAACTGTGGTGAGTCAAGAACAATATCACTATTGATCTTCCAAATGGTAGAAAGTCAACCCTCGTCATAGCCCGGGTCAACCCACAAACAGCCATTACAGAAACGTGCCTTGAGTTATCCAGAGTCTGGTTTTAAGCATAAGCCGGACAACTCCCCGTACCTTAACATTGTTAAGATATGAACTATTCTATATCCTAATATAGAAACAGAGGCACTGATTTAATTGGAACCAGATTCAAATCATGCAGCTGTCTCCAGTGCATGTCAACTAAATGGAAGGAGGCCGATCAGCATTACTCAACTTAGGAATACATCCAGATATGGATAACCTGAAAGAGAAGCAAGTTCTCATAATCATTACTATCAACTGAATACCATACACAAGTATCTACATCTTCGATCACCTTGAAGAATCCTGATACTTGCAATACTTGGTTCTCTACTTTATTCATATACCTATAACTTCTCAAAACTTGGATCTTGTATTTCTATGAAACACATGTCTAAGAACTAGAGAAGTCACAAGTAAACAGAATATAGTACGAGTACCATCCCCTCTATCCTTATGGACACTGGACAACATACAATACTCTGTATAAATCCCCTGAGTCTAATAACTCATTCCCTGTGTGTTGTAGGTTGAAAACTGTACTTATGGTTAAGAAGAATTACACCGCTGTTTAATGCTCCTTACCTAACCATCCAATGATATAGGTAAATGTCATAGACATAATTTCAAAAAGTTATATCTCACTTTATAAAAATAAACGTACAGATATATCAATTTGAAATTGGTGCATAACAACGGATATTCAAAACCAAATATTTGCCGTCCGGCAAACAACCTTGGCGATTTCCTCAAATATCACCAATTACAACGAATCCCGATATAATGAGGATGATCACCTAATTCCCAATAACTTACTCCCACTCATCATCTGTAAAACCATACAGATGTGAGAATCAAACCTGGTAAATACATACCCTGGACCAAGGGCTAATTGGGAAATCAGTTTTCTTTTAACAATACACAGTGAAACTGAAACATATAAATGTTTCGAAGGGGTATCCGGTTATTCCTAGTAATGTCTCTTCCATTATCAGATTCACAACTGTAACCGTATATTTCTTTTCCATCTCTCCAAATCTCTTTATATGTCTTTAGTCATTACCTTCTGTACACCACCTTTAGGCCAAATGGTTTTCTTACTTCCCTACCGTTCGACACCAGCCTATGGTTTGGAAGAAGATTATCCAATAAGCATAATGGGTGTACTCCCCTAATCCTAGGAGTACTCTCAACGCGAGAGAAGGTAAAGATAAAAGACAACTGAATAAAAACCTTATTCTTATTTCTCCTGAACCAGAATCCATCCCCGAACTGGAACAAGTTCCTTCGAGTTCGTATATAACCATACGATGGAGTATCCAAATAACTGTGGATCTTCGTAATGATACGGAGTGTCCTGGAGAAATACAAAGGTGAAGTAGGATTAGCGATGAAATACTTGGTTTGGTCGTGAATAGCAGTCGCCGTTTACTTTGCCCTCTTTCTAATCCCTTTATTTGTCTTAACTTATTACCTTCTGTACACCATCGTTAGGCTAATTGGTTTTCTTCATTCCCCGCCATTCGGCACCTGCCTATGGTTTGGAAGAAGACTATCCAATTAGCATAATAGGTGTACCGTCCTAATCTAAGGAGCACTCGCAACCTGAGAGAAGGTAAAAGGAAAAGACAACAGAATAGTCCTATTCATTTTCTCCAGAACCGGAAACCATCCTCGAATTTGGAACAAGTTCCTTCGAGTTCGTATATAACCATACGATTGTTTTATCCAATGGAAGTGGATGTTCGTAGTAATACGGGGTGTTCTGGAGAAAAGAGTAAAAGTAGGAGTGGCAATAAGGTATGCAACTCTGACAATCTAAAAGCCAGTGTTTTAAGAAGGTTCGGTTAACTTGGTCACTGAGTCATAGTCTAAGGTCGGGCCATGGTCACTGCCAAAGAGAGAAAGAAAAGAAACACTCTGCGTGCACTCTAACGTAGATCAGAATGGTTATCAATTTATCTAATCAGGAAACCTCCCACTGTAACCTCAAATTCTCCTCCAAACCTGAAAGAAGAATTAGTCGGGATCACCCGAGGAGTAAACCAACTCATCAGTGGGAATCGGGATCCAACTATCATCGCATGATAACGTGATGGAATCCACTCACGTTATCACACTCCAGAAGGTATGCGCATATCTGGCAAGTTTCAGTTTCTTTAGAAACTCCCGATGTGATTTTTACCCCATTCTCTTATGACCTTGACGAAGGCTGATTGAATACGATTTCCGATTGTGTGTGTAAATCAAATGATCCCTGGCAACGGAGCCATTTGATTGAATACGATTTCCGGTGTGTAGTTAGAAAATGTATAGAAATCACAACCAAAAATTATTTGACCGCAATCAATAACGGTGTCGAATGTAGCGCGTTAGTAAGTGCGGATCGTCCACAGGGAAAGTGTAATCGTTCGTGTTTTGATTTAGATGAGTCGAAAATTTAAAGAAAAGAAAACAAACAATTCATGATTTGTAAATTGAATTTCAAGAATTAGAAAAATTTAGATCTAAGAAAACATTAAAATGAAGAATTGAGAATTTGTGATGATTTCCAAATCAAATATCAAGAATCGAAGTGAGGCTCGTAGGAATCGATCGGATCTATAGATGTGATGAAATCTAGCGATTACGTATTCTTATCCATCGATGAATTGATACTAGATCGATGATGATTGATGAGAATTAGGGATTTCTTGTGAAACTAGGGTTTCATCTTCTATCCCTTGTTCCTTCGTCGATATCATTCACATTCTAGCCTCTAGTAAATTCAAGAATCGATCATGGATCCCTAATTTCGAGCGATCACAATCAAGAAAGCATCGCAACAAAACTAGGTCGTCGATTCTTCAATTTGCTAGGGTTTACAAAACTCATAGGACTTAAGAATCGTTTTAAGATTTGTTACATCATCATTTTATTGATCGTCTCGACTCCTTTACGAGCGGAGTTTTACTCAAACATCACAACAAGAACCACAATCACAAATTGAGATCGAATCATGATGCAAGAATTTAAAGAAAGCAAGACTAAAGAATTTCACCTTTTATTTATCAACAATTCCGTTACAAATCGCTCAAGAACTACAAGAGGAAGAACTCGATTGTCGATTTGGCTTCGCTCGTCTCCTTGAGTCGCAGATTGGCTTGGATCACTTGCTCGATTGAAGATCGGCTCCGCTCCTAAAAGGTTGAAGGCTTCTCGCTTGAATGGTACTCGGGATCTTGAATTTGGCTTGGAATTAGGGTTAGGATTTTGAGGCACAAGTTGTGTCACTCAACTTGTGGGTGGAAGAGGAAGAGAGAAGAATGAACCACTAACTAATGATTTTTTTATTAACCCTTAACTCTAGATCTAGGCTCCTTTTTATATAGACCTTGTAACCCTAGATCTAGGATTCAAAATTTGAATTTCCCTCCAAAAGTTTGTTATAGGGAGAGGCTTCTAGAAGGAGTTAGTTGGAGGGAGCTTCTAGAACTAGGTTGTTAGGAGGTTGATTAGCTTAATCAAGATTAGCTTGATTTAATGATCCTTGCTGATCTGGCAGAAGCTTCGAGGGTAATCTGGAATTTGACATGTCTTGATGAGGTGTACACACCGAGAGAGGAATACCGCAGCAAATCTTTGATGATGACGTGGCCTTCCCACCGCGGATCCGCGGCGCAAGCTGGCTCCAGCCGCGGATCCGCGGCGCAATAAGAGCCTTAGGGCTTCAGTTGTACAGAGCTGCTTCCTTATATTCTCATGGTATTTTTATGATATGTTTATTCTCACAATTCCTTCTAGATTGCTACCAGATCTCAAGCCTTTGAGTTGGCGTAGTTTTTTATCAGCACTTTCATAATTTTGGCTCGGTTTCTGCAATTTCCTGCACAGAGTTCGAAACAAGTGTTGCGCTACACAAGAATGATGTGATGCCATGAAAAACACACAATTTCCCTCGAAATGCCAGTTTTAAAGTATAACACATGCAATCTGTTATTTTACGACTGTTTTGCTGATATGTGCAATATGCAAACCGAACACCTCTAGATGAGTGCAAATGTTAGGGAAATTGTCGTGTTAAAAATGCAATATTTTCGACTGATCAAATTCCCCAAACTTATTTTCGGTCATCTCGAGCGAAATGTTTTATTAAAAAGAGAAGGAGAAAAATAAAGAAAGAGAAAAACTAACTAGCACACTTTCGTAGGCAACACGATTGCACTGAGCACGTGCAACAAGCCTTTAAACCTCTAGGTGTCCCTAGTAGAAGGAGTGTTGTCTCCTGAGGGTTTTCAGCGGATTGCACCCACAAAATCCAATAATAAAAGGAAGATCGTGATATTACATTTAAAGACAAGAATTGTAAAAGAAAAGTCTTGAAAATTAGGGTTTCCAACTAAGCCAGCTTTTCGATTGTCACGAGCCCTATCTTAATAGTCATGAAAAGATGTTAGAAATCGCGTCCTCCCTCAATAAAATATCGTCTTATTCTTCATTCCTATCTGTCTTCCAAACATCGATCATATAACCCTACGTGTGTGTAAAGACATCCCTACACCCGGAGAATTCAATTCAAGCTATCATACTCATGTCCATCCACCTCAGTACTTTTTAATTAATGAATATTTAGATGAATTTGCTCACACACTTTCATGCGACCGTTAATACTTCTTAAGGTACTAACCGACCGATTACTCATGTGCTTACTTATACGGTGTATTTTTCTCGTCTTGCACCACCTAAGGCTTAGCAGTGACTCCCAGACTAGTTGGCCTTAGAGCACTAGGTGAAGAGGCACCCTCGCTATATTTTTTTTATTGCTGCCTTGGCGATAACAAAACCAGTGTCCATTTTTTTTACCATTTTATATTTTCTTCATCATTTTTTTTATTTCCTTCATACTTTGGCTTTTAGACAAGAGCATTTCAAGGTATCCTCTACTATCCTGAGCTTCAAGACGTGTGTAAGTGCGAATAGCAGGGTATCAACGTTCAAAATGTTTGGCTTCCAGAATATGAACTATTTTTCAGACTTATTTTTATCCTCAGATTAGTGACTTCCTTCATCTTACTAACCCTTGGGACAACGGCTCATAACTACTTATTACTAGTTCGTATAAGAAAACTTCTAATTTTCTTGGTTTTCTTAAATTTTTCCAATCTTTTGGATATAATTTTTCACTATCTAATCTTTTATTATCTTATTTATGTACAAAAATATTTTTATTTTTTTTGAAAATTTTTAAATTTTTATAGTTTTTGAAAATGTTTTGTGCTTATGCAAAGTATGATGCAAATGATGCGAAAATAAGCACAAACCTCCCCCAAACTTGTTTTCAATAGTGTCCTCACTGTTTCCATCCGCTAAATCTCAAAAAACCTGTAAGCCTGAGAGGAAATTTATTAATAGGGGCAAAATATTTAAGTGAAGTTCCTCCCCCAAACTTATTTTTGGCTCATCTTTTTGTGTAAAAATTTTCTTTTCAAGAGCCAGAAAATATACCCCCCCCCCAAAAACATGAGTTAAACCATGTTAAACTTTGAAAATCATAAGAGGGGGTCAAGAATCATTGGTCGATGCCAACCTTTGCAAAGACCGAAAGTTAACACCAACCATTCAAAAATTTTATCAATACAGTGCTCTGGTTGGTGGAAGAAGAAGTGGGGAAAGGGTAAGGGGTGGAAAAGAATGTGTGTGCGTCTCATTTTGGAGAGAAGATACAGTGTATGTGATGGATTACTCGCATTCTTTTTACAGTTCAGAAAAAGGGGTGGAGGTTCAATTTTATTGATTGGGAGATGATTCATCTCAACACCCGTGTCATTCAAAAATGCGAGTTCATCAGCGAAGATTTCCTCAAAAGTTCTATCAATACCCCGATGAATAATGTCATCACAAAGCGCGGGGTGATCTTCAGACTCTAAAAATGGTTCATAATCAGTGTTAGTTGTTGACCCGGACAACTCGGTGGAAGAGTCCGTATGTGTATGATACATAGTTGGGTCAAACAATAACGTATGAAAAGAGTCAAGATCGGTATCATGAGGATCATCAAATTCGCTGCTGTCGACATCCATTAAGTCGACAGAACATACCTGAGCAGTAGGTTCGGAGGGTACACTTCCCAACTTGTAAATGTTCAACTCTATTGACCTATTCCCGAAGGATAGGGTCATAGAACCATTACGACAGTTGATGATAGCATTGGAAGTGGCTAAAAAGGGGCGACCTAAAATCACCGGAATTTGATTCCGTGGGTTCGCTACAGGCTGTGTATCAAGTACAACAAAATCCACAGGGAATACGAATTCCCCGATTTTTATTAACACATCCTCTAGTTCACCCCTAGGTTTGGTGATTGATCGGTCAGCCATCTGGAGAGTTATGCTCGAGGGCTTTAACACTCCGATACCTAACTGCTCGTAAACCGAATATGGAAGCAAGTTAACGCTAGCGCCAAGGTCTAGTAGAGCACGGTTGATGTGTTTTTCCCCAATAGAAATAGAAATAGTAGGACAACCAGGGTCCTTACGTTTTCGTGGTACTTGTTGGGGGAAAGCCGTGTCTACAGTCTTTGCCATGAATATCTTCTTGGGCACTTGAGTCTTCATCTTCCTAGTGCACAAGTTCTTAAGAGTTTTCGCATAGGACGGAACTTGTTGGATGGCATCTAGGAGAGGGATGTTGATGTTAACTTGCTTAAACATGTCCATAATCTTCTCCATATGTGGACTTGATTTGTTAACCCTTAACCGATTAGGATAAGGTGCTTTAGCAATAAGCGCTGGGTCCATCATAGGAGAAGGAAGTGTGTGTGGACCCGATCCCAGAATAGATGTGGGAATCGTCCGTGGAGAACTAGAAGAGGTGGGCTGAGGTGTCGAGCCGTGTGGGAAACGAAGAATAGGCTCGCAAGAAGGTGGTGGGGTAGAAGAAATGGGGTTAAAATTAGAAGTAGAAGTGGAAGGAAAGGTCTCAGCCGGGGTATCATCGATAGATTTTTCAGTGTCATCAATCTCTTCCCCAACATGATTGTCAAGCACTCTTTCAGATCTCAACGTGATTGCATTCACATGATGTGAATAGCTAGAATTGGGTAAGGGTTGAGCTGGAAGTTTCCCTTTCTCTCTTACACTCATTTCGGCTTTTAATCGTGCAATTTCTGCTTCCATCGATTTAATAGTCTCGCTTTGGGACGCAGAGTTTTTCTTGTAGGGCTCCTAGGCACACTAAGGAGGTCTCACAAGGCATCAACCATGCCAATTTCAATTTTTACAAGTGCCGAGAAACCCTAATACGGATCGTTAACTAGATTTTAGGCGATAAATGAAACTAGTTAACAACTTAACTATAAGAAAGAGGCTACAACCTTTTTAGATCCGGTGCTCCACCTCCATAGCTCCGTGATGAAGTCCCCTTGCTGTCCAAATCGAATCCCGGGCTCTAGCGTCGGCTTCATCGGAGAAATGGGCGGGCTAGGTCATCGACTACGATGCCGAAGATGATCTACGTCGAGGCAACACAAGATCAAGCTCCAACTTCACCAAGTCATGATACTTGTGAAGAAAACACCCTATACTACTTGGCAAGTGGTAGAGGATGAAGAAATAGGAAGTGGGTTCACTTTAGCATTGGATTTCTCACTCATTTTCAAGAGTTGCCATTGTTGGTAACAAGCTTCTTCATGTTGAAGATGAAGAAGAAGAAGAAGAAAAGAATTATGATGAGAATTCTTTCCAAAATAGAAAATAAAACCATCCTTATCATATGGCAACCTTGGTTAGTTGTAGAGAATAAACTAAGGTTAGTTTGAAGGGTTAGGGTTAAGCATGAAGACAAAATGGTCACTTGGTCAAAGCTTCATGAAGCTTCAACTACAAACAAAGAAAGCCACCATTTTCTCTTTTCTTTTCCAAAATAAATAATCAATATAAATAAATGAATAAGTAAACAAAACCCTAACCATTCATACAACCATGGTTTAATCTTTACACAAACTCAAGTTAACATGTATCATCAAACATGATACAATCAAGTGCACAAAAGTATATCACATATACAACTTGTGAACTTCAAGTGAGAAAATCCATTTAAAGTGAATCAATACTAGTTAATGCAAAGTAATATATCAAATATATAATTATACATTAAATCAACACTTGATTAAATGATCCGATCATGTCGCACATAACCGACTAGTATCCAATGAATCGATTTATCGAATCAATCCTTGATTCGATAACTAGGTTATATCGCATACAACCAATCGATACATTCATCGCGAGAATGGAATACGGTATCACATACACGCATTATTCTCGGTCCCGCACATATCTCATATGCGCTCCTATTTCGTTTCGCTTGAGCCAGGAAACCTCTGTGTAGGACTCTAAAGACTCGTCAATACGCCGGTAGCAGATGATGATCATATCAAGCACCCACAAGCCGCAAGCGGTCTGCTAAACGTAACGGCCACCCGGGTATTGAGCGATCAGAAGATCGACGAGCAAGCCCACTCACACTCCTGTGAATCCAACCAGTAACACTTACCGTACAGTCCGGTCTCGTCGTCTGATATGTCGCATATCTCGCCTAGAGGTGGTAAACGTCAGACCCCAATAGCTCGATAAGTCGTGTCGATATTAGGTCTATAACAATTCGAGAAACTACTGGTAACACTTACCAGTAAATCTCAGCAACCCTGGCCAGGGATTTCCGGTTATAGCCAATCGAACACAGCGCAACATCAACTCCCTATACCAGGAGAGACGAATCCCCTCTTATCGCTCATTGCCTACATGTGACTCGGGACTGTACCCAAAAACCACCGTTTTGCACGCCCTCTTGGACGTGGTAAGGTGGAAATCAAAGCACAGTGGGAACCACACAAGACTCTATGACGATCTCGGGTCAACAGACTACTCTGTACCAGTGTCACCAGAGAACTGCCATCTGACGTAAGGTATAATACCATCTGGGAGTTCTCGGCGAGTCCGTCCAGTGTACCCAGTCTCCACTGAGCACCCGTATATCATCTCTGATGTCAAACACCAATGGATATGGGATCATCCATCGCCCATCTGTATGTGTCGAGAAGGTATACGCTAGTCTACTCTGGTATATCGATGCCCCGTCTCGATACACCCACGACTAGGGACCTTGAAGGATGTACTTATAGACTACCATGTCCCCACTAGTATGATCCGCATCATAGTCCAGGTAGTCAAGTACACATCCTAAGGGCTTTACCAACATGTAACAGAGAGACAATCAGTGTACACGTTAAGGTAAAGAGTAACCAGATAGCGTACTATCATGTCGAGCAAGAAAGTCCTCCCTATATATGTCCCAGCATCCACTACAATATACATCCTATGTACAGTAATGGCCTCTAGGGCATACATATAACTAACAATCTCCCACTTGCACTAGGGCCATCTGATAGCAGTGGTTGTAGTATCTCATACTCAACCATCCCATAAAAGTCTCTCTCTGGGAATAGGCCTTCGTGAGTGGATCCGCCGTGTTGTCCTCTGAGTCTTCTCTCCTAATCTTGATCACCCTGGAGATCAACCATCTCCATGATCAGGTGATACTGCCTTAGAATATGTCTGGATCACTGATGGGACGGACGTTCCTTGGCATAAGCCACAACTCCATTGTCACACAATGGGAGGAACTAAGTTCATCTCATGAACAAATATACATCCAGACTGCCTCTTTGGTAGCATCTTAAGTAGCGATGTATCGAGCCTTTATCGTCTAGTATGCCACGGTATCTAGCTTGGAACTCTTCCAACATACCGTCCCTTTACTGAGGGTAAAGACAATGCCCGTGACTGACTTTCAGTCGTCCTTATCACCCTGTAACCCTTCCAGTGATTCTCCCCAGGATCGGTTGATACCATCTCACTACAACTAGTGAGAATCCTAACATCCAATTAGATCTATCTCATAGATCCAAAACCCAGGATTTAGGAGGTATCATTTTGATCCTATATGGAGAATCATAGTGATAAGCGGAGATTGACCGAGCGTAGCATAGGAAACTCCTTCCCTATCAAGAGCATGTCATCCACGTACTCTACGAGGATCGTCACTATACTCCCTACTACCTTTTTGTATATACAAGGTTCATCTACCATTTTGATGATGTCAAATTCTTTGACTAACACATCAAAATAGATGTCCCAACTCCGCGATACCTGCTTTATCCTATAAAGCATCCTGTATACGTTTCCGCTGCTCCCACTGTCTACGAAGCCCTCTGGCTGTGTACTTATAGACGTTCTCTTCTAAAATAGCATTTAGAAAAGCAGTCATGGCACCCAACCGCCACATATCGCAGGCATGGTATGTAGCCGTGGCAAGTAGGATCTGGATGGACTTAAGCATAGCCACTTGAAAAGGTTTCATCATTATCCATGCCTGGTTGATGACGAAAACCTTTAACAAGTCTATCTTTGAAAGTCTTAACTTTTCCATCTACACCAAGTAATCTTCTCAAGATATACTTGCTCCTGATGGGGATTTAACCCTTCAGATTTAGCAACCAAAGTCCATACTTTGTTGGTGTACATGGATTCCATCTCAGATCGCTAAGCATCCAGCCATTCTGACAGAGTCTTACTCCTGATGGCCAGTTCGAAACTAGTTGGTTCATCATCTCATGATGCAATCCTCGCTCCCACTGTCATAGAGAAACCGAAGTATCTCTCAGGTGGGTGAGGAACCCTACTAGATCGGCGGAGAGGCTGAGGTTCGTTGGAATCTACTGAATCCTTTGGTTCTATCAAATCATCAGCTGCAATTTGTATAGCTGGAATATTTCCAGTTCTGCATAACAGACCTTGCCTCGAGCTTGTCCGGATTTTGCTTTTAGACATAGGCCGGACAACCCCAAATCTTAACTAACTTAAGATATGGGCTCTTCCCTTTCCATATCACATATGAAGTGGTAGGCAGCTGATTTGATTTGAACCCTATTCAATAGGTATGCAGCTTCTCAAGTGCATAACTCCCAAAAGGAAATAGGTAACTCAGTAGTACTCATCATAGAGCACACCTTATCATATAGGGTGTGATTGCTCCGCTCCGATATACCATCGTGCTATGGTGTATACGGAGGAGTAATGATGAGAGAGAATCTCATTCTCCTTTAGAATAATCCAGGATTTCCGTGCTCAAGTATTCTCCTCCTCGATCTCATCAAAGGACATAATACTTATACCCGTATTGGTTCTCTACTTCTAACTTATATTCTGTGAATATCTCAAAAGGTTCGGACTTGTGTCTCAACAGGAACATATGTCTGAATCTTAAGAGATTATCAGAGAATGTAATGAAGTATAAAGAACCTGTCCTGGCATTTGCAGACAGGGGACCTTACATACATCATCATGTATCAGTCCCAAGAGTTTACTAACTTTTTCTCTGTTTCCAGTAAACAGAGCTATGGTCATCGTATCTTTGTGGCATGATTGGCAAGTTTCATAAGATATAAATTCAAACTGATTTAAATATGCATCTAAAATGTAACTTCAGCCAGTCGAATCACATTGATATGACCTAGTCTACAATGCCTCAAGAAGGATTCGTTCATTTCTGAACTTTTCCTCTTGTGTGTGTTCCGTATACTAAAGAACTGTAGTTTGATTTAGAACATCAACGCTTTTAGATAACGTGCCTGAACCGATCAACTTTTGATATAGGAAATGTTCAAAACATTATCCAACAATACAAAATTTTATCATTTCTTTGCTGATAAAGAGACTGATATGATTTTGTATATCAGGTTCGGTATCTAATAACATTCGTTCAGAATCAATGTATTGGTAATACAGGGTGACAGTGACCAACAGACTTGGCTGCAACACTTGCCCCGTTTTCTGTCTCATGAAACTTATCACCCGTTCTCAGTTCTCTACCTATCTGTAGCCCTATGTAATAGATTACATATCTGGGATACTGATGCGGTATCAAATACCCAGGACGCAGAGGATATTGAGAAACAGTTCTTAGTAATGAACACACCCGAAGGAGATGCATCATATGCACTTTCTTCATTTGGGCGGCATAGGAATTCTGGTATTCCCCAATTTCCTGCTCTGTCTTATAACAATTATAAGTTGGAGCGGGACCAACGTTCCCCAGCTCAGTATAACAAGCGGGTTCGGTCAATATCCGTATTATTATCTTGATTAAGGCGTGATATGGTCGCTACCAGGAGAGAGAGAGAAGAAAACACTCAGCGTGCGCTCTTGCAAGATCAGATTGGTTATTTATTTTATCAAATCAGGATGGCTCCCACTGCTTTTTATCAAATCTTCCTTCAAACCCTAAAAGGAAAGACTAGCCGGGATTAATTACACACTACAAGTTCTCCAATCTTTCAGCCAGGCCAGTGTCGGTACTTTGAGGGAGGTCCCCCGTGCTTTCGCACGAACCTAATTAATATAAACCTCGTTTTTCCAGAGGCGTAACCTCGTTAACACCTTTCTAGACACCTACTTGATCGGCTAATTGTAATGTGTAAAACTCTCCCAGGAGTAACAATTACTCGCAGTGGGTATCGGGATCCAACTATCTCATAGAAGGTATGCAATCTCATTGCAAATTTCAATACTTAAAATTCCCGATAATATTTTGCCCCTAACGTGCTATGACCTTGACGAAAGCCAACAAACCATAGCTCGCTAGTCAAGTTCAACCCGCACATTTCTTGATTGAATTAAACCCACCCGCACGACCCTTGACGAAATCCAACAAAGCCGCACGACTACCCTAATCCAATCGCATCGTATGCAGCAGATAAGCAGCATATAGCTACCGCACACTACACTTTGACGAAAGCCAACAAATGTAGCACGAATACTATATACAACTTATCTGAAATGACGGAGGGCTACTACAGGTTTTTCTGAAAACCTATTGCGTAATGAACTTGATATCATTGTAGAATCAAATGATTTTAAAATGGAGTGCTTTTGAGGCTTTTCTAGTTTTGCTAAAGGAGTCACTCCCGGTGAAGGGATCGTCGGTCCTTTCCTCTTCGAATGAGGTGCGGGATATATCATATATATCACTGTGCAAAGCAAAAACTTATAGAAGCAATCAAAAGACAAACCGAGTGTGTAGCATCTGCCAGTTATTGCTAAAGGAGTCACTCCCGGTGAAGGGATCTCGGTCCTTTCCTTATCGAATAAGGTGCAGGGTATATCTCATATACCGCTATGCAAAGCAAGAACCTTAGCTACCTGTTTTATTTTTGAAATTCGATTCTACAACATCTTAGGTTTCTTTTATTTCATTAATCTCATTAATGAAGTCCCATCATTTAAGCACCTAAACATCACAGATAAATACGACGTACACTTATGTCATCCGCATTCGCCTCGATGTCCCCTCGTGCACCGTTAGGTTAGGTAACTAACGGCAGAGCGGGGCAGGGCTAGCGCGGGTGTAAAACATAAGTAACGCCTATATAATATATCATATATACTATATACAGTATCCATCACAGAACATCTCATGATCACATCACAGATATCGCAGCAGAAGAATGATATGAAATATTGGATATACTAGGACGTCCGTGTTTTCAATACGAGCTAGTATAAAACACGGATTCCACGGTCGTGATGAATAGCCAAACCCACACCCCTAGACCCCTACGAGAGCGGCAAGCAACCCTACCAATTCTGGAGTTAGGAGACCCGGACTCGACTCCTCGAGTTGGTCTCCCACTGGACTCCAGAACCCGGTTACTTGTGCTCCCCTGCTTGGGTCTATCCTAGTGCGGAAAAGTAAATAATATACAAAGGGTGACATCTTCCGCAACCTGGAAGTGCCCCAATAAAAGAATATTACATACAAGTTTTTACATGAATGAAAATGAAAAACACCCATCTCACATAAAAAAAACCCGGCTATTCGAACACGACGATCCAATATAACATATCCAGCAACACATAACATCACATGTCATCAACGTAAGTAAATATGCGCATCCCAATTGTCGTTGGCATATAGCAACGAAACCGGCGATATCACATATTACACTTACGGTCATAGAAAAGAAAGTGTAAAACTACAACAATTGGAATCCGCAACCTCTTTAGACATCGCATGCCTAATCAAATGAAATACTTAGACATCGCATGCCTAACAATTATAAACCCCGCATTTTAGTCTCAAAATCAAAAACTCTTTTCAATATCAAGTCGGGCAATTCAACAAGATTCCCGACATCTTGATCGAATGCTCGTCGCAAACTTTAGTAGGCGGCCGCACCCCCGATACCGTCGACGAAGTGCACTAAGGCGGAACACCGCTGCCGCGAGCACCCAAATGGATGCTTTCGGCGACGGGGTTCTCCTACAGTCACTTGGTCGGGGCTATGGGGCGAGGCTGTCTATTAAGTTTACCCGGCGAGTATCCGCGTACGCTACGTGATTGCAACGGACTTTTGATCACATCAAACTTCCGTGGCAACCGATCAAGTGAGACTAAACTGCTATGTTTATAACATTCATTCAGTTATCTCATAACTTCTTGTGAATTCCAATTATTGTATCACATTCCGAATAAGATAGAAAATGTTAAACTTTCCGATCGAACAATCGAACACCCAAGTTTTCCCGAAACAGCTCAACTCATGAAATAAGTTCAAAGACATTCACTTCGTGCCTCAGTACCAACGGTCCAGCCGTAGAAGGGTCAAGCCAACGCCTCACATGTGGCACGCCGTACTGCCCCAAACCCGAAGGTTCAAAGGGCAGTTCAAGACGGTCACATAATCGAGTTAAGGTTTGTTGTCTTCTAGAGGGACCATCGCGTTACTTGCACTACTTAGAACGTCTTTAAACCTCGGAAAAATCCAACACTTGGAAATTTTCCGACAGGGGAAAAAGTGGGTATTTATATCCGGTCGAACTTTTTAACATATTCTAAAATATCTGGAAAGCCACATAGATAAAGTCTGATAATCCGATCGAATCATCTAAGCTCCAAAACACCCCAGAAAACTCAACTCTTGAGTTCAAATTAAAAATTCCCAGAAAACTCAGCACCTGAAAACATGAATTACTGTGCAAAATTTATAAAATAATGTGAAAAAATGGCCGCGGAACCGCCGCACAAGTCATACTTGTGCCGCGGTTCCGCTGCGCTTTAGATGGATCTTTGGGTAATTTTTGCACCATAATTCTTAGAATTCCCTTCTGAATTTTTTAAGCATTTTTAATCTGGAAAAAACCCAGTTTTTGAAAAAAGTCCAGAGAGCGTGAAATTTTAGGGTTTCGGGTTCGTTCGGGTTTCAAACGTCGTCTACGCATCGCCTAAGGCTCTAGCTAGGCTCTGATACCACTGTAGGGCTCCTAGGCACACTAAGGAGGTCTCACAAGGTATCAACCATGCTAATTTCAATTTTTAGAAGTGCCGAGAAACCCTAATACGGATCGTTAACTAGATTTTAGGCGATAAATGAAACTAGTTAACAACTTAACTATAAGAAAGAGGCTACAACCTTTGTAGATCCGGTGCTCCACCTCCATAGCTCCGTGATGAAGTCCCCTTGCTGTCCAAATCGAATCCCGGGCTTTAGCGTCGGCTTCATCGGAGAAATGGGTGGGCTAGGTCATCGACTACGATGCCGAAGATGATCTACGTCGAGGCAACACAAGATCAAGCTCCAACTTCACCAAGTCATGAAACTTGTGAAGAAAACACCCTATACTACTTGGCAAGTGGTAGAGGATGAAGAAATAGGAAGTGGGTTCACTTTAGAATTGGATTTCTTACTCATTTTCAAGAGTTGCCATTGTTGGTAGCAAGCTTCTTCATGTTGAAGATGAAGAAGAAGAAGAAAAGAATTATGATGAGAATTCTTTCCAAAATAGAAAATAAAACTATCCTTATCATATGGCAACCTTGGTTAGTTGTAGAGAATAAACTAAGGTTAGTTTGAAGGGTTAGGGTTAAGCATGAAGACAAAATGGTCACTTGGTCAAAACTTCATGAAGCTTCAACTACAAACAAAGAAAGCCACCATTTTCTCTTTTCTTTTCCAAAATAAATAATCAATATAAATAAATGAATAAGTAAACAAAACCCTAACCATTCATACAACCATGGTTTAATCTTTACACAAACTCAAGTTAACATGTATCATCAAACATGATACAATCAAGTGCACAAAAGTATATCACATATACAACTTGTGAACTTCAAGTGAGAAAATCCATTTAAAGTGAATCAATACTAGTTAATGCAAAGTAATATATCAAATATATAATTATACATTAAATCAACACTTGATTCAATGATCCGATCATGTCGCACATAACCGACTAGTATCCAATGAATCGATTTATCGAATCAATCCTTGATTCGATAACTAGGTTATATCGCATACAACCAATCGATACATTCATCGCGAGAATGGAATATGGTATCACATACACGCATTATTCTCGGTCCCGCACATATCTCATATGCGCTCCTATTTCGTTTCGCTTGAGCCAGGAAACCTCTGTGTAGGACTCTAAAGACTCGTCAATACGCCGGTAGCAGATGATGATCATATCAAGCACCCACAAGCCGCAAGCGGTCTGCTAAACGTAACGGCCACCCGGGTATTGAGCGATCAGAAGATCGACGAGCAAGCCCACTCACACTCCTGTGAATCCAACCAGTAACACTTACCGTACAGTCCGGTCTCATCGTCTGATATGTCGCATATCTCGCCTAGAGGTGGTAAACGTCAGACCCCAATAGCTCGATAAGTCATGTCGATATGAGGTCTATAACAATTCGAGAAACTATTGGTAACACTTACCAGTAAATCTCAGCAACCCTGGCCAGGGATTTCCGGTTATAGCCAATCGAACACAGCGCAACATCAACTCCCTATACCGTGAGAGACGAATCCCCTCCTATCGCTCATTGCCTCCATGTGACTCGGGACTGTACCCAAAAACCACCGTTTTGCACGCCCTCTTGGACGTGGTAAGGTGGAAATCAAAGCACAGTGGGAACCACACAAGACTCTATGACGATCTCGGGTCAACAGACTACTCTGTACCAGTGTCACCAGAAAACTGCCATCTGACGTAAGGTATAATACCATCTGGGAGTTCTCGGCGAGTCCGTCCAGTATACCCAGTCTCCACTGAGCACCCGTATATCATCTCTGATGTCAAACACCAATGGATATGGGATCATCCATCGCCCATCTGTATGAGTCGAGAAGGTATACGCTAGTCTACTCTGGTATATCGATGCCCCGTCTCGATACACCCACGACTAGGGACCTTGAAGGATGTACTTATAGACTACCATGTCCCCACTAGTATGATCCGCATCATAGTCCAGGTAGTCAAGTACACATCCTAAGGGCTTTACCAACATGTAACAGAGAGACAATCAGTGTACACGTTAAGGTAAAGAGTAACCAGATAGCGTACTATCATGTCGAGCAAGAAAGTCCTCCCTATATATGTCCCAGCATCCACTACAATATACATCCTATGTACAGTAATGGCCTCTAGGGCATACATATAACTAACAATTCTTTATATCATCGACGGAAGTCTTTATTTCAGCCGATACTTGCATGAGATTTGTTAGAAGAAAGTTTATGAATGAAAAGGATTCATCGGTCCCGGTCAACCGTAAAGGACTAGACGGTGCAGGTGTGTTGACCGGATTTTGAAAGTTTTATGCTTGGAAGGGGTGCTGACTCAATTGGGGTTGCTGTTGTGGTGGAGGGACCCTTTGGAAATTGTGTTGGGTTGGAACCGTGTTTTGAGATTGTGATTGGTTCCAAGCAAAGTTAGGGTGATTCCTCAAACCCTGATTATATGTGGAAGAAAATAGATCGTTTCTAGGTCTCTGAAATGCGGCATTGGTATGCTCGTGACCTTAAAATGGAGAATTTTGTGGACATTCTTCCGTCAAATGAGAAGGATCAGAACATCATCCACATACAGTTTTGGAGAGTGACATTTGATTTAGGGCGGCAGCTAAAAATTTGTTTTCCATATTGTCAAATTTCTTGTGTAAAGCTGAAATTTCATCTCTAACTCCTATGGAAATATCATTGCCATCCCTAGACGATTGACTCACACCCTCCCACTGTAAAGATTTTTCAGCGAAATCTTCTTGGAATTTCCAGGCTTCCCCATCATCTTTGGTCATGAAGTTGCCTTGACACATAGATTCAAGGGTCTGTCTTGTGTTAGGATTAATGCCCTCATAAATGATTCTGCACAGTTCCCATCTAGGGATTCCGTGATGTGGACATTGGACTAACAGATCCTTGAAGCGTTCAAGACATTTTGAAAATGGTTCATTTGGAAGCTGGGTGAATTGATTTATTTCGCTACGGACTCGAGCTGTCTTATGATGTTGGTAGAATTTCTTAAGGAATGCTTTGACGAATTCTCCCCAGTTTGAGATGGAATGTGCGGTAGTGTTATACAGCCACTTCTCGGCTATATCGCACAAGGTGAATGGGAGAAGACGTAGACGCAGAGCATCCATAGAAAGCTGTGAGGTACCCATCATTGCGCATACATTTTCAAATTTGGTGATAAAGGCATATGCGTCTTTAGACTCGAGACCGTGAAATTTTGGTAGAAGGTTGATGTATTGGGGTTTAATTTCAAAATTTTCTCCGTTGGCTGGTGGAATGGAAAGACAGGTGGAAAGGGGACCTCGTGTAGGATAGCACCTCTCTTGGAGAGAGATGCAGGATGGATTCTGCGCACCAACGGACGGCGGCAGAGTAGTGGTAAAGAAGTTCGATGGAGAAGGATCCATCGATGTGGGTGTGGTGGGTAAAGAAGAGGTAAATGTAGAAATACCGACTTTTGGGTCGATTGGGGAAACGCGGACTAAACGGGCACTAGAATCCCGTGTCCAGCCTATCTTGCACTAAAAAGGGTTAGTACAAGTGGCAGCGTGACTTATAATTAGGGGAAATGATATGATTGGTGTTTGTTTTAAAAAATATACGGATTTTTGAAAAGATGATGCAAATCACAACAAATGCAACAAGCAACCCTAAAATCTAGTGGTCACCTAGGTCAAAGTTCTAGACCGCTCCTAACTGCCAAAAGACAAGTCGCAGGATCAATCCTCCACTGCCTCTTTGTCTCTCCTGTGGCCAGGTAAGTGCCAGGTAAGTGGGAGGTTCTCCACTACGTAAGTAGTGGGCCTAATTAAGGAACCACTAGCCTTCGACACACTTGCCTTAGACACCACAAAAGAAACGCAGATAAGCAATGAATTACCCACGGCCTTCTCTTGTCCTAAGTGAGCGCGACGGTCCTTAGAGTCATCTCTAGATATTTTTTAGTTAATGAGGGTAATGCGGATGCAAGTTTGTTATTTTTGGGGCTTAAGAAGGGTGATGAATTCCCCACCTAATCTGGATTTGGCCGTGCCCCTTAATTTCCGTATTAATATGCAAACAACCAAAAATCAAAACACGCACAATTTATTTTGCTTTTTGCGGCGCTGCGAATTTTGCAAAGAAACCTGCAGCAAATTGTTAATTGGAGCAGATTTAGGAGGAGATAAGAAAGTCAGGGGGTTACAGAGAAATTTTCATGCAGCGATGACGTCAGAACACCGTGGAACCGCCGCGGGAGCTTGCAAATGCCGCGGAAACGCGGTCTAATGAACAGATCTCTGCACAAATTTTTAGGCAAATGCTTCTGTTGCTCCCCTTAGCTCTCTAGAATATTCAGAAAAAATTTCCACAGCTCCACAAGTTCCAGATTTTCTCGCAACAAATCACAACAACACGTTTAGAGTTTGCGCGAATTTTGATCTAAAAAATATAGATGGAATAAACTTTTCAACTCAAATTTCAAATACGAACAATTAGCGCACTATCCCCGGCAACGGCGCCATTTGATTGAAACGATTTCCGATTGTGTGTGTAAATCAAATGATCCCCGGCAACGGCGCCATTTGATTGAATACGATTTCCGGTGTGTAGTTAGAAAATGTATAGAAATCACAACCAAAAATTATTTGACCGCAATCAATAACGGTGTTGAATGTAGCGCGTTAGTAAGTGCGGATCGTCCACAGGGAAAGTGTAATCGTTCGTGTTTTGATTTAGATGAGTCAAAAATTTAAAGAAAAGAAAACAAACAATTCATGATTTGTAAATTGAATTTCAAGAATTAGAAAAATCTAGATCTAAGAAAACATAAAAATCAAGAATTGAGAATTTGTGATGATTTCCAAATCAAATATCAAGAATCGAAGTGAGGCTCGTAGGAATCGATCGGATCTATAGATGTGATGAGATCTAGCGATTACGTATTCTTATCCATCGATGAATTGATACTAGATCGATGATGATCGACGAGAATTAGGGATTTCTTGTGAAACTAGGGTTCCATCTTCTATCCCTTGTTCCTTCGTCGATATCATTCACATTCTAGCCTCTAGTAAATTCAAGAATCGATCATGGATCCCTAATTTCAAGTGATCACAATCAAGAAAGCATCGCAACGAAACTAGGTCGTCGATTCTTCAATTTGCTAGGATTTACAAAACTCGTAGGACTTAAGAATCGTTTTAAGATTTGTTACATCATCATTCTATTGATCGTCTCGACTCCTTTACGAGCGGAGTTTTACTCAAACATCACAACAGGAATCACAATCACAAATTGAGATCGAATCATGATGCAAGAATTTAAAGAAAGCAAGATTAAAGAATTTCACCTTTTATTTATCAAAAATTCCGTTACAAATCGCTCAAGAACTACAAGAGGAAGAACTCGATTGTCGATTTGGTTTCGCTCGTCTCCTTGAGTCGCGGATCGGCTTGGATCACTTGCTTGATTGAAGATCGGCTCCGCTCCTAAAAGGTTGAAGGCTTCTCGCTTGAATGGTACTCGGGATCTTGAATTTGGCTTGGAATTAGGGTTAGGGTTTTGAGGCATAAGTTGTGTCACTCAACTTGTGGGTGGAAGAGGAAGAGAGAAGAATGAACCACTAACTAATGATTTTTTTATTAACCCTTAACCCTAGATCTAGGCTCCTTTTTATATAAACCTTGTAACCCTAGATCTAGGATTCAAAATTTGAATTTCCCTCCAAAAGTTTGTTATAGGGAGAGGCTTCTAGAAGGAGTTAGTTGGAGGGAGCTTCTAGAACTAGGTTGTTAGGAGGTTGATTAGCTTAATCAAGATTAGCTTGATTTAATGATTCTTGCTGATCTGGCAGAAGCTTCGAGGGTAATCTGGAATTTGACATGTCTTGATGAGGTGTACACACAGAGAGAGGAATACCGCAGCAAATCTTTGATGATGACGTGGCCTTCCCACCGCAGATCCGCGGCGCAAGCCGGCTCCAGCCGCGGATCCGCGGCGCAATAAGAGCCTTAGGGCTTCAGTTGTACAGAGCTGCTTCCTTATATCCTCATAGTATTTTTATGATATGTTTATTCTCACAATTCCTTCTAGATTGCTACCAGATCTCAAGCCTTTGAGTTGGCGTAGTTTTTGATCAGCACTTTCATAATTTTGGCTCGGTTTCTGCAATTTCCTGCACAGACTTCGAAACAAGTGTTGCGCTACACAAGAATGATGCGATGCCATGAAAAACAGACAATTTCCCTCGAAATGCCGGTTTTAAAGTATAACACATGCAATCTGTTATTTTACGACTGTTTTGCTGATATGTGCAATATGCAAACCGAACACCTCTAGATGAGTGCAAATGATAGGAAAATTGTCGTGTTAAAAATGCAATATTTTCGACTGATCAAAGGCCAACATATCATAAGTCACATGTCAAGTTCTACCCGTCATTATCCAGGTTAATTTGAACCCACCCGTACATACCCTTGACGAAGGCCAAAATAATAGTACGACTGTCCCAAACCAACGCATCTATCTATGCAGCAGAAAAGTAACAAATAGCTACCATACACTATACCATGACGAAGGCCAACAAACATAGCATGAATACTAAGTGCTACTCGTCTGAAATGACGGAGGGCTATGAATGGTTTTTGGAGAAAAACCTTTAACGTAATGAACTTGATATCGTTGAAGGAACCGGATAGCTTTTTATAAAAATATAGTGGCGAAAACCTTTGCTAAAGAGGTCACTCCCGGTGAAGGAATCTCGGCTCTTTCCCCGTAGAATGAGGTGCAGGATATTCCAACTGAATACCATGATGCAAAGTAAAAAGGCAATCGGCTATAGTGAAGTTATTACCCTGACGCAAACTTCTGTCCAAGAGGTCACTCCTGGTGAAGGGATCTCGGCCCTTGCCTCGTCGACTGAGGTGTTGGATATTCATAACCGAATACCACTGTGCAAAGCAAAAGAGAACGTCCTTGCAATAACAGCTTTTTTTGGAAAATGTTCCAACAACATCAAACAGGTTTGTTTAGCTTGCATTGATCTGAATCAATGCAGTCCCATCAATTAATCACACCACAAAAGAACGAAAATATGATGTACGTATATGCCATCCACATTCGCCACTGGGTCCCGTCATCACCCGTTAGGTTACTTAACTAACGACGGAGCGGGGACTGGACTAGCGCAGGTGTAAAACATATACAACATCTACTAGTATATATATATATATCAATATATAATAATCGCTCCAGGCATGATAAATGCAACATCACAGAGAGTAATAAGCATCACAGAGCAATACAGATAATCTGGGATCCCCGGGTTTTCTTTGAGCCGCAAGTGAAACCCGACGTTCCCCTGGTCGTGTGGATAGCCTGTGCAATGAAATCTTAGACCCCTACGAGCGCGGCAAGTTACCCGCCAAAACCTGAAGCGAGGCAGCCCTCTACAGCAAAGTGAATGGACCATCCAACACTTCACGGAATCCGGTAACTTGAGCACCCCTCCTTGGGTCAACCTGTACCCCCTACGAGTGCGGCGAATAGCCCGCTAATTCTAGAGTGAAGCCCCCTCCGTCTCAAAGCCATGAGATGCGGGCCCGTTGCTCTCTAGAACCCGGTTATCCGTGCACCCCACCATGGGGTAATCCTAGTACAGAAAGTAAAAATATACACAACGGGTACATCGACCTCAGCCCAGTCGTGCCCCAAAATAATAATATACAAACAGCCAGTGACGGCAGTCCACATGTCGGACGCTCGCCCCGCAAAATCAAATGTACAAATAATACCAAACTGTACTAACATTGCACCAAGCTATCCACCACGACAAATCCGCAACATCACAGCACAATACAGAACATCAACGTGAATGTCACGTTCGCAAATCCGTCTAAAAGGGCTATAGCAATTAGACAAGATTTACCGATCAAATAACATTAACGGTCGCAGATATAATGTAAGTATTGTAAACTAACGTATTTAAAATATCCGATCGACAAAATTTCTCGAAGTGGGCCCCAAGCACAAATCCAGTACTGCAACAAATATGGGCCCAAACAAAATATTCCAGAAACCCCAATTCCAAGATTAAGACCACTGTAGAAAATTTGGTGCAGAGATGACACATAATGGTGGCGGAACCGCGGCCAAAACATGGGTATGGCCGCAGTTCCGAGGCGGCACTGTAGCATCATGCTACCAAATTTTTACAGATTTCTTAAAAAAGCCTGCCTGTTTTTCTGCAACACTCAAAATAATTTTTTGACGACAAAAAAAATTCGACAGAAACTTGACTTTTGAAATTGCGGTTTCGGAAATTTTGTTCGATTGATATTCTAAACACGTTAGAGCAATCTAGTAAAGGTTAATG
The DNA here is from genome assembly GCA_030015575.1 of Agapanthus africanus. Classification (NCBI taxonomy): domain Eukaryota; kingdom Viridiplantae; phylum Streptophyta; class Magnoliopsida; order Asparagales; family Amaryllidaceae; genus Agapanthus; species Agapanthus africanus. Next base: position 356,396,847 of record JASDDO010000029.1, on the reverse strand, counting down.
GCGTGGCTCTGATACCATGTAAGTCTACGGTAGCGCCCCGGCCATCGATCCGAGGCCAAAATCCGGAAACGAAAACTTTTTCTAAACTTGAAACCGGCGCTATCGCAGACTTTAATCCCGGATCGAACCATTAACCTATAACTAGCAAACTAGAGAAGGGCTAGAAAAGCTATACCGGTCGATCCATGTCCTTCGGTCTTTGGCCACCAACCCAAGCTCCTCGCGGCATCTCCGATCTCCGGTCTCCTCGTCGGAAAGGGCACCACATCTTCGAATCCTTTTACGGGCCCCCGCTTCGTCCAAAGCAACTCGGACATGAAGTTTGCTAACCGACGTGTCCAAGGTGATGTAGAGAATGTGTGTGATCACTTTGTCTCTTGCATCCATTGATTCTCAACGCATGAGAGTGTATGGATGGAGGTTGAAGATGAAGCCATGGTGGATGTTGTGAGCTAGATGAAGAAGAAGAAGAAGAAGAAGAAGAAGATGCTCATTTCTTTTGTGTTATTGTGTTGATAAAATGAAAGTGTGATGATAATACAAGAGCAATCCCAAGTCTATATGGCTGTCCACTCTCTCTCTAAGCATCATATCAACACAATAATCAAATCCTAATGTGACATTAACACAAGTAAAGAGACCATGAGTCACTAAACATGTCCATGTTATATTAAATGCACCTCATGATCATTTCCACTCACAATTTCCATATGTAAACATTAATCCAAATGTTTACAACAAAAAGATACGGCAGTATCTAAAGTAAACTCGCGACGGATCACAAGGATACCCCTCACCTGTATATACATACCTGCATCCGCGTTCCAACTGAATGCGAATGCGATGAGACAAAAGTAATCCGACAAATCTAATATAGGATCCGGCTTAAACCAAAGCCCACTAGTATGATCCGCCTGATCATGATCCGTGCACTACTGCACGTATATGATCAAACCCTGCCATATATCATACGGCCTCTACAACGTTTCGCCCGAAACTTGAGAAACTGTCTGTGGGGGACTCTAAAGACTCGTCAATACTTTGGCTGTGGATTTAACCACTAGCACGTCAGTGGTACTAGCCGTACGTAACGGGCTACCAAGTATTGACCAAAAAGGAAGTCGATGAGCGAACTCATCCTGACACCCTACTAAGCCTGTCAGTGACAATATCCGCACAGTCTGGTCCATTCGTCTATGAGCATCGCATGTCGGGCCTAGGGGGTTGGTAAAAGTCAAACCCCCAAAAGCGGTACAAGTCATGTTGGAGTGTAGCCCAGAACACCCTGAGATACTACTGGAATACCTGCCAGTAAATCTCCTGCCTTGGCCAAGGACTTCGTGTAATGGCTCTCCTATACACAGCGCGATCTCACCCCCAATACCAAGAGAGACAAAACCCCTGCTGATCCGCTCACTGCCTCCATGTGGCTCGGGACTGTACCCAACTAAAACCTGTTTGCACGACTCCTTTGAGCCGTGGTAGGGTAGTAATCAAAGCACAGTGGGAACTCACACGAGACAAATGACGATCTCAGGTCGATGAACTAATCTATACACATGTCACCATGGAACTGCTATCTGACGTCAGGTATAATACCAACTAGCATGTTCCCGGCGAGTCCAGTCCGGTGTACTCATAACCCAATAAGCACCTGTATACATCTTAGGTGAACCAACTGACACCAATGGCTTGTGAGACCGGCCACCGCCCCTCGTTGGGGTCTCGACTGTATACACTAGTCTACTAATGAAGTATCGATGCCCAGTCTCGAAACTCCCACGACTAGGGACCACTTTAAGGATGTGCTTATAGACCCCAGCTCCCACGTATATGATCGCCATCATACTGCTGGCCGTCAAGCAAGAATCCTATGGGCTCTATCAATGTGCAATAGTGACCTGTAATGTCACCTAAAGCATGTATACGATGATAAAGATAAACCAGATAGCATACTATCATTTCGAGTAAGACTGTACTACCGGCATAGGTCCTCCCTCAATCATTGTAATCATGTGCCTGTGATCTAATAATTGACTCTGAGGGCGCTATATCCAACACACGGTTGGAGCCGGCATGTCCTCTACTGATAAAGTTTTGACCGTCGGCCAGGGGTTGGGGAAGACGGTGCTGCCATTGCAGGATATATTTAAAGATGGGGCCTCTGTCTTAAAAGCTCAGGAGATTCTTCATCTGTACTCTATCCGGCCGGGCTTTCTCGTATTTAAGATGAATGACTCGGCTTTATTTATGAGGTATAACCCGCATCGCTTCGCCCAGCAGTTAGGCTACAATCAGGGCATCCCACTCGAGGCTTTCTTGGCAGAACCGGCTGCCACTGAAGAGGGTACTCGGAGCGCACTACATCATTTTATGCGCCTGAACACAGGGTCTAACTTCTTCATCAGCGAACCGAGTTGTGTTCCGCAAGCCCTGAATGCGTATGTGGCATGGTACCAACATTCGATGGGTGCCGTCATTAGGGAGGAAAAGCGATTGCTACTTGATCGCAAGGGCGCAGTGCCGGCTGGTGATCGAAATATCCCTCTGAAGCGACGGAACATTGTTCATCCTCCCTTGAGAGAGGTCACTGCAGTTGAGCCCCCATACGTGCTAAGCCCTACGCACGTCTTGCCCCCATCCAGCGCGGCTGAAAAAGAGGTGGCTGCCGCGTCCCCCGAGTCGGACGTAGGAAAGGAAATTGGGACTCGTCGTCCAAAGGTGCCTACTAAACGCAAACTCGTGTTATCGGCCACCGGTGCTCGTCCTCAGAAGAAAAAGAAACAAGTACTTTCTTTGGACACCATATTAGGCTCCACGCCCCTTGCTCCGTCTAGCGAAGGCTTTAGCGAGTATGGGACCAATGAGGGTTTATTCGGGACGCTCGATGATACCGATTTGGAGGCTGTCATCGAAGCTTCCAAACAGTCGTCCATCCTCGAAAAAGAACCGGCCGCCCTTGCTGTAACGTTTTGAAAATCGTTTCAGTGAAATTTCGAAAAAAAGGTAAAATAAGAGGGTTTTCTGTATAAAGTCAAAATGCAAATATCTTTATTATAAAATTAAATATACATATTCAAGCTATGTAATTGCTAGTATTTGGTGTTTATTGAGCCATTGGTGAAATTTCAAATTTTCTGAAAAATTTTCTGAAATTAATTATTTTAATATTATTTTAAGCCGTCACTAATATATTTAATTAGGGAAAATTACAAATTGGAATGAGTTGAAACAAATTTTGTGCATCATAAAACATTAAATAAAATTTTATCATATGGTTTTTGAAATGAAATCGTTTGCCAAAACGGTTTAGAAAATATCGAAGAAAAAGGCTTTTTCCGGTGAATTTAGTGTTAATGGAAATTGGGGTATATCATTTATTATTTTTCTCTCACCCACACAAACCCAATTTTCCCTCCTTGGCTGAGCCCATGGCAGCCCATTACCCAAGTTCCAAAAAAAAAATGAGAGAAGCAAAACAAATGAAAGAAAAGGGAAATGAAAAGAAATAGATAAATGAGTATAGACTTTTGACTTTTGTGTTGACTTGAACCTTCCCCACTTGACTTTCCCCACATCACACACCCCCCACACTCCTCCCCCCCATCTGCACTTGACCGAGCCCCCCTCTTCTTCAGCCCCACCTCATTTCTTCTTCTCTTTTCTCTTCAAAATTCCATCAAAAATCATCAAAAATGCTTGGAAAATTCACAAAAAATCAAGCAAAAATCCAAATCAAAATCCACCTCCTACCCATTTTCCCTTGGCTATCATTGCATGGATCTAGAGATTTAGATTTCAATTTGGAAGGCTAAGTGTGCTTGTGGGATCTTCAAATTTATTTGGGTATAATTCTAACCTTTTTGTTAAATTGTTGTTAATTGCTTTAAGTTAACTTAATTTGATGTTTAATTGGGTTTTATTGCAACTTTAGGAAATTCAAGACTAGGGTTTGAATTTAATTAGGGTTTTTATCATTAGTTTATGGTTGTAATGAGGAGATTAACATGTAATTGTATGCAAAATCTAAGTTGGTTGCTACTTGCTAATTTGTTAAATTAAAATGGTGATAACATTGCTAAATTGCTAACTAGGTTTTAAAAATCGAATTAAATTGTGGGTTTAAAATTTACGTAATGGTTCCTATGGCATAATTAAGATATAAAGTTATCATCTTGGTCACTAGAATTGTTAAAACATCATGTTTTGTACAAAAACGGCTAATTGTGCTTGCTAGATTTTCGGAAAAATGACTTTTTAAGTGAAATTGGGGTTTTTGTGAGTTTTAACGTATTTTATATAAAAAAAAATTGTGTTCGTGAATGTGCAAATGAGTGTATTTGGGTTTTTTCAATGGTTTGGCGTTTGTACCCCGACGTCGAGGGTTTTTGGGTTGATTTGTGAAAGCAACCATAGGTTTTGACCTATGTGGGATTCGTGAGTCGTTTTGGTCATGAGTCGGATTTTAATGCAATACGGTGCGTTATGATATGTAGGTACCCCATGTGGACTTCGAGACGACAAGCAAGCACGTTGCGACGTCGGCACCGGCGAGCGAGGACCAGGTGAGTAGATTTATATCTACGGGGAGAAGTCGGGTGGATGGCGTATAGCACCCCCGCAGTCCGTGGTGGTGTATACGGATGCGTATACACACCAACAATTATTATATGTTATTTGGGATTAATAACGATGTTTAGGATGGATATTAGTGTGTTGGATTATTTTAGTGTTGCGAACCCTAGGGTAGTGTTGCACTACACATGCACATATACATACTTGCATACATTCCTATTTATATGTGCTCATGGGATTATTTATAGTTATGTGTTCACATGGGTATGGGACTATGTGTTCACATACGGATTTGAGGATGATACTTGGGTTTGAGATGAGTCGATGAGATTTGTTTTGTGGTTGTGATATCGGTGATATGGCAGGATTCGTACTTGAGGTACGTCCTGGTGTTATAGCGGATCTTGGAACGACGATACGGGTGAATAGTGTTTTTAATAAAATGGTCGACATGTGATCATGAAATAAGATATGATATGCTAGGATATTGATACTAGGCCGTATTGGGCGATGTATACCCCTTGATGATGGTATGTGCTAATGATATCGGTTTGTACGAGATTGTCGATCAGTAGTCAGATCATGAGTATATTGAGGATATTAGTATTGTACAAGACATAGGTCAGTACCCTAGACTATGATCTTGGATAAAGAGGATACAAGAGAAATAGTGTGAGGAATATGATATTGACCCGTACCCAGATTTGGGGATGCCGTACGACGGATTTACGTACGAGCTATATCTTGATGATTGATCCGCACTCTTGACTTGGGATGTCTGATTGTAGATATGGTATCGGATATGATATTATTGAGGCGGGATCACCGACTAATATATATACAGGTATGTATATGGATCGACTCAGATGTTAGGCGGTTTCCTTACCTGTAGTCCAGCTTGTTAGCTTAGCCCTTTAGTTTAGTTTAGTTGTTAGATTAGATTCGATTCTTACCTATTTCAAAAACTAACGAATTGTGGGTATTTTAAAAGACAGCCCAAGGGATCCTACGGATATTTCAAAATACGTATCCTTTCATAAAAACACCATAGCCCCTATTTTCAAAACCCCATGATTCGTGTTATTTCAAAAGGCACCATTTGTACGACTTATATTAGATTAATGCAGGTTAGTTATAGTTGCGTCTAGTATTCAGCTCCCGCTTATTATTGTGGTTCGCTCCGCATCGCATACTTACATTGTTATTTCATATTGCATTATTGATATTATGTTGTTAGGACACCGGGACCATTACCGATGATGCGTATGTACCACGTACACTTACTTGCCGGCCCACACACATCTTCATCGGTAATTGCCATGTCACGCACACCCTAGAAAATATTATTGCTTAACTTCGCTTGATAGCTAGTAGTTTGACATGATATTAGTGTACTTACCTCATATGCCAGCTTAGATATTGTAGTTATTACTGTCGCTTCATGCATACCGTTATTCATTGTTATGCCGCATTCATGGATTCTCATGCATATATTCACTTTTTACGTGCTATTGAGGTTTTGGATTCGGATTTCCATGAGATTTTCTTGATTTGGGGAAAACCGCAAAACATATACAAACTCCTTCTTTCTTTTTTTAAATGAAAAGCGCGGTTTTTCCCATGATGTATGAGTCGTCCACCATGAGTTTGCTGATGGATTTCGAGACCCGATTCGAGGAGACGGATGAACCGTTTCGGGTACATGGTGGACCCGGTAAGGTACCCCGGGGCAAGAAGCGCGTGATGATGAGGATGTGAGCCTGGCAGGAGAGCACTACCTACCGGTGATTTTACCCGACGCGTCGGATATCCGTAGGATACCGTCGTGGTCTTGAGATGGATGGTAGGGGCCGGTCTGGACTGACGGCGCCCTAGATATTGTGATTGAGATATTGAGATTTTGAGATATTGAGGTACAGAGACTGTGATACAGAGATATCGAGATATTAGGATTACGTTTTGTGCCGATGCTAGGCACTGTTTTATGCTGATTTCATTATGATACCTCATTTTAAAAATACAAAGGAAATCTCACTAAATTATGAAAACAGTTCTTCATTTACATGTACTCTGTTTTCAGGCATTCATACCTCATTCATATGATATTGCTACCTGAGGCACTGACACGGGCACATGGGATCACACTCGGGTTAGATATTACCCTAGCCATTGTTATAGGCTGCATGTTATTCATTTAATTGAGGATATATTATGATCATTGACCTAGGTTGCGTTATTTATGCGATTTCTTTCCGTAGATGTTTTTCTATTCACGAGTTGGCAACTCACCCCCGTTGTGCCCCAGTTTCTTGCAGGTTTTGCCGTACAGGTTTCATTACGGCTTTGCTGGCACTGCTTCCCATTTCCGGGCGACTTGCTAGTGGGTGGGTTTACTTGTATCGTACCCCCATTATACAACTTGTATATTATTACTCTGTTGTATCTAGAAGTTCCATCAACCAAACATGTATTTATTTGAGATAGAGACCAGAGATGTTTATTCTTTCGACCTTAGAGTCGCGCGTTGTATTTCTGTGGATTTCTTGTTGTTTTGAGTTTCTATTTGAGTTTTGATCCTCGCCCTGGGCGTTGTATATTATATTGCTTGTGTGGTTGTGACCGTCGATTGACGAAGTGCTAGCTCCCGCTTGGGGATGCCTTTTTATTGATTTCGTATACTATTCATGTTATATCCCGTTTGGGGGCCAGTATTTACAAAGGAGACTCTGCCGAAATTTTCAGGAAATTTTTGATGTTTTTAAAAACCCGCATAATTCGGCTTATGCTATTGAAACCACTTGTTTTAAATTGGTTTTCCTTCACTCTACTACTTTTCTTGGTTTGGATTTCTGGGTTTTCGGCTTACTTAGATTACGTACGCCTCGAGACGTTCGTAGTTTAAGTGCCGGTCATATTCCGTACTTTCGGGACGTGACAAAGTTGGTATCAGAGCATTAGGTTTTACCTTCGGAGCGTAGGATGACCCTTGGTTGATGGAATAGGTGACTAAAGTAGAGTGACGTACCGTAGGTATGTTCCGCGGCATATTTACGATACGCTACTCTACTTAAGAAGCCTTAGGATGTACATTTCTTTGCTCAGTATTATATTCATTCCGATCTAGCCTCATCAGTACCAGTTATGGTTTTGCTGCCACGATTACGGGCAGGGAGAGCTACCGCTAGAGTTGCGGTCAGCACGAGCTCGTCACGAACGAGGACTGACCAGGGCGAAATTTCGGCGACAAACGATTGTGGAGATGTGTCCTTTTACTGTGTTTCCGCGCCACGAGCGTTTGGCGGATCGCCTTTATGAGGTTACTCGGATGTGCTGATCGACACTAGAGGATTGAGCCAATGATAGAGGCCAGCCAGATTTTGATGACCGTTGGTGTATTGCTTATTCATGATGGTCGAGGCACTGTTCAGCGTGCAGACGAGCGAGCCAGCTATTGCTGCGAACAACGAGATATCGTCCCAGATGTTGGAGCTATTGCAGTACGAGTTGTACTAAGAGATGATAGAAGGTCGCTAGTCACCAAGGATGAATGACTAGGACATGTGGTTCGTTCGCCTACCCCGATACGAGGTCATCAGATAGATTGATTCCAGCTAGAGACGACTTCACGCGGAGACGTTGAGAGTCGACAGAGACGATCGAATGTCAGAAACCTATTATTCCAAGTTTAAAGTAGTCGGAAAGACATGCAGGCAATTCTATAGACCCTCTAGAAGAATGAAACCCTAACTCGACTTAATGACCGTGTGAAAGCCTTTGAACCTTCGGGTTTGCGGCAGTTCTACGGCGCCATTAGTGAGGCTTGGGTTTGCCCTTCTACGGCTGGACCACCGATACTGTGGTATGTACTCGATACTATTAAACTGTGCCCAAGATGTTGAGCTCTTGGGGGATTATGAGGTTTTGACGACTCGATCGGATGGCTCGACTTAATTCGGATGCTAGGTGGTGAGATGCATTTCTTGGGAGACTCCAGATACGAGGATAGCCGTTGGAGCTCAGTCCATGCAGCCGCGATGAGACAAGTCCAAAGCAGATGACATTAGAGAAAAGTGAAGTAAGAGGTTCGTACCAAATCTAGATGAGATGAAGTTCCACTCCGCCGACATCAGAGATGCGATGCGCATGCCGAGACATGGTACTTGGATTTACCTTCCAGAAGGAGTCGCGATGAGTATGCAGTCATTCCAGAGCAAGATGCAGATATAGGAAAGGACGATGACTTCCGGACAGTTGGCAGAGACGAGACATGGAAGAGACCGTGAGCAGGATTCCTTCCAGTACACTGCTGCAATGATACTTGCACCCAGGATCAGATGTGTCACGTACATTCAGAGAGCCAGAGGCCGACACCAGTGATATGCTGTCTTACGAGTGGTCGCGATGATTGACCGAGAGATGACCAGAGAAGTGCCAGAACGGAATCATCCCCGTTAGCACACCTGACAGGGCCGATGAGCCGATGGACCGAGAGATTGGTAATTCACAGTGAAGACCTTGACCCAGGAGTGGTCATTGTTACGCACACTAGCAGGCCAGAGTTCATAATCATCGACGAGACGTCCCTCTAGTGACCGCGACAGTCGGCCCGAGATTCTTAGAGGATGCACTTGAGCGGTACTATTCCGCCATTATTGATTTCGATGTTTTGGGTGATTTATTCGCATGATTTGATTTTGATGATTGAGGATTTACGATCTTTGCACAGTGTTGCACTTGATATCGTTTTCGTGCTTTGGTTTCACATGTTTGTGATTTTACGATTTTAGACATTTGAGTTGGTTTTGTGTGTATGCACGCACACGTTTTGGTTCCTGCACTCTGTATAGTTTATATATGCTTGCAGTGCAGTGATACGCCTTTTGTGCACTTAGATGCACTGGACTTCGATTTCGATTGTGATACTCGATAATTGTTTTGTGCACGATGGATGCACCTGATTTGGATTTTCGCGCATGTTGGGCGCATGTTTTGAAGTGTGATTTTGGTGCACACCAGATGCACTAAATCGAGATTTTTCGTGCATGTCAGATGCACCTGATTTTGCTGTCAGGCACACATGTTGCCTACGACAGATGTTTCGTGCACACCCGATGCACTTAGATGTTGTTTCTGTGCATATGTATGGCACATATTTGGATTTTGATTTCCGTGCGCACAAGATGCATGTAGTATTCATACACGTATTTTGGGATTGATTTTTCTTATAGAGCAGTACGTTTTTATGATATTGCTATGTGTTTTCGTACTGAGCAGGACTGGTCAGAGGACAGTACCTGAATATATTTTACATGTATAGTTTCGAGTTATATCATATTGGTTTTGCTTTGGATTTGGTATTGATGTCTTCCCCATGACTCCGATGATTGCGGGATACTTGACGGAGTTCTGATTTGAGTTATATGCTCATTTTTCATGCGCATGCGTTGCGCTACGATTTGTTTTATATATTTATGATTTCGGAGCCCCGGCGATTTGATGGTTTTGGCTGAAATATTTTAGTATTTGGGGGAAGTTTTAATTTAAATTCGGGGACCGAATTTCTTTAAGGGGGGAAGATTGTAACGTTTTGAAAATCGTTTCGGTGAAATTTCGAAAAAAGGTAAAATAAGGGGGTTTTCTGTAAAAAGTCAAAATGCAAATATCTTTATTATAAAATTAAATATACATATTCTAGCTATATAATTGCTAGTATATGGTGTTTATTGAGCCACTGGTGAAATTTCAAATTTTCTGAAAATTTTTCCGAAATTAATTATTTTAATATTATTTTAAGCCGTCACTAATATATTTAATTAGGGAAAATTACAAATTGGAATGAGTTGAAACAAATTTTGTGCATAATAAAACATTAAATAAAATTTTATCATATGGTTTTTGAAATGAAATCGTTTGCCAAAACAGTTTAGAAAATATCGAAGAAAAAGGCTTTTTCCGGTGAATTTAGTGTTAATGGAAATTGGGGTATATCATTTATTATTTTTCCCTCACCCACACAAACCCAATTTTCCCTCCTTGGATGAGCCCATGGCAGCCCATTACCCAAGTTCCAAAAAAAAAAATGAGAGAAGCAAAACAAATGAAAGAAAAGGGAAATGAAAAGAAATAGATAAATGAGTATGCACTTTTGACTTTTGTGTTGACTTGAACCTTCCCCACTTGACTTTTTCCCACCTCACACACCCCCCACACTTCCCCCCCACCTGCACTTGACCGAGCCCCCCCTCTTCTTCAGCCCCACCTCATTTCTTCTTCTCTTTTCTCTTCAAAATTCCATCAAAAATCATCAAAAATGCTTGGAAAATTCACAAAAAATCAAGCAAAAATCCAAATCAAAATCCACCTCCTACCCATTTTTCCTTGGCTACCATAGCATGGATCTAGGGATTTAGATTTCAATTTGGGAGGCTAAGTGTGCTTGTGGGATCTTCAAATTTATTTGGGTATAATTCTAACCTTTTTGTTAAATTGTTGTTAATTGCTTTAAGTTAGCTTAATTTGATGTTTAATTGGGTTTTATTGCAACTTTAGGAAATTCAAGACTAGGGTTTGAATTTAATTAGGGTTTTTATCATTAGTTTATGGTTGTAATGAGGAGATTAACATGTAATTGTATGCAAAATCTAAGTTGGTTGCTACTTGCTAATTTGTTAAATTAAAATGGTGATAACTTTGCTAAATTGCTAACTAGGTTTTAAAAATCGAATTAAATTGTGGGTTTAAAATTTACGTAATGGTTTCTATGGCATAATTAAGATATTAAGTTATCATCTTGGTCACTAGAATTGTTAAAACATCATGTTTTGTACAAAAACGGCGAATTGTGCTTGCTAGATTTTCGGAAAAATGACTTTTTAAGTGAAATTGGGGTTTTTGTGAGTTTTAACCTATTTTATATATAAAAAAATTGTGTTCGTGAATGTGCAAATGAGTGTATTTGGGTTTTTCTCGATGGTTTGGCGTTTGTACCCCGACGTCGAGGGTTTTTGGGTTGATTTGTGAAAGCAACCATAGGTTTTGACCTATGTGGGATTCGTGAGTCGTTTTGGTCATGAGTCGGATTTTAATGCGATACGGTGCATTATGATATATAGGTACCCCATGTGGACTTCGAGACGACAAGCAAGCGCGTTGCGACGTCGGCACCGGCGAGCGAGGACCAGGTGAGTAGATTTATATCTACGGGGAGAAGTCGGGTGGATGGCGTATAGCACCCCCGCAGTCCGTGGTGGTGTATACGGATGCGTATACACACCAACAATTATTATATGTTATTTGGGATTATAACGATGTTTAGGATGGATATTGGTGTGTTGGATTATGTTAGTGTTGCGAACCCTAGGGTAGTGTTGCACTACACATACACACATACATACTTGCATACATTCCTATTTATATGTGCTCATGGGATTCTTTATAGTTATGTGTTCACATGGGTATGGGACTATGTGTTCACATACGGATTTGAGGATGATACTTGGGTTTGAGATGAGTCGATGAGATTTGTTTTGTGGTTGTGATATCGGTGATATGGCAGGATTCGTACTTGAGGTACGTCCTGGTGTTATAGCGGATCTTGGGACGACGATACGGGTGAATAGTGTTTTTAATAAAATGGTCGACATGTGATCGTGATATAAGATATGATATGCTAGGATATTGATACTAAGCCGTATTGGGCGATGTATACCCCTTGATGATGGTATGTGCTAATGATATCGGTTTGTACGAGATTGTCGATCAGTAGTCAGATCATGAGTATATTGAGGATATTAGTATTGTACTAGACATAGATCAGTACCCTAGACTATGATCTTGGATAAAGAGGATACAAGAGAAATAGTGTGAGGAATATGATATTGACCCGTACCCAGATTTGGGGATGCCGTACGACGGATTTACGTACGAGCTATATCTTGATGATTGATCCGCACTCTTGACTTGGGATGTCTGATTGTAGATATGGTATCGGATATGATATTATTGAGGCGGGATCACCGCCTAATATATATACAGGTATGTATATGGATCGACTCAGATGTTAAGCGGTTTCCTTACCTGTAGTCCAGCTTGTTAGCTTAGCCCTTTAGTTTAGTTTAGTTGTTAGATTAGATTCGATTCTTACCTATTTCAAAAACTAACGAATCGTGGGTATTTTAAAAGACAGCCCAAGGGATCCTACGGATATTTCAAAATACGTATCCTTTCATAAAAACACCGTAGTCCCTATTTTCAAAACCCCATGATTCGTGTTATTTCAAAAGGCACCATTTGTACGACTTATATTAGATTAATGCAGGTTAGTTATAGTTGCGTCTAGTATTCAGCTCCCGCTTATTATTGTGGTTCGCTCCGCATCGCATACTTACATTGTTATTTCATATTGCATTGTTGATATTATGTTGTTAGGACACCAGCACCATTACCGATGATGCGTATGTACCACGTACACTTACTTGCCGGCTCACACACATCTTCATCAGTAATTGCCATGTCACGCACACCCTAGAAAATATTATTGCTTAACTTCGCTTGATAGCTAGTAGTTTGATATGATATTAGTGTACTTATCTCATATGCCAGCTTAGATATTGTAGTTATTACTGTCGCTTCATGCATACCGTTATTCATTGTTATGCCGCATTCATGGATTCTCATGCATATATTCACTTTTTACGTGCTATTGAGGTTTTGGATTCGGATTTCCATGAGATTTTCTTGATTTGGGGAAAACCGCAAAACATATACAAACTCCTTCTTTCTCTTTTTAAATGAAAAGCGCGGTTTTTCCCATGATGTATGAGTCGTCCACCATGAGTTTGCTGATGGATTTCGAGACCCGATTCGAGGAGACGGATGAACCGTTTCGGGTACATGGTGGACCCGGTAAGGTACCCCGGGGCAAGAAGCGCGTGATGATGAGGATGTGAGCCTGGCAGGGGAGCACTACCTACCGGTGATTTTACCCGACGCGTCGGATATCCGTAGGATACCGTCGTGGTCTTGAGATGGATGGTAGGGGCCGGTCTGGAGTGACGGCGCCCTAGATATTGTGATTGAGATATTGAGATTTTGAGATATTGAGGTACAGAGACTATGATACAGAGATATCGAGATATTAGGATTACGTTTTGTGCCGATGCTAGGCACTGTTTTATGCTGATTTCATTATGATACCTCATTTTAAAAATACAAAGGAAATCTCACTAAATTATGAAAACAGTTCTTCATTTACATGTACTCTGTTTTCATGCATTCATACCTCATTCATATGATATTGCTACCTGAGGCACTGACACGGGCACATGGGACCACACCCGGGTTAGATATTACCCTAGCCATTGTTATAGGCTGCATGTTATTCATTTAATTGAGGATATATTATGATCATTGACCTAGGTTGCGTTATTTATGCGATTTCTTTCCGTAGATGTTTTTCTATTCACGAGTTGGCAACTCACCCCCGTTGTGCCCCAGTTTCTTGCAGGTTTTGCCGTACAGGTTTCATTACGGTTTTGCTGGCACTGCTTCCCATTTCCGGGTGACTTGCTAGTAGGTGGGTTTACTTGTATCGTACCCCCATTATATAACTTGTATATTATTACTCTGTTGTATCTAGAAGTTCCATCAACCAAACATGTATTTATTTGAGATAGAGACCAGAGATGTTTATTCTTTCGACCTTAGAGTCGTGCGTTGTATTTCTGTGGATTTCTTGTTGTTTTGAGTTTCTATTTGAGTTTTGATCCTCGCCCTGGGCGTTGTATATTATATTGCTTGTGTGGTTGTGACCGTCGATTGACGAAGAGCTAGCTCCCGCTTGGGGATGCCTTTTTATTGATTTCGTATACTATTCATGTTGTATCCCGTTTGGGGGCCAGTATTTACAAAGGAGACTCTGCCGAAATTTTCAGGAAATTTTTGATGTTTTTAAAAACCCGCATAATTCGGCTTATGCTATTGAAACCACTTATTTTAAATTGGTTTTCCTTCACTCTACTACTTTTCTTGGTTTGGATTTCTGGGTTTTCGGCTTACTTAGATTACGTACGCCTCGAGACGTTCGTAATTTAAGTGCCGGTCATATTCCGTACTTTCGGGACGTGACACTTGCGCAGTCAGGTATACTTCTCCTTTATCTCTACACTGTTTATTTCACTCTTCTTTTTATCATACTTTGACTGATGCCCGCTGTTTCAACAGGTACCTCTACAGAAGAAGCCATTGCTGCTTCGCTTAAAACCTTCAGAGATGAGGAAAGGCTTCGCGCCTCAATTCCAACAGAGGCTTCACTTGAACGACCGATGATGGATACCATAACGGTTCCGGAAGTAAAACCTAGCTCTGATGATAATATCCCTTTAGCGGAGGTCCTGAAGAAGTCTTCCCTCTCTGTCAAAACCGAGAAGCAGCTCAGAAAGCGGGAGGCAAGGGGAAGGAAGCGAGCTTCTACAGTCACTAGCTCTGGGCCAAAGCGGGGGAAGAAGACCATTACTAATCCGCCGGAAGACAGTCTTCTTTTTCCTGGTTCATTTGCCGAGGAAGCCGCACAACTGGCGGAGGCCATAAGACGCTCACAGGATGAATCCCAGAATGTAAGGATCCCGTAGAGGCCTTATCCCACCGTCATCTTTTATGAAGATCCTCCATCGATACGGTGGATATTCATAGGTCCTTTGGAAGAAGGGGCGAGAAAGCCCTTAAGCAGGCTGTCTCAGCTGACGCCGAGGATGCACTATCGTTATAGACTGGTGGCCACGAGTCTACCCTCGAACCCCGGCGGGCATACCTCCTCAGGAAGTAGCATCGGCTTGAACAAGCCATAAGAGAAGCTCCTTTACGCATTGGTATACTTATATAGTCTTTTATAGTATTTTGCACTGCTCTTATATATATATATATATATACACACACACACACACATATCCTTATCCTCGTGCAAACTTTGCAGGGACTTCGCTGATGGCAGAGGATCTGAGTCCAAGTCGCGCCCTGACTATGGACTCTGCAAATATCCCCGATGAGGCACTAATCAGTGCGGAAGGGGTCGATGCAATTATCGTACCTGCAATGGAGCTTCCCTCGGTGATTCCTGCTCCCCAGGTGCTTGCTCCTCTAGAAGAGGCATCTTCATCGGCCGTGGATTCAATAGATCTCTCTGGGTCGGCCCGGAGACTGCGGGAAAGGTAGTCGAGGCCACCGTCCTTTCATTGGAGCCTGTAGCGATGGTCATTGCTCCTCCACCGGAAGTTATGATACCGTCCCACATCCCCAATGATGTGCTTGGGGGCACAGAGGAGGCCGCCGAAGCCTCCATCCCTCTAACCCAGAATGGGAGGAGCATCGAAGGTATTGTTCTTTCTTTTATTTTAACGATTTCTTCAATATCTGAACTTTCCTGTCTTTTCAGAGCTACGGGGATTGGTGGCGTCCATCGCTGGCCTGTCTCCCAGGAAGTCTTTCCAACATCTGCTGGAACTGGCTGCTCCACAGACGATATCCCCTCAGCGCATCATTCTATCCTCTAGGCAAGGTTAGTATTGTTCGCTCCTTTCTCGATATCGTTACTTCTTCATGTAACAATATTCATGTCTTCTGCAGTTCTGGAAGCTGACGATGAGGTTGAGGTCCTTGATGGGCCTGGAGATCCTCTAGACTCTTCTTGTATAAACGTGGGTAAGTAAGGTTTCGACGCTTTTGCATCTGTCCTCTGTTTGCAACCTTCGCTGATCATTTATCAATCTTGAACAGCTCTGCCTACTTTTACCCCGTTGGAGACTCGCATTCTCATGCCGTCCGGCCCTTATGCACTGCGTGCATCCGATCGTATGGCCAAGTTGAGTGTTCACTCTTTGTTAGCGCTGATCGAAGATCTTCGTGTTGGTAGCTCACTCACGGCCAAAGAATTTGCTGCCGAAGCAAACGGTTCTCTCCCCTTTCTTGCCACTTATCACAGTAAAGCATTTGTGCAAGTCTGGGTCGAATTCTGTTTTCGAGTGGAGGCTTGCTTGTATAGTCTTGAATGTGCGCACCTTCCTTCGGAGGTGGTGGCTATGAAGACAAGCTTGCAGGGACTAATTAAGAGATATGCCGCTAATACGCTTTCCTGTGAAAAGAGGCTCCGCCAAAAGTTCTCAGAGAGGAAGCTGGCTTCAACCGCGCTCGGGGAGCTTCAAGCTGAACTTACAGCTTAGACCACCAACGCATATGAACTTTGGCAGGAGCTTCAAGCCGCAATCAAGATCGTGGTGGCTGTTGATAAAGCTGTTACCTTTACCTGCACGATGGTTGATGCTCATAAAGCTATTGAGCAGGAGCTTGAAGGCCGGCTTGCCTCGCATCAGGCCCAACAGTCGGAAGCGGAGGCCCGTCTCGCAGCCATAGTCAATTTTGAAGCAGAGACCCAAGAAAGGAAGGATGAACTGATGAACCTTTTGAATCATCCGCCAGCTTGAAGAATTGTATATTTTTTTATTCTTCCTTTGTACATACTCTTGAATAAGAGTATTTTTTTATTCTTTCATAAATTGAACTTTGTATTCATTTTGATGCATGAATAAAAGACATAGTTTACATCATGATGATGTGTCTTTTTTAGTAAGTGCATTTTGTTGACACTCTATTTTGATTTCCTTATAGGACAGCGATGGCTTAGGAGCCAGGTTAAGATCTGCCTCCTAAGGCTTTTCCACTTTATGAGCCGTGAGGGTCTCATAAAGAATTTTCTCCCTACAGGTCGAGAGGATCCCGTAGTTGTAATTTCTTCTTAGGAATCATGAGGATTCCTAAGTGCGTTTTCTCTTATAAGTCGTAAGGATCTTACAAGAGAGTTTTCTTCCTTACGGGCCGAGAGGACCCGTAAGTGATTCATCGGAATGACATTATCCACATTTCACAGAGTCAGGGGTTGCTCTGAGCGTTTCCCACGGGGTTGAGATTGACTCTAGTCATGTTCAACGGGACCAGGATTTGCTCTGGATACTTCACACGGGGTCAGGATTGACACAGCCGTGTTCTGCGAGGACCAGGATCCGCTCTGGACGTTTCCCACGGGGTCAAGATTGACATAGGCCGTGTTCCACATGACCAGGAATTTGCTCTGGATGCTTCCCACGGGGTCATATCCATGTTCTGCGAGGACCAGGCTCCGCTCTGGACATTTCCCACGGGGTCAGGATTGACATAAACCGCGTTCCACGAAACCAGGAATTTGCTCTGGATGCTTCCCACGGGGTCTGATTGACATAGCCATGTTCTGCGAGGACCAGGCTCCGCTCTGGACGTTTCCCATGGGGTCAGGATTGACATAAGCCGCATTCCACGTGACCAGGAATTTGCTCTGGATGCTTCCCACGGGGTCATAGCCGTGTTCTGCGAGGACCAGGCTCCACTCTGGACGTTTCCCACGGGGTCAGGATTGACATAAGCCGCGTTCCACGTGACCAGGAAGGGTTGACTCTCGGTTGTTTGTGCACCGCTGAGTCATGGAACTGGGGATTGCTACTATTCCAATTCGCTGATATTGCGTCTGTTGTAATGAGACGAATGTTGAGATGATCTCCGATGGTCTTTCAGGCTTTATATGAGTTGCCGTTAAGCCCTTGAAGCTAGGAATGTTGCCTTTTCTTTATTTGCTGTCATTGCGTCTGCTGTATCGAGACGAATGTCATGGTGGTGATCACTCCGCGCTGGTGTGGGATGATCTCCGATGGTCTTTCAGGATTTATATGAGTTGCCGTCAAGCCCTTGAAGCTAGGAATTTGGCCTTTGCTTCATTTGTTGTCATTGCGTCTGCTGTATCGAGACGAATGTCATGGTGGTGATCACTCCGCGCTGGTGTAGGATGATCTCCGATGGTCTTTCAAGCTTTATATGAGTTGCCGTCAAGCCCTTGAAGCTAGGAATTTGGTCTTTGCTTCGTTTGCTGGCATTGCGTCTGCTGTATCGAGACGAATGTCATGGTGGTGATCACTCTGCGCTGGTGTGGGATGATCTCCGATGGTCTTTCAGGCTTTATATGAGTTGCCGTCAAGCCTTTGAAGCTAGGAATTTGGCCTTTGCTTCATTTGCTGGCATTGCGTCTGCTGTATCGAGACAAATGTCATGGTGGTGATCACTCCACGCTGGTGTGGGATGATCTCCGATGGTCTTTCAGGCTTTATATGAGTTGCCGTCAAGCCCTTGAAGCTAGGAATTTGGTCTTTGCTTCGTTTGCTGGCATTGCGTCTGCTGTATTGAGACGAATGTCATGATGGTGATCACTCCTCGCTGGTGTGGGATGATCTCCGATGGTCTTTCAGGCTTTATATGAGTTGCCGTCAAGCCCTTGAAGCTAGGAATATGGCCTTTGCTTTGTTTGCTGGCATTGCGTCTGCCGTATCGAGACGAATGTCATGATGGTGATCACTCCTCGCTGGTGTGGGATGATCTCCGATGGTCTTTCAGGATTTATATGAGTTGCCGTCAAGCCCTTGAAGCTAGGAATTTGGCCTTTGCTTCATTTGCTGTCATTGCGTCTGTTGTATCGAGACGAATGTTATGGTGGTGATCACTCCGCGCTGGTGTGGGATGATCTTAGATGGTCTTTCAGGATTTATATGAGTTGCCATCAAGCTCTTGAAGCTAGAAATTTAGCCTTTTCTTCATTTGCTGTCATTGCGTCTGCTGTATCGAGACGAATGTCATGGTGGTGATCACTCCGCGCTGGTGTGGGATGATCTCAGATGGTCTTTCAGGCTTTATATGAGTTGCCGTCAAGCCCTTGAAGCTAGGAATTTGGCCTTTGCTTCGTTTGCTGGCATTGCGTCTGCTGTATCGAGATGAATGTCATGATGGTGATCACTCCGCGCTGGTGTGGGATGATCTCCGATGGTCTTTCAGGCTTTATATGAGTTGCCGTCAAGCCCTTGAAGCTAGGAATTTGGTCTTCGCTTCGTTTGCTTTGGCGTGTCCAAATCCTGTTGGAGGAAGGACGCTGTAGTGATATCTTGTCTGTTGTATCGAGACGAACGTCGAGGTGGTGATCACTCCGCGCTGGTGTGGGGTGATCTCCGATAGTCTTTCAGGTTTTATATGAGTTGCCGTCAAGACCCTGAAGCTAGGAATTTGGTCTTTGCTTCGTTTGCTGGCATTGCGTCTGCTGTATCGAGACGAATGTCGCGGTTGTCTCTAGGTTGTTGGTGAACCGTCGAGATTTGGAACTAGGGACTTTGTCATGGCTCCGTTGTTTTGACCCTGGGGTCATTTGTTGATGCTGCACCTGCATCCTGCTGGAGTAAGGAGAAACGCCGTTGGTGATCTCTAGGTTATCGATGTTGACGTCAAGACCCTAAAGCTAGGGATCTTCCTTCACTTCGTTTGTTGACATTCTGTCTGCAATATTGCGACGAATGTCGAGATTGTCATTAGGTTGTCTGTGAACCGTCGAGATTCGTCTTCGCTTCGATGAAGCCTGGTGGGACGATATGGTTCCCTTCTTGTTTGTACCCCTGGATTGTATACAGGGATCGATGCGATCTCACCTGTAGGGCAGAAAGTTTTATTTCATTTCATTTTTTTAAAATTCTTTCCACGATGCTCTATCATTTAAGCTTTTTACATCGCGAAAATCGCGATTGCCCAATCATTTCGGCTATTTTTCGCGGTGCCCAATCATTTCGGCTATTTTTCTTTTTACTCGCTGCTTTTTATTGCGAGTTGCCCAATTATTTCGGCTGTTTTTGTATGCATACATTTTTACTTGCTGATTTCATTGCAAGTTGCCCCATCATTTCGGCTATTTCATATGTATTTTTGGCTCGCTGATTTTTATCGCGAGTGTGGAACTTGGAATCTGGTGCCAATCTCAGCATCAGCATCGCTGCGACTGGAATATTGCCAGGAGTGAATCATCTTTTGCCATGAAAGGACTTGGAATTTGATACCGATTTAGGCATCAGCATCGCCACAACTGGGATATTTCCAGGAGCGAATCATCATTTGCTTCTGTCGATGTAGAACAAAGGTGGCTTAGCAAACAGGGTTAGGATCCCGTCGACTAAGGCTTTTGACTTCGTGAGCCGTAAGGGTCTCATAAAGGTGTTTCTCCCTACGAGTCGTGAGGATCTCGTAGGTGCGTTTTCTCTTTAAAAATCGTGAGGATTCTTAAGCGTATGGTCTCTTATAAGTCGTAAGGATCTTATAAGAGTGTTTTCTCCTTGCAAGTCGAGAGGACCTATAAGTGTTTGTTCACCGTGTGAGCATATCCCTAGTCGCTGGTGGGACTCTGTTAGGGAAATGTTCATTCGTGCCCGTGGATTGTATACAAGGGTCAATATTGAACCGCTTGTAGGGCGAAATCAGGGGGTATGACTGCTTAAGAACAGGTTCAGATCCCTGTAGCTTAAGGCTTTCGAATCCTATGAGCCGTGAGGGTCTCAAAAGGGAATTCTCCTTACGAGTCGTGAGGATCTCGTAAGTGTAATTTCTCCTTAGGAATCGTGGGGGTCCCTAAGTGTGTTGTTCCCTTGTGAGTCGTAAGGATCTCACACGGGTGGTTTCTCCTTACAGGGTCGAGAAGACCTTGCAAGTGTTTTTTAACGAGATTGCGCGCTTTCGGGTTTTCACAAAACTCGCCGGTAGTCCTGCTGTTTTTACTCACGGAGCCCTTTCGGGTTTTCATCCGCGTCCATCTTGCTTGTAGACGTACCATTTTTTTTACCACGTCAGCCTGGCGATGCCGCGGGTTTGTAGTAGTTTAAAGACGTTTCGATCATTTGCAAGTTTTGGGACATTGCGGTCCATCGTTAGTTTAAGGACGTTTCGGTCTGTCGCCAGTTTTAGGACATAGTGGTCCATGGTTAGTTTAAGGACATTTCTGTCCGTTGTTAGTTTTAGGACATTTCGGTCCGCCGTTGCCGTATTTGAGGCGGATTTCTAGTTTACGGACTTTTCGGTCCATGGGGCTTTCTCTATGAATGAGCACGATGCCCCCGGCATGTCCACCTTTTTAGGGGCATGAGGTTGTAGCGCGATCACCTTCCAATTTTCGGATAATGCGAATTTGCCTTGTTAGTATTGGTCCTCAATCCAGCCTTTGAAGACGAAGCAATCTTCGATTGGATGGCTTACTGCTTGGTGGTAAGGGCAGTAATTAGGATTGTTGACATTGTCTGGCTGCAACGGACATTTTGGATCCGGGAGATTGATGAGTCTGTTGCGCACTGCCAGCTTGAACAGTCTCCTCGTTTTATCCTGGGGAAACGAGTAAGGACGTCCCAGTCTCTCCTCGAGGGATGGGCGTGGACGCATGTTGTTTTGTCAAACAACCGGCTTTAAGTTGCTCGGCTGTTGTTGAGTATTGGCGACGAAAGTTGCTTTTCCTTTCCCTTTTTCGTTTCGAGGCTCCGACTTCGAAGGAGATGGTCTATTACCCATCTGATCCATTTGGGCCAGCTTGTCAATCAAGGCCTGGAAAGTGGTCGGCTTGAAAAACATCATGAACTAGGAGATGGTCGCCTGCGGATCAAGAGTACCCACGAACATGCCCACTGCTGGCGCTTCTTCGATGCGCTGCTCACATTTCGACCACAGATTCCGCCATCGTATTGCGTATTGAACCCATGTCTCTCCAGTTTTCACCCTGGTATTGATCAATGCCGTTATTGGGGTGCGTTCACTAGCACTCGCGAAACGCTGGGTGAATAGTAGCTCCATCTCTGCAAAAGTCTTGACGGAGTCGTTTGGAAGTTCAGAATACCACTCGAATGCCGTCTCCGGCAAGCTACCAACAAACTGGCGGAGCAGAAGTTTATCGTCACCCCCGGTGTTGCCGCACAAGGCTCTGAATTGAGTGACATGCTGATGTGGATTTCCCGTCCCTTTATATACATGAAATTTAGGGATCGTATATCCCGGCGGGTACTTTATTTGGTCATACCAGCCTGGATAAGGTCGTCCAGTCTTAACAATCTGTCCAGCCGCTTCGTTTGCCTGGTGAGCTCGTATTTTCTGAGCAATGTAATCATCCAGAGTGGCCTTGGAGATGGTCTCCTCTTTGGCTGCTGAAAGAGCCTGAGGAGGGTTCGATGTCTCTCCTCTGTCGTCTTCAATGATAATCGGGGGGTTTTCAGCTGGAAGTTCCGGCTGTAACATCATCCCAGCCATGTCTTGGAACAAAAGAGCCATTCGTTTTATATTAGTTGCCTGCTCCACGGCCTCTTTTTCTTTCCTCTCGAGCATTCTTCGGAGGAATTCAGCATCGGTTTCTTGCTCCCGACGCTGCTCTGAGGTCTCTGGACTTTCTTTTGGCCCAGTGAGTGCGGCCATTGCAGTCAGCATCTCCTGAAGTTTCTGCTGTTGTTGTTCCTGAGCCTTCGTTATCGATCGGGTAAGCGGTCGATGACCCGTAGAAGCACGGCTTTCCTCTTTTCCGGAAGCCATATAAATGGTATGTATTACCATGCCCCCGGACTTGGGGCATTTAGATTCGACGTCCTTGCGGTTTTCCGCATTCACGGGGGCTTTCTCTGGCCTCCTTCTTTTGTGAGCAGTTGAAGTCGAGGGAGCTGTTGCAGCGGGCACCCAGACGGATGGCATCTTCTGCGGTACCACGAGATGGCTCTTTTCTTGCTGAGCTTTGAGCTTCTTTGGCCGGCGAGAGTAGTCATGTTTAATCACCGATTCCTTGACCTGTCGCCAGACTTTATAAATTTTGGAGGACAACCGCTGAGGGGGCTGCGCCGGCTTTTTTTCTGTAGTAATCTCCAGAGGTGGAGGAGATCTTTTCAGCATGGCGGTCGGATAGTTCTTGCGAACCTTCCTAAGCGGTTCAAAGTTGTTCCCAGTCGGAACAGCAGCATTGATTTCCACCATAGGAGCTGGCGAAGTTAGCCCAGAGGGAGAGTTGCCCCCGGCCTTCCTTACTCGGCGCCAATGGCGACGTCGAGCATGTCGTGTGGATGGGATTGTCTCAGCTGTAGGGGTGACTTCGTCATGCCCCCTGTCTTGACGGAGGGTTGTCGCCAGTGCCAGACTTTTGAAGACTGACGTTCGCCAAGAAGTAATGTCCAACCTATCGAATACAAACCTTTGGGCAGAGGTGACTTCGCCTGGAGCGGGAGCCGGAGTGGCCAGCCTTATGAAGACTGACTTCTTGCCAGGAGAAGCCTTTCCAATGATTTGGTCCGCTTGAGCCGAGATTGGCCATCCGCTTTGGGATGGCTGCTTCAGGCATTGCGGGCTTATTGGCATTCTGGCCCAGTCTGTTGAAAACTGAGGCGTTAGACTTGGGCGACCCGTTGAGAGGGACCGCGGCAGTGGTAAGTCGATCAAAGACAGACTTCTTTAGGGCATCTTGCGGCAGTATCGGGGCATTGAAGCTCATGGGTGGGATCATAGTCCCAAAGAACAGCCCAATGGTGGCCTGAGTTACTTGGTCCACCGGCATTGTGAACAGGGAGGCTGCCTGGGGCCCGTAAGTTACACCTCCAGATGAGACGGAATGGGAGTTGCAGTTGCAGCTGGAACATTTTGTGCAGGTAGATGCCATTGATCTTTCGTTTTCTGCATGGAGCAAGACACCAAATCTTAGTACCTCGAATCCAAGGACAACCATATCAAACCGTGATTCGTTCACGAACATAACACACGAAGTGTGGAGTGGAAAGAGGAAAAGGTCCCACCGGGCGTGCCAGAATCTGTTCCCCTCCGAAACAGGGAGACGCAACCGCGTAGGTCCGTCTTGCCTGAATTTCGGGGCAGATGCTAATTGGTGCTATCCGTCCACCTCTCCGAAGATGCCAAGTTGATTTATGACACCATGTATCGAAGGTTTAAACGGATGCGGCCGATGTAGTAGACTTCGTCAGATTCCCCCTCGTTAAGGGGTTTTTGATTGTGGGGACGCTCTTCCCTGCAGACGCAAGACCCTGCAGTTAATTACGCTACCGCATCGCGGTAACCACTTTCTCCTTCTCCAGATGGTCACTTCGTGTCGTGTATGTTTGTTTTGTTTTTTGGTTGCCCGTGGATTGTATACGGAGACTAATGTATGTTGTCGCCCGTAGGACGTGGATTAGTCCAAATCCGTATTTTCTTAGATTTGGGTTTTTGGTTTGGATTTAAGGATATGTTAGTCTCATTTGAGACTAAGATCAACTTAAACGTTTGTTAAGGATACGTTAGTCTAATTTTTAGACTAAGATCAACTTAACGGGGTCGTTTAGATCCAACAAAAGAGCATTTGAACTCTATTGTTTAGTTTAGGGACATTCCGGTCGATTAGTTTAAGGACATTACGGTCCATCGTTAGTTTAAGGACATCTCGGTCCAAGGTTAGGGACATCATAGTCCGTGAGTTTAAAGACATCACAGTCAAGGTTAAGGACATCATAGTCCGTGAGTTTAAAGACGTCACAGTCAAGGTTAAGGACATCATAATCCGTGAGTTTAAAGACCTCACAGTCAAGGTTAAAGACATCATAGTTCATGAGTTTAAAGACCTCACAGTCAAGGTTAATGACATCATAGTCCATGGGCTTAAGGACCCCACAGTCCATGAAATGTATGGTTGTCAGGACCCGTCGTCTCTCTGAAGACGTTGAAGGATTACAACGACAAATATCAAAGGAGTTCAGAGATGTACCCTTAAACCGATATGGGTTGAGAGACCTGTAGTCCAATTGGGACTAAGATCTGTGATATATGAGCATATGAACTCAATTAATCTGAATTGGGGACTTATGGCCAATTTAGGCTAAGTACATTCAATTACAATGTTCAACATTTGCTTTTGGAGTTGTTAGAGGTTTGTTTGAGCCCAATCCCTTTAAAAATGCTAAGCAATGGTTTAGTCTCTGACAATGTTTTGTCTTTAATTGAATGCTGTGCATTTATCATAGCCCCAGGGTTACTCAAAGAACATTTTGTGTTCTGTCCAAGCCCACATAAAAGTATGTGGTGCACTTGGCACTAGCTCCAGATATGAAGCACTAATGCGCTTAGCGCTTTGCGCTAAATAAAGAGCGTGGATGCGCTTTGCGCTTTGCGCTATATGTAGAGCGCTGATGCGCTTTTAGTTGAAGCGTTGAGGCGTTTGGCGCTGGTGCCATGTAATGAGCGCAGAGCGCTTTTAGTAATGCGGCGCACACGTGAGGAGCATGTGGCGCGCTTAGCGTTGAGCGTTAGCCGATAAGCGCAGTGCGCTGTGTCTGAAGCGCTATGGCGCTGCAGCGCTTTGCGCTAGATGAAGAGCACTAAGGCACTTTTGAATTAGGAGCGCTAAGGCTCTTCTTAGGTTAACTTTGCGCTCTGCAGATTTTCTGTTCTTTTATAAGAGACTTCGTCTCAAGATTCTAAGAACAAAGTTCATGGTTCAATCTCTTTTTTTATGAAAGGCTTTGCCTTTGTGGATATGTGATCCTAAGAGAATTGAATAATCCCCCCCTTTATAATGAGATGTTCATAATCTCTTTTGTGAAAAACAACTTTGTCTTATAGATCTATGATCTGTGAAAGAAGTAAGTATTTCTGTTTATATTGAGACGATTTCGTATGTATATTCTTTTTATATTGAAAAAGAGTTGTCTTATTTTGCCGAGAGCTTCTTCTTCTTCTTAAGATTTTCTCAAAGTTTATGGGGGGTTCCTCTTTTTTGGACTTGAAGTCTGGGGGCCTTTATATAGGGCAAGATGGTTTGTTCAATTAGTTAAGGAGATCTTTTCTTCATTGATTTGGGGAATTTTCCCACCGTCGGATCTTTGATCCATGGGCTTCTGGTTTACAGAAGATAATCTTATTGTTTTAACAAGATTGAGAAATCTTTCCATACAGAATTTATTCTGTATTTTAGTGATTTTCAATCACCATTGGATCATTGATCCAGCGGTGTTCTAAATTCAGGGCACAATCTTTTCTGTTTGGAAAGATTCAACGAAATTTTATTCCTGTTAATTGATGACTTAATCATACCCGTTGGATATTTGATCCAACGGTGAGGAACATTTAGTTCCAGCGCTAGCGCTTATGCGCTCTGCTTATGGTGCGCTACTTAGAGCGCAGCACTCTTAGCGCTAGCGCACGCGTGCTTTGCACGTGGTGTGCTACTTGGAGCGCAGCGCATCTAGCGCTAGCGCCTATGCGCTTTGCACGGGGTGCGATAGTTATAGCGCAGCGCTTTTATAAAAGCGCAGCTTTAATTCAAAGTTTAAATTCTGAACAGAGCTTTGCT
This sequence comes from Agapanthus africanus, assembly GCA_030015575.1. NCBI lineage: Eukaryota > Viridiplantae > Streptophyta > Magnoliopsida > Asparagales > Amaryllidaceae > Agapanthus > Agapanthus africanus. The sequence goes on along the minus strand of JASDDO010000029.1, from coordinate 356,370,047 downwards.
CTAATTGAGGAAACAACAGAGAATTAAAATGAGCTTTAAAAACAAATTTTAATGTATTTTAATACTCATTTTAATACCATAAACCCTAATTCTATCCTATAAATACCACCCTACACCCTATCCCTCTCTATTCTGAAATCCATTGTCAAAACTCTCAAAGTTTTCCAAGTCCAAAAAATTATACAAGTGGAGTTAGCCCAAGGTCAAGTTCCGGCGACGATTCGGAACAAATCCGGCGATACCACGACTCCATGAAGTTCACAACTTGTTTCTATACCTCTTCTCTCTTCTCCAAACCTGTAAGTTCCCTTTCCTCTCCTCTCTTCTATTCTAAAACAATCTCTTATTAAAACTCATCGGAAACGGAGTTATTCCGATTTTCGATTCTAATTTCATTAAAAACCCAAATTTTCTTAACAACAAATCAACCATCTCTTAATATCTTATTTAGCAGCCATAAAACAATATTTAGAACAAGTTTCAATTCAAAATAAAATGTTATGCAACTTGTATTATACTTTTTTGTGTAAATACCACAAACTTTACCTACGACATCAATTCATCGTATTGCTCATATTATCTTTAGAAAACTCACGAGGTAATGACCTACCTCATCACAACTCATCATGACATAGCACGATAGTTTGAAAACAATATTTTTGTGGCTAAGGCGAATTTTACAGTTAAATACCATAAACTATCAAAACCGTATTTCTTTTAATTGTTTTAATCAAATTCCATACAATTATTTCCTTACAACCCATTTTGGGGAATCCAATTGGATTGGTTCGGGTTATCACACATCCATCGGACTAGTAGAGTGAGATGTAGACCTCCTCACGGAGCATACGATCTCGATGGAATTTATATTACAATTTTTAAGAAAACGTGATTTCTATTTAATAAATAAATTTATTTTCTAATAATTATATATAATATTATCAACCTATCTATTTTAAATATACATAAAAATATGCATGTTTTCTAAACAAAGGAATCCCAAATTTCATGAAACTACCATCACAAATCAATACAAGTCATTTTACATGAAAATACCATATACTATTCAATTTAGGTTTATATCCACTAGAATATCTCATCTTATAAAAATTACATCTATGAAAACCCTAATGACGATAAATAAATACTTGAGATTTATTTTTAAAATATATCAAAACTATTTTTCATAAAACCCCCTCAAGTTATATTAATTTATAATAAGGACCCTAATAAATATAGGTTCAAGCGGGACCAATTCTCTTGAGCCTCAGGGAGCCGGAGAAAGTGGGTGCTTGCCTATTTAAGGTTGACAACCAAAAACGAGGTTATCAATACGGTAATTGTCCTAAAAAAATACATAAATCATGCCGTCCATGTGCAGCAGTTACCGATAACTCCAAAACTAATTCAGGACTTCAATTCTGTTAAATGTCTGACTCGGTCAGAGTCTCAGTCTAATCTGAAATCAATCCATCCATGAATACAATTCAAAATATAACTTTAATACAATATGAATCCATTTATACCAGAATACAATCTATATCAACATGACTTGATTTGACCGAACCATGGATATACATTGACTTGTCTACATGACTATCCGTTTATATCCTTATCCATTTACATGAACAACTGATATCATGGCTTCGGCAAGTCTTACATCTACAAATCACTACAAAACAACACAATAAAACATTACGGGGTTTTAAAGGGGTAAACTGGTATGGAATGTGTTAAAAGTGGCACGAGATGGTCATTAAAAGACGTAACTAAATATCAATTGCTGTTGTTCCGTGGGGTTTGACGGAGCCTTATACTATGGGTTACCTTAATCGACGGGATAGTTGGACTCCTCTCGTAAACACTAATACCTTCTGTACCAAGTTACAAATAACTGCGTTAACATAACAATCATATATTATACTAGTATATTCTCTTATCTGTCTATTCTATTTCTATATCTCTTTGGGACTTATCGAGCGATTGTTCGCTGACGACATTCCTTTTCTATTCTTTCTCTGGAATGTTGTCAGGTGGACCCGACTCTCTGAAGATCAAGTCCAGCTCAGAAGACTTGGAGCAGTTTATCGAAGACCCCGAGCTCTAGTTCACTTGTATATACTTTTACTGTAAGTTCATGCCATTGTTTAGGCATCATTTTCCAGTATTGTATTTACTTTCCAGTTGTATTATAAAGAATGTTTAATCAATAAAAAGTTGTTGTTATTTTTCATCTCATGTCTTTCTTATGCACATTTATATTATATTGCTTATTTACGCTTAGCGTGTTTACTTCTGAGTAAATACGTCGCGGGCCAGTCACGTCTCCTTATCCGTACACCGGGAAGTGGGGCGTGACAGATTTTGTTGGCGGCCTACGCAGGTCAGTTCTGCATGGAAACCTAAGCAATATAACATAAGAATTATAAGACTCAGCAACTAAACATTCTTTATATTTCATATTCCTTGAATCTATCCTAACCCTATTTTTCTTTCAAGGTTATGAATTCCCTAAACAATACTAGCACCAACGTGATCGGTAACACCACACCTCCACATCTTCCACTTACGCCTACCTTTGTAGCTCCGATCAACGAGCAGACAGTACTGATTGAGGCAATTAACAGCCTCCTGGAAGGACAGCAGCAACAAACTTCCATATTAATGAACCGCCCAGAAGCGGAAGAACCTGGAGTGAAGCAATTCCGGGCACTGCATCTGAAGCAATTTTCTGGAAAAGAGAGCACTTTGGAAGCTGAAGAATGGGCTCAATCAATTGAGGACGATCTAGTAGCAGCACAAGTGCCAGACATTGCTTGGGTAAGGGTTGTGAAGCTGCAACTTACTGATAACGCCCGAGTATGGTGGAAGGAGGAAGAAAGCCGTCTTGTCTAGCCGATCGAATGGAAGACATTTCGCAACATATTAGACACGAAGTATTTTCCAGAGACTGCCCGATTCGACATGGAGCAACAATTCATCCACATACAACAAGGCTCTATGTGGAGCAAATCTGTCGATGAGTATGATGACGAGTTCACTATGTTGAGCAGATAAGACATGTCTCAAATATTCGATTTTCTAATAACACATACTACACAGTTAACACAACACTGTAACAGGTTTGCGGCCCATCTCATACCGACTGCCGAGATCAGGACCAAACGATTTCAGTAGGGGTTGGACCCGGAGATCCAAGCTGCTCTAGCTACAAGGGATTTTCCAACCCACGATTTGACTCTGAGAGCTGCTCGTCGATACGAGGCAGTAGTGAAGAAGAAGGGCAGACCTCAATCTACCGGTATGAAGCGCCCTGCCACCCAAATGGCAGGAGGAGACCCTCCTATACAAAATTTTGTACCCAAGGGACCGGAAGTAACATTTAACTGGCCCAGTCCAGACTTTGGTTACTACTGCAAGAAGGATGGACATCTGTTGAAGGACTGCAGGCGCGCAAAAGGCATGTGCTTAGTTTTTGGCGCATCCACTCATGGTATTGGAACATGTCCTCATAGACACAACCCAGTTCCAACACACATCAACTATCAGCAGCGGTCAACTATTCAGGCACCTGCACTTTATCTTGCTCTCCCAGCTCCACCTCCACATAGACCTCCTGCATAGCCTAATAGCCAATTCCATCAGGCACTGAGTAACATGCCTCGAAGGCAGAGGAACATGTCCCAAGGACAGAGGAATGTGCCTCCAGCTAGGAGGAATGTACCGCGGCGTCAGGCTCACACATTAGCGGCAGTAGAAACCGAGGCTATAAATCAAGGTAATACTGGTAATTCCCTTCAATCTTTTCAAAACCCTTACATCCTTTCGTTCTTTCAAACATATTTTTCATTCACTTTCAGTAGCTCTTTGCACCACCACCGTCAACAAATTTTTCTTGAATCTGTTACAACTTCGTTTTATAAATTTCGAGAAAGAAATTATTATAAGGAGGGTAGAATGTAACAACCCTAAACTTTCTGTATAAATTTTTGTAAAGTATAGAAAAGAGTACCTTAGCCTGAGCACAACTTAAAAGTATTTCTTGTTTTAGAACAGCAAGAAAACACTTGTAGCTCATTAGTAAAGCCTTGCACTGCTGTGACATAGCCCCTGTGATCAAATCCCCCCAGCCACATATTGTTTTTAATGATTTTTCTTTTAAACTTCTTGGAAGCCCAAAAGTTTACACGAGCAATACACGTAAAAATGAAAAGTCAGATTAAATAAACATGTGGAATATGTTATATAAACAGAGGAGAACACGTGTCACCAATCCAAGCCCCATCCCCCTTGACTTAGCCGGCGTGATGAGCTATTGGGCCAGCGCCGCCGGGCCTCCCTGACCCAAATGCTCAATTTTTTTCACCCTAACACCCTTTGGCCTCCCCCCACTACTCATCTTCTGTTTGATTTTCCTGCACATTAACAGAAAATTAAAATAGGCTTTAAAAACAATTTTTAATGCATTTTAATTCTCATTTTAATACCCTAAATCATAATTCTATCCTATAAATACCATCCGACACCCTATCCCTCTCTATTCTAAAATCCATTGTCAAAACTCTCAAAGTTTTCCAAGTCTAAAAAGTTATACAAGTGGAGTTAGCCCAAGGTCAAGTTCTGGCGACTATTCGGGATAAATCCGGCGACACCACGACTCTATGAAGTTCACAATTTATTCCTATATCACTTCTCTCTTCTCCAAACCTGTAAGTTCCCACTCCTCTCCTCTCTTCTATTATAAAACAATCGCTTATTAAAACTCGTCAGAATTCCGATTTCCAATTCTAATTTCATTAAAAACTAACTTTTCTTAACAACAAATCAACCATCTCTTAATATCTTATTTAGCAGCCATAAAACAATATTTAGAACAAGTTTCAATTCAAAATAAAATGCTACGCAACTTGTATTACACTTTTTCGTTTAAATACCACAAAATTTATTTACAACATTAATTCATTATATTGCTCATATTACCTTTAGAAAAATCATGAGGTAATGACCTATCTCATCACAACACTCATCATGACATAGCATGATGGTTTGAAGATTATATTTTTGTGGCTAAGGCGAATTTTACAGTTAAATACCATAAACTATCAAAACCGTATTTCTTTTAATTGTTCTAATCAAATTCCATACAATTATTCCCTGACAACCCATTTTAGGGAATCCGATTTGGTTGGTGATCGCACATCCATCGGACTAATAAGGCGAGATGTAGACCTCCTCACGGAGCATACGATCTCGATGGAATTTATATTACAATTTTTAAGAAAACGTGATTTCTATTTAATATATAAATTTATTTTCTAATAATTATATATAATATTATCAACCTATCTATTTTAAATATACATAAAAATATCCATGTTTTCTAAACAAAGGAATCCCAAATTTCATGAAACTACCATCACAAATCAATACAAGTCATTTTACATGAAAATACCATATACTATTCAATTTAGGTTTATATCAACTAGAATATCTCATCTTATAAAAATTACATCTATGAAAACCCTAATGACGATAAATAAATACTTGAGATTTATTTTTAAAATATATCAAAACTATTTTTCATAAAACCACCTCAAGTTATATTAATTTATAATAAGGACCCTAATAAATATAGGTTCAAGCGGGACCAATTCTCTTGAGCCTCAGGGAACCGAAGAAAGTGGGTGCTTGCCTATTTAAGGTAGACAACTAAAAGCGGGGTTTTCAATACGGTAATTGTCTTCGAAAAAGACACAAATCCTGCCGTCTATGTACAGCAGTTACCGATAACTCCAAAACTAATTCAGGACTTCAATTCTGTTAAATGTCTGACTCGGTCAAAGTCTCGGTCTAATCTAAAATCAATCCATCCATGAATACAATTTAAAATATAACTCCAATACAACATGAATCCATTTATACCAGAATACAATCTATATCAACATGACTTGATTTGACCGAACCATGGATATACATTGACTTCTCTATATGACTATCCGTTTATATCCTTATCCGTTTACATGAACAACTGATATCATGGTTTCGGCAAGTCTTACATCTACAAATCACTACAAAACAACACAATAAAACATTACGGGGTTTTAAAAGGGTAGACTGGTACGGAATGTGTTAAAAGTAGCACGAGATGGTCATTAAAAGACGTAACTAAACATCCAGTGTCGTTGTTCCGTGGGGTTTGACGGAGCCTTATACTACGGGTTACCTTAGTCCACGGGATAGTTGGACACCTCTCGTAAACACTAATACCTTCTGTCACGACCCGAAATAGCACATGATTAGCCCTTGAATCATATGAAGTCTATAGGACCTCATCTAATTGAAGTAAATCAAAAACCCAGAAATCTAAAACCATTTTAATTAATCAAAAGAGGAAAACTGGTTTTTAAAGAAGCGAAGAAAACATGTTTTAAAAACAAGGTTTTTAAATAAGTAAGCCGAATATGCATTTTTAAAATCTATAGTCTTTTCTGAAAATTTCGGCAAAGTTTCCTTTGTAAATACTGGCCCCAAACGGGGTACAACAAGAATAGTATAAGCATAATGATAAAAGGCATCCCCAAGCAGGAGCTAGCTCTTCGTCAATCGATGGTCACAACTACGCAAGCAGCATAATATACAACGCCAAAGGGCGAGAATCAAAACTCAAAAGGGAAACTCGAAATAAGCATGAAAACCATAATACTACAACGCGCGACTCTAAGGTCGAAATAATATACACTAGTTTTCTAAGTCTGAAACAATATACATGTTTGGTTGATGGAATTACTAGATACAACCGAATAAAATAAATATAAGGGTGGTCACGATTCGAGTGAACCCACCTACCAATTCAATCACCCAGAAAAGAAGCAGTGTGCCAGAAAAGCCGCAATAAAACCTGTACGGCAAAACGTACAAGAACTGTGGCACAACGGGGGTGAGTTGCCAACTCGTGAGTAGAAAACATCACAGAGCAGAAATCGTATGTATGACTCAATCCTAGGTCAATACGATCAATATATATATATATATATAAACCTCAAATGAATAAGTCTGAAGCATGATAAGGTGGCAAGGTAACATCTATACATAAGTATAGTACCAAGTGCTCGTGCCAATGCCTCAGGTAACAACATATCATAATGTGGGGCATGATCAATGTGGTCAGTGTCAACTAATCATGAAGTCTATGAGTATGTGGATATCATCCAACTATATGATCAATGTCATCAATGTCGACTATATGTATGTGGATATCCTCCAACTATGTGATCAATGTCATCAATGTCAACTATATGTATGTGGATATCATCCACGTGTCACCCAATGACATAAAGCATCATGCATGTAAATATCATAAAACATAGGTATGGAAGTATGATGATATAAGTCAACATGTGTCCCTCGCGACACATAAAAATCATGGAACCGGAGTGTCCAGCATCGACACTTAAAAACATCATGAAAGTTGTGCCCAGCATCGGCACGTAAATCCTCATATATCGGGATCCGTCAGTCCGGATCGGCCCACAGGCTCCGTCAGTCCGGATCGGCCCATATCATCTCTCGACTCCGGTCGGTATCCTCCGAATATCCGCCGAGCCCAAATACTATCACTGGTAGGTAGTAGTCCCTCTGCCAGGCTCACCGTCTACTACACAGCGATCCGTTCTCGCCCCGGGATACCATACCGGGTCCACCATGTACCCGCAATCGGCCTCATCTGCCTCCTCGAATCGGGTTTCACATGTCGCTCTCAGAACCGAAAAAACACATGGTGGACGCACTGAAATATCATATCAAGGGTAACTGGATTTTTAAAACAATACATACTCTCTTTTGAAATATCCACGGTTCCCAAATCCAGAAATATCATGGAAACAACATATCTCAATGCGTATAATCATAAAGCATGATGTATGCGACATGTAAAAGAAATGTAAGCATATTAGTATATCATGCAACATGGAATAGTAATATGCACATATTTAGGGAAACCGCTCTTTTTAAAATGAATCGGTTTTAAAGAGTATCTTGCGGTTCCCAAATCTCTAATCAAGCCAGAATCATCTATGTATGTGCAAATACTTATGTATGTAAGTATGGGTGTACAATAGGTATATGTACAAGTATGAGTGTACAATAGGTATGTGCACAAGTATGAGGGTACAATATGTATGTACACAAGTATGCCATGCAAGGGGTCATATCCTGAATGCAACAGTCCTACAGTGTAGTGGCATGGCAATTATCGATGATGAAGTGTGTGAGCCAGCAAGCAGGTATACGTGGAACATATGCATCATCGATAATGGTGCTGGTGTCCTGACAGAATGGTTTTAATATAACAATAAACATATTCAAACATGCAATGCGATGCGAACAGTAAGAATATGCGGTAAATGAATAATAAACACAACAGTGCAGAATCTACATCAATGTATCTATGTCATACAGTTTTGCCATTTGAAAGAAGACGAATCGGGGTTTTTAGGAAAATAAGGGCTAAGGTGTTTTTAAGAAAAGATGCGTCTTTTGAAAATATCTGTAGAATCCCTTTGCTTGTCTTTAAAATACTCCCGATTTGTTAGTTTTTGTTATGACTCGGGTCTAATCTAACATCTACTAAGCAAACTACAGATCTAACTAGCAAGCTAATCGGGAGGGGTATGGAAACCACCTAAATCTGAGTCGATACATATATATAAATATAATAGTCAGTGATCCCGCCTCAATAGTATCACGTACGATACAATATATCATATGACATCCTCGAGTCATGAGTGCGGATCTATCATCAATATAAAGCTCGTACGGTACATCCATCGTACGGCACCCCAAATCTGGGTACGGGTCAATATCGCAATCACCTCATCAACTATCTGGTATCCTTATCGTCATATCTCATGATCTGGGGTACTGATCTAGTCTAGTACTAACCGATACCATCTATATAGATATATGTGCGTGTATGAAAACACGCCCAAAGGCCCGCTAAATTCGCATGTCGTATCCCAAATACGAACCACATCAATCACCGATCTCACGGCACTATACCCAATCTCATCGACTCATCTCCAATATCATCCACTATCCTCATCATCCAGGTATAAGTATAACAAATAAGCATGTGTGTGCGTATGGGTGTAACCTATTCTAGGGTTCGCAACTAGGGAACTATACTAGTTTACTTCTACACCCTAATATAACCATAGTACACCTAATCTCATCTCAAATATCCACGTCATACCTAACGCTATCATATACATATATATATAGCATGTAGATATATACTAAATATCGAACTGCGGGGGTGTTATACGCCATCGACCCGACTTTCCCCGTAGATATAATCTACTCACCTTGCATCTTGTGTGTCGGTGTCGATGTCACCTTCATCTTCTTCATCATATGAAGCCCTCGAGAAGGTACCTACAAGATAACACAATCACAAATTCACATTAAAATCACATCTGAAATCAAAACGACACGCTAAGGCCTATAGGTTAGAACCTATGGACTACGCTTTCAAAACCATCAAACAACTCTCGATATCGTCATACAAATGTCAAGTGATCGAGGTAAAACACAAATACGAGAATCCAGAATTCAAAATACGCAAAACGAAACTCCGAATCAAAACAGCAACTCAGGAAAAAGGTCCCAGATTTTAATCTAGGTCAAATTGGTCAATTTTGCATATGCCAAGGGTCTATTTTACTAATGAGGGGACCACAGAACCAACACGAGTCAATTCCAACCTGATTTGGCCGCAAATTGCGGCCAGAATGATTAAATCTGCGGCCAAGAAGAGGGTGTAGGGGCTGGGGCTTTTAGGGTATGTTCTAAATCACCTGCATGTATCACTGTCCTTGCAAAATAATTTTCAGGTAGCCCGAGTGTTAGCAGATTTCGTTTTACATCCACAGAATCCACAATTTTCCAATATCGGGTTTTCTAAATCTGTATTCCGGGGTTCTAGTCTCTGGTTTAGGTCTGGATTCTAGCACTAGGGGGTTTGTATAGCCTCTACTGAGCTTAATTATCCATCACCACTCAAGAATTCCAAAACCCTTAACTAGAATTTTCAAGGTTAACCCAAACCAGACAATATAGGTTCTAATCAAACATGGGGGTAAAAGTAATGGAAATAAAAAGCTAAAGGTCCAGAAAATACCTCATTTGGCAACTCAAGAAAATTCTTGAGTTGCCCCAAGTGTCCAAAATTTGATTTTTCTTGGTCCAATGTGCTTCCCTTGAGCTTGTGCATCTTTTTAATGAAATTGGATTTGGGTTTTGAGGTGTTTTTCATTGAGTTTTGGGGGGTTTTGTGGAGAAGGAGGGTGGGGCAGCAGAAGCGGCAGCAACATGAGGAAGGGAGAGGAAATGAGTGAAAGAAATGATGAGGGAATGGCTCAAGACATGAGTTGACCCCTCACCCACTCTTTCTCTCTCTAACCCATACCTCTTATTCTAATCTTTTCCTTTTCTTTTCTAATTTCCTTCTCTCCTCAATAGTAACCCCAAAACAAAAGCCATGCACCCAAAAACATGTAGTAAAAATGCAACAAGTGTTAATAAAAAGATATGGTGCATGCTTGCACAAAATACGCTTAAAGCGCGATTAGCGATTTTTAATCGTGATTAGCACTAATTTAGCATATAATTAATCATAAAAAACTTAAAAATTGCATAATTCCATAAAACACCCTCTTTTAATAGTTTCTATAATTTTCTGAATTTTTTCCCAATTTATTGGTATTTAATTATACCGCCTTATTAAAATATTCAATATAATATTATTAAATTATAAAAATTCCCAAAAATAATATTTTATTTTTTTGAAATATTACAATCTTCCCCCCTTAAAGAAATTCGGTCCCCGAATTTAAATTTAAACCCCTCAAATACTAAAACATTTCAGTAAGAGACTAAGTCGTCGGGGCTCCGAAATCATCAATACATAAAACGCATCATAGCGTAATGCATGCGCATGAACAATGAGCAGATAACTCAAAATCAAAACTCCGTCAAGCATCCCGCAATCATTGGAGTCATGGTAAAGACACAAATGTCAAATCCAAAATAAAACCAATATGATATAAATCAGAACTATGCATGTAAACATCAAATCTATACATGTCAAACCTTTTTAAGTCGCTGTGCGATGCACATAACACTGCACAGTGGCGGACGTCTATTGTAAGGAAATAACCATATATATATATATATATATATATATATATATATATATATATATATATATATATCTTTTGTTTAATAGGTACGTTCCGCCGTTTTGAAAACAATTTAGAAGGGTTTCCTTGTTTTAAACGTTTCGTGTCATATCAGACACATAGGTATATACCGAGACTATAGCTCGCTCTTTGGAAGTCCCTTCGATAACTATAAATGCATGCAAAATATATCCAGGTACTGTCCTCTGACTAGTCCTGCTCAGTACGAAAGAAAATAGCAAACATCATAAAAACGTACTGCTCCATAAGGAATCAATCCCAAAATGTATATAAGAATACCCGGTGCGTCTGGTGCGCACGGAAATCAAAATCCATATATGTGCCATACATGTGCACAAAACAACATCTAGGCGCAACGGGTGTGCACGAAACATCTGTCATAGGCAACGTGTGTGTCTGACAGCAAAATCAGGTGCATCTGATATGCACGAAGAATCCCGGTTTAGTGCATCGGGTGTGCACCAAAATCGTATCTCCAAAACATGCGCTCAACACGCGCGAAAATCCAAATCAGGTGCATCCATCATGCACGAATAAAATCTAAATCATGCGCATCCAATATGCACGAAATCACGAAATCCAATATTAAGCGTCGAACATGTGCAAAATCCAAATCAAACGCACGAAGTGCAAGAAATCAACATCAATATCATAATCGAAATCAGGTGCAACCGTGGTGCACAAAAACAAATATCATGAAACTCAGTCATCAAGACTAAATCATGCGAATAGACCGCCCAAGATACCGAAATCCAAGATGACGGATATGTGATAATCAAATCACCAAATCACAAATCATAAATACCGTCGTCGATATATCCTCCCTCAGAGTCGAGAAGGTGTCGGTGCATCCAATGTTAGCAGCGCAAGATATCTACTTGCCTCTTGCTCACGATCTGGCGTCCTCTATCTCTAGGCCCTTATCTTCTCTGTGGATTACCAATCTCGCAATTCATCGGCTCATCGGCCCTGTCAGGTGTGCTAACGGGGACGATTCCGTCCTGGCACTTCTCTGGTCATCTCTGGGTTAATCCTCACGACCACTCGTAAAGCAACACGTCGTTGGCGCCGACCTCTGGTCCTCTGAATACACATTACATGTCTGATCCTGGTTGCAAATCTTATCGCAACAGTGTCCTGGAAGGAATCCTGCTCAAGGTCTCTTCCGATCTCGCCTATGCCGAACTGTACGGAGGTTGGTACTCTTGCATAATCTTTTCTCGCTCTCTGGACATCTGCGTCCTCAGCACAGTATTTCCTCGGAAACTGGTCGCATCCCAATACCTCTGTAGACATATCCGACCTTTAATCCTAACGGGGAGTAACAACAGCTCGTCAGCATCTCGCACGAATCTCTTGTCCCGCTTGTCTGTATCAACGTCTACTTCGACGTCACGTCTCTATCTGCGCACTGCACATGTTTTCGGCTACGGTCAACCCGAACTCTCTTACACGGATTCGAAATCACGAACTCGGTATCTTCATCACTCGGTGGAAGATATCTAGCCAAACACGTCCTCAGAAACTCGTCCCAACCTACGGAGATATACTCCATACCCGTCCGTCCTTGATCAATTCACAACGCATCTAGGTGAGGTCCTCTATCCGAACCTGGTCGACTATCTCGTCGACGATGCCGAACTCTGGCCTGCTGGGTGCGCAATATGACCACTTCTGGGTCCGCGCAATATGACCACTTCTGGGTCCAAGTCTTCTTGTATAGTATTCCAGAAAGGTCATGTTGAGGTCTCTCTCAAATCTCGTTTCTGCCGAATTGCCCGGAAGTTACCACCCTTGCTATATCTGTTTCTTGTTCCGGAAAGGCTGCATACTCATCGCGACTCCTTCTGGAAGGTATATCCATAATCAACGCCTCTGCATGCGTATCACATCTCTAATGTCAGCGGATTGGCACGTCATCTCGTCGAAATCTCGTGCGAACTCTTTACTCCACTCTGTCCCAATGTCGATTGATTCGGACTCGTCTTCTCGTAGCTGCATGGACTGCGCTCCAACAGCTATACTCGTATCTGGAGTCTCCCAAGCAGTGTATCCCATCACATGATATTTGAAACATGTCGAACCATCCGATCGATTTGTCAAAACCTCATAATCCCCCAAGAGATCAACATCTTGAGTACAGTTTAATAGTATTCCAGTACATACCACACCACCTGTGGACCAACCGTAGAAGGGCAAACCCAAGCCTCACAATGGCACCGCTAAACTGCCGTAAACCCTAAGGCTCGAAGGCGTTCCATGGTCATTACGTCGAGTTAGGGTTTCATTCTTCTAGAGGCTCCATAGCATTACTTGCATTATCTTCCGAATACTTTAAACTTGGAATTGGGTTCCTGACATTCGATCGTCTCTATCGACTCTCAACAAATCTGCGTGAAGGCATCTCTAGCTGGAATCAATCTATCTGATGACCTCGCATCGGGGTAAGCGAACGAACCACATGTCCTAGTCATTCATCCTCGGGTGACCAGCGACCTTCCATCATATCTCTAAGTATATACTCATGCTGCAGTAGCTCCAATCATCTGGGCTCGTCATTTGCAGCAACAACTGGCTCATTCGTCTGTACGCTGAACAGTGCCTCAATCATCATGAATAAGCGATATATCAATGGTCATCACATTCTGGCAGGCCTCTAGCAGTGGCCTGATCCTCTGGTGCTGATCTGCATGTCCGAGAAATCTCGTAAAAGCGATCTGTCAAACGCTCATGGCGCGAAAACACAATAAAATGACGCCTCTATGCAATCGTACGTCTCTGGAATCACGCCCTGGTCAGTCCTCGTCCGTGACGAGCTCAAGCTGACTCACTCTAGCCGTAGCTCTCTCTGCCCGTGTAATCGTGGTAGCAAAATCATAACTAATATCGATGAGGATAGATCATAGAAATGAATATAATACTGTGCAAGGAAATGTACATCCTAAGGTTTCTTAAATGGAGTAGCGTATCGTAAGTATGCCACAGAACATACGTACGGTACATCACTCTACTCAAGCTACCTACTCCATCAACCAAGGGTCATCCTACGTGACGAAAGTTCGGGTATAATACCCCCCTCGACTAAGTCGAAGTTCCGTAAGGTCAAGCCTAAGTTCCGTATATATATAAACGCTCTAGGCTCCGCATAGTCAAACTTAGACTCGAACCAAGGTTAACCTAGCGCTCTGATACCAACTTTGTTACGACCCGAAATAGCACGTGACTGGCCCTTGAATCATATGAAGTCTATAGGACCTCATCTAATTCAAGTAAGCCAAAAACCCAGAAATCTAAAACCATTTTAATTAATCAAAGGAGGAAAACTGGTTTTTAAAGAAGCGAAGAAAACATGTTTTAAAAACAAGGTTTTTAAATAAGTAAGCCGAATATGCATTTTAAAAATCTATAGTCTTTTCTGAAAATTTCGGCAAAGCTTCCTTTGTAAATACTGGCCCCAAACGGGGTACAACATGAATAGTATAAGCATAATGATAAAAGGCATCCCCAAGCGGGAGCTAGCTTTTTGTCAATCGACGGTCATAACCACACAAGCAGCATAATATACAACGCCAAATGGCGAGGATCAAAACTAAAAAAGGAAACTCGAAATCAGCATGAAAACTATAATACTACAACACGCGACTCTAAGGTCGAAATAATATACACTGGTTTTCTAATTTTGAAACAATATACATATTTGGTTGATGGAATTACTAGATACAACCGAATAAAATAAATACAAGGGTGGTCACGATGCGAGTGAACCCACCTACCAATGCAATCACCCAGAAAAGAAGCAGTGTGCCAGAAAAGCCGCAATGAAACCTGTACGGCAAAACCTGCAAGAACTGTGGCACAATGGGGGTGAGTTGCCAACTCGTGAGTAGAAAACATCACAGAGCAGAAATCGTATGTATGACTTAATCCTAGGTCAACACGATCAATATATATATATATATATATATATATATATATATATATATATATATATAAACCTTAAATGAATAAGTCTGAAGCATGATAAGGTGGCAAGTTAACATCTATACATAAGTGTAGTACCAAGTGCTCGTGCCAGTGCCTCAGGTAACAACATATCATAATGTGGGGTATGATCAATATGGTCAGTGTCAACTATATCATGAAGTCTATGAGTATGTGGATATCATCCAACTAAATGATCAATGTCATTAATGTCGACTATATGTATGTGGATATCCTCCAACTATGTGATCAATGTCATCAATATCAACTATATGTATATGGATATCGTCCACATGTCACCCAATGACATAAAGCATCATGCATGTAAATATCATAAAGCATAGGTATGGAAGTATGAGGATATACGTCAACATGTGTCCCTCGCGACACATCAAAATCATGGAACCGGAGTGTCCAGCATCGACACTCAAAAACATCATGAAAGCTGTGCCCAGCATCGGCACGTAAATCCTCATATGTCGGGCTCTGTCAGTCCGGATCGGCCCACGGGCTCCGTCAGTCTGGATCGGCCTATATCATCTCTCGACTCCGGTCGGTATCCTCCGGATATCCGCCGAGCCCAAATACTATCACCGATAGGTAGTAGTCCCTCTGCCAGGCTCACCGTCTACTACACAGCGATCCGTTCTCGCCCCGAGGTACCATACCGGGTCCACCATGTACCCGCAATCGGCCTCATCCGCCTCCTCGAATCGGGTTTCACATGTCGCTCTCAGAACCGAGAAAACACATGGTGGACGCACTGAAATATCATATCAAGGGTAACCGGGTTTTTAAAACAATACATACTCTCTTTTGAAATACCCACGGTTCTCAAATCCAGAAATATCATGGAAACAACATATCTCAATGCGTATAATCATAAAGCATGATGTATGCGACATGTAAAAGAAATGTAGGCATATCAGTATATCATGCAACATGGAATAGTAATATGCACATATTTAGGGAAACCGCTCTTTTTAAAATGAATCGGTTTTAAAGAGTATCTTGCGGTTCCCAAATCTCTAATCAAGCCAGAATCATCTATGTATGTGCAAATACTTATGTATGTAAGTATAGGTGTACAATAGGTATATGCATAAGTATGAGTGTACAATAGGTATGTGCACAAGTATGAGTGTACAATATGTATGTACACAAATATGCCATGCACGGGGTTATATTCTGAATGCAATAGTCCTACAGTGTAGTGGCATGGCAATTATCGATGATGAAGTGTGTGAGCCGGCAAGCAGGTGTACGTGGAACATATGCATCATCGATAATGGTGCTGGTGTCCTGACAGAATGTTTTTAATATAACAATAAACATATTTAAACATGCAATGCGATGCGAACAGCAAGAATATGCGTCAAATGAATAATAAACACAACAGTGCAGAATCTACATCAATGTATCTATGTCATACAGTTTTGCCATTTGAAAGAAGACGAATCGGGGTTTTTAGGAAAATAAGGGCTACGGTGTTTTTAAGAAAAGATGAGTCTTTTGAAAATATCCGTAGAATCCCTTTGCCTGTCATTAAAATACTCCCGATTCATTAGTTTTTGTTATGACTCGGGTCTAGTCTAACATCTACTAAGCAAACTACTGATCTAACTAGCAAGCTAATCGGGAGGGGTATGGAAACCACCTAAATCTGAGTCGATACATATATATAAATATAATAGTCAGTGATCCCACCTCAATAGTATCACGTATGATACAATATATCATATGACATCCTCGAGTCATGAGTGCGGATCTATCATCAATATAAAGCTCGTACGGTACATCCATCGTACGGCACCCCAAATCTGGGTACGGGTCAATATCACAATCACCTCATCAACTATCTGGTATCCTTATCGTCATATCTCATGATCTGGGGTACTGATCTAGTCTAGTACTAACCGATACCATCTATATAGATATATGTGCGTGTATGAAAACACGCCCAAAGGCCCGCTAGAATCTCATGTCGTATCCCAAAAACGAACCACATCAATCACCGATCTCACGGAACTATGCCCAATCTCATCGACTCATCTCCAAATATCATCCACTATCCTCATCATTCAGGTATAAGTATAACAAATAAGCATGTGTGTGCGTGTGGGTGTAACCTATTCTTAAGGTTCGCAACTAGGGAACTACACTAGTTTACTTCTACACCCTAATATAACCATAGTACACCTAATCGCATCTCAAATATCCAGGTCACACCTAACGCTATCATATACATATATATAGTATGTAGATATATACTAAACATCGAACTGCGGGGGTGCTATACGCCATCCACCCGACTTCCCCCGTAGATATAATCTACTCACCTTGCATCTTGTGTGTCGGTGTCGATGTCGCCTTCATCTTCTTCATCATATGAAGCCCTCGAGAAGGTACCTACAAGATAACACAATCGCAAATGCACATTAAAATCACATCGGAAATCAAAACGACACGCTAAGGCCTATAGGTTAGAACCTATGGACTACGCTTTCAAAACCATCAAACAACCCTCGATATCGTCGTACAAACGTCAAGTGATCGAGGTAAAACACAAATACGAGAATCCAGAATTCAAAATACGCAAAACAAAAATCCGAATCAAAACAGCAACTCAGGAAAAAGGTCCCAGATTTTACCTTAGGTCAAATTGGTCAATTTTTCATATGCAAAGGGTCTATTTTACTGATGAGGGGACCACAGAACCAACATGAGTCAATTCCAACCTGATCTGGCCGCAAATTGCGGCCAGAATGATTAAATCTGCGGCCAAGAAGAGGGTGTAGGGGCTGGGGCTTTTAGGGTATGTTCTAAATCACCTGCATGTATCACTATCCTTACAAAATAATTTTCAGGTAGCCCGAGTGTTAGCAGATTTCGTTTTACATCCACAGAATCCAGAATTTTCCAATATCGGGTTTTCTAAATCCATATTCCGGGGTTCTAGTCTCTGGTTTAGGTCTGAATTCTAGCACTAAGGGGTTTGTATGCCTCTACTGAGCTTAATTATCCATCGCCACTCAAGAATTCCAAAACCCTTAACTAGAATTTTCAAGGTTAACCCAAACCACACAATATCGGTTCTAATCTAACATGAGGGTAAAAGTAATGGAAATACTAAGCTAAAGGTCCATAAAATACCTCATTTGGCAACTCAAGAAAATTCTTGAGTTTCCCCAAGTGTCCAAAATTTGATTTTTCTTGGTCCAATGTGCTTCCCTTGAGCTTATGCATCTTTTTAATGAAATGGGATTTGGGTTTTGAGGTGTTTTTCATTGAGTTTTGGGGGTTTTGTGGAGAAGGAGGGAGGGGCAGCAGCAGTAGCAGCAACATGAGGAGGGAGAGGAAATGAGTGAAAGAAATGATGAGGGAATGGCTCAAGACATGGGTTGACCCCTTACCCACTCTTTCTCTCTCTAACACATACCTCTTGTTCTAATCTTTTCCTTTTCTTTTCTAATTTCCTTCTCTTCTCAATAGTAACCCCAAAACAAAAGCCATGCACCCAAAAACATGTAGTAAAAATGCAACAAGTGTTAATAAAAAGATATGGTGCATATTTGCACAAAATACGCTTAAAGCGCGATTAGCGATTTTTAATCGCGATTAGCACTAATTTAGCATATAATTAATCATAAAAACTTAAAAATTGCATAATTCCATAAAACACCCTCTTTTAATAGTTTCTATAATTTTCCGAATTTTTTCCCAATTTATCGGTATTTAATTATACCGCCATATTAAAATATTCAATATAATATTATTAAATTATAAAAATTCCCAAAAATAATATTTTATTTTTTTGAAATGTTACACCTTCTGTACCAAGATACAAACAACTGCGTTAACATAACAATCATACATTATACCAGTATATTCTCTTATCTATCTATTCTATTTATATATCTCTTTGGGACTTATCGAGTGATTGTTCGCTGACGACATTCATTTTCTATTCTTTCTCTAGAATGTTGTCAGGAGGACCCGACTCTATGGAGATCGAGCCCAGCTCAGAAGACTTGGAGCAGCTCATCGAGGACCCCGAGCTCTAGTTCAGTTGTATATACTTTTACTTTCAGTTCATACCATTGTTTAGGCATCGTTTTCCAGTATTGCATTTACTTTCCAATTGTATTGTAAAGAATGTTTAATCAATAAAAAGTTGATATTCTTTTACATCTTATGTCTTTCTTGTGCACATTTACATTATATTGCTTATTTACGTTTAGCGTGTTTACTTCTGAGTAAATACGTCACGGGCCAGTCACGTCTCCTTATCCGTACACCAGGAAGCGGGGCGTGACAGGTTTTGTTGGCAGCCCATGCAGGTTAGTTCTGTATGGAAACCTACGCAATATAATACAAGAATTATAAGACTCGGCAACTAAACAATCTTTATATTTCTTATTTCTTTAATCTATTCTAACCCTATTTTTCTTTCAAGGTTATGGATTCTCCGAACAATACTAGCACCAAAATGATCGGCAACACTACACCGCCACCTCAGGTTAGTTGGATTCCCCGAACAATAAAAAGTTGCAACCCAGAACATCCACATAAATATCATGTTTGTAAACCCGTCTGATTGTACATATAGCAACTAGCCGGATTGTACCGTGCTATGATATTCACGTTCTACAAATGCACTGAAAACCATGAATTTAAAATTCGATCGATTAAAACTTTCCGCATTGGCCCCAAGTATAAACCAGTACTCAAATAAATCTGGACAAATACCAAAAATTCCAAAAATCACATTTCCATGAATTAGAGCACTAAAAAAAATTTTGGGCACTGTGGTCAAAATTGGACTGTGGATCTGTTGCCAAATGGCACATTTTGCGGCGGTTTAGCGGTCGAATTTTGGATTTAGGTACCCAAATTTCTTTCTGGTCTCTAGTTTTTCCAGCACATAATTTTAATGCAACCTGAACAATTTTGTGAACAACTTTAAAATTTGAACAACAAGCAATAAAATGGAAATGTGATTCGGAAAATTCTGTCGATCGAAACTCTAAATTAGTGCTAACAAGCTAGTTAAGGTTAATGTAGTGGCTCTGATACCATATTGGGGTCCGGTGCTCGCACCGCGGAAGCCGCGACCGAGGCGGAAGCGATAACAAAAATTTTACGCGGGCACCAAACACGCATAACCCAGGATACGATCCATACACCTAAACTAACAAACTAACACATGCAAAGGGTATAAAATTACAACTTTCGACGCATGTCCACCCAATTGTGGAAGACCCCTCCAAGCTCATTGTAACATTTCAGAAATATAAAATATTATTTCTGGAAATTTAATATTAAAATAATATATTTCGCGAAAACTATTCGATTTGCGAATAGGAGTTTTTCGTAAAATGGTATAATTATATACCAATATTTGGAAATTAATCGGAGATTAAAATGATTTATTTATTATAATGATATTTATCGGACTTGTGGGTTGTGAATTTTAGGAAAAGAAAAACAAAGAAAAGCAAAGAGAAAAGAAGAGTTAAGAATGAAAAACAAAAATGAGAAAAAACAAAGCAGATATTATTTTGGAGAGTGAGTTTAGGGGTTATTGTGAGTGAGAGAGTGAGCTTAAGAAGAGAGAGGGTTTGACTTTGCTTTCCATATTCCTTCATCCTCCCCCATTGCTTCTTCTCTTATTCATCTCCATTGTTTTCTTCATCTCCTTCAATCTCCTCCAACTCCATACATCATCTCCAAATACTTTCCAAAACCTCATGCCGCCTTCACAATAAACATGCACAAACTGATTCTAAACCCTTTAGACCTTTCAAGTTTGAATTTTGAAGACTTTGGGCAACTCAAGAATTTTCTTCAGTTGCTAATGAGATATAAACCTACACCTTTAGTTAAGTATTGTGTTTATATATCCTAGTTTAGTTTAGAAATCGATTTGGTGAGTTATGTGATCTTGGAAATTTCCAAGTTGCTGTTAAGTGGTAGCTAGAGGTGTAGTGAATGTTTGCAAGACTTGAGTGATGAATTCTGGACTAAGACTAGAGAATGGAAACTAAAACACGAAGTTAGAATTTCCCCGATATCGTATTTTGTGAGAATTGTGATGGGATACTAAGATCTGCTATGACCCGAGACCAGTATAAGATAAGTTCCCATAATAGAAAGACGAGCAGGCAACCTAGAAGCTACCCTAGAAACACGAGCCCCTTCCTTTCTAATCCGGCCGCAGATTTATTCCCTAGGGCCGCAATTTACGGCCAAGTCATGGTGAAATATGGTGATTTTTGTTCTGTAACTCCCTTATCTGATATCTAGAGCAACCCCATATGCAAAATTGGATAATTTTACCTGAGATGAAATCTGGGAGTGATTTCTCATATTGCTGAATTTCATTTTCCAATTCTGAAAACATGGTTTTTATATTTGGTTTGGATTCCGTCGTTTGGCGTTTGTACGTCAACGACGAGGGTTTTTTGGTTGTGTTTTCATGCGTAGTATATAGGTTTTAATCTATGAGTGAACCGTGTGCCGTATCGGTTTTCGGATATTGATTTTAATTACATTTCGATTTGTATTGATTATAGGTACTTCGCGTGGACTTCTGAGACGATGAAGCACATCGAGTTTAGCAGGTGAGTAGATTTATATCTACGGGGGAAGTCGGGTGGATGGCGTATAGCACCCCCGCAACCATTGATATGGAAGATTATGTTATGAGTTATAAATATGATAAAGTTGACGCTAATTGATATATTGCTTGAGAATATGAAATGAGAAGTGAATCATGATAAGTATGAATTTAAAGAGAACAAGTATGAGTTGATAACGGTATGATATGAGATCGAGATCGATAAACACGACACGAGATTGAGATAGAGGTGTTGTGAAATTAATAAGATATGACATTTATACAAATGTGATTTGAGTTATATATGTATATATATATTTATGAGTATAATGAGTAATATGTCGTACGAGACTTTAGATCCGTACCCTCATTATTGTATAGATCGATAAATTCCCTATTCTGTTTGATGACCCCGTACGATGGATTACCGTACGTAATGAGATGTACCGGATGATTGTTCCACGCTAGTAATTTAAGGATGATGATCGATGATTATTGTCATATCGGATGTTATGAGGCGGGATCGCCGGTATAAAGATTGCCATATGAACCATACCTATTTTCAAAATGACGATGTGTATCGTTTAAAAAGTGACCGTATGATTCTTGTGTAGATAGATACACCCATTTATTGTTCATGCTGTGTAGCATATTACCCCTCGTGATGTACATACCACGTGTCGGTATTTAATACTATATGATATCATTTGCTAGTACACCTGCACAATTACCGTTGATGCGCATGTTACACATACACAGATTTGCCGGCTCACACACATTCTTCATCGGTAATTGCCATGTCACTTACACAGTAGAATTGCCATGTCACTTATACAATAGAATTGTCGCGCCATTTATACAGAAGAACTGCCCTATTATGAGATTAATCTTAAAAGCAAAAGTACATTCATTGTTCAGTACTATCACTTGACATGCTTACATGATATACTTGATATGATCATATTACTACTCTATGTTGCATACATCGTACTTTATGGTTATATGCATTGAAATGTTGTTTTTATGAGATCTCTGGATTTGAGAACCACAATTTAATTTCAAAAGAAATTGTGTATTGTTTTAAAAATGCGGTTTCTCTTAATATGATATTTCGAGGTGTCCACCATGAGTTTTCTCGGTTTTGAGTAGTGAGTATACCCAATTCGAGGAGTGGTAGGCACCGTCTGCGGGTACATGGTTGACCCAGTGAGGTACCCCGGGGCAAGAAGACTCGTATTGTTAGGCGGTGAGCCTGGCAGGGGAGCATAACCTACCAGTGATTGTATAGAGCTCGGTGGATATCTGGAGGATACCGTTTTGGAGTTATGATATGAGATGGATATGAGGGCCGATCTGAGTATGCGGCGCCTGAGATGAGATATATATGAGGGTCGATCTGAATATGCGGCGCCTGAGATATGAGGATTTACGTGTCGATGCTGGACACGGGTTTCATGAGGTTTCGAGTGTCGGTGTTGGACACTCAGGTTTCATGATTTTGATATGTCGTTGATGGACACACGTGGTTCATATCCTCATATATATACAGGCATATGTTTTCATGATATTTCGAGTGTCGGTGTTGGACACTCAGGTTCCATGATTTTGATGTGTCATTGATGGACACACGTGGTTGATATCCTCATCTATATATACAAGCTTATGTTTTCATGATGTTCGAGTGTCGGTGTGGGACACTCAGATTCCATGATATTGTTTGTGTCGTTGATGGACACGTGGATGATATCCACATGCGTACAGGCATATGATGTCGGATGTTTATTTATATATGTCATTGCAATGACTCGATTGTTGACATATATACATACATGGTCACCCTATATATCATAGTATTACCTTCAGGATATAGTGACCTAGGAAATCGTTGTTTTATTCGATTTCCACTTGCTGATGTTTTCTACTCACGAGTTGGCAACTCACCCCTGTTGTGCCACAGTTCTTGCAGGTTTGACCGCTTGGGATCAGTTGCGGTATTGCTGGCACACAGTTTCATTCAGGGTGCCTGCTTTGGTAGGTGGGACACATGTTGGATCGTGCTCACTCTCGTACTGTTATACTCTATTGTATCTAGATAAACTCCATCAGATCAAATCATATCAGAGACTAGAAATTGTATATTGGTATACCAAGTCAGACTTGGGTTTTATGCGAGACTTAGAGCGATGGGTTTATGTTCGCTTCTTGAGTTTTGATGTCTTGCTCGTTTATTGTTCTTTCTGGATTGATTCTTCACTGTTGGGCGTCGTATAAATGTTATTGTGTGGTTGTGATTCCGCCAGTGGGCGAAGAGCTAGCTCCCACTTGGGGATGCCTATATATTGTTGTTTATATGTTTTGGATCAAAATATACAAGGAAGGTGCTGCCCAAATTTTAAAGGATAAAACATGATTCATTATACCTTTATTTCAAAACTGCATCCCCACTATTTTCCGCAAAAAGGTTTAGATTTTCTGGGCTTCAGCTTACTTGATTTACGTTACGCCTTTAGACGTTGCGTAATTTAAGTGCTGGTCACGTGCTAAATTACGGGCCGTGACACTCGTAGCCGCCAGGATCGCGCTTGAAAGTCTACCACCCTCGCTGAAGAAGATCCACCCGAGAGAAACCGAAAAAACTCCGACTGACGATCCAAACTTGCTAAGGATGGATTGTGGGTGAAGTAGGAATTTTTTACTAGACTTTTCTCTCAAAACCCTTGCTCAAAAGAGAGAAAGAAAAAGAAGGAGAAGAGAGGTGACGAAGATGCTTGCTAAGTCTTGCAAAACATGAAGCATGAAGCTCACGAAGCTAGAATGAAAAAAATTTCAAGTTTAGAAAGAATGAATGGCTTTGCATTTATCAATCATGGTTCAATAGTGAACCTAATAAATGATTATAACATTAAATGACAAGCCATACTCATCCCATACCCATCTACAAGCACATCCATGGTTTATGTATCCTCACTTTCCACCTCATTTCCCATTTTATTTTCTAAAAAGGAAAATCAAATATGAGGTGTCCTTCTTCTAAAAGTATTCTCATATAAATACAGAATACTTCACCCGGTATATGTATCGCTACATATACGCGTATCCGTATAAAAATACGGATAGCACCAATGAGAGAAAATGAATAGTGAACAATAATACTAAAATATATATATCAAAAATATATATATAAATTATTAAATCAAACCCTGATTTAATAATCAGGCTTAATCCTAAGCCGGCTAGTACTATCAACCGTCCGATTAAAGTCCGTGTATCCAGTACACATATTTAATCGGACCTCTGCACGTACCAACGTATGGCTCCTACATCTATCGTCTGAACCAGAAAAACCCTCTGTGTGGAACTCTAAAGACTCGACAA
Organism: Agapanthus africanus; assembly: GCA_030015575.1. Taxonomy (NCBI): domain Eukaryota; kingdom Viridiplantae; phylum Streptophyta; class Magnoliopsida; order Asparagales; family Amaryllidaceae; genus Agapanthus; species Agapanthus africanus. The sequence goes on along the minus strand of JASDDO010000029.1, from coordinate 356,344,814 downwards.
TACGCTGGCATTGGGTTTAACCACAAGCACGTCAGCGGCACTAGCTGTACGTAATGGCTATCCAGGTACTTGCCGAAAGGGGGGTCGACAATCAAGTACGTCCTTACCTTACTGAGCCTGAATGTGACAATCTCCGTACAGTCCGGTCTCTTCATCAAAAAGTGTCGCATATCGAGTCTAGGGGTGGATAACGTCAGACCCCTACAAACCCGATAAGTCATGTCTGAGTCAAGCTCATCACCAACAAAGATACTACTGATCAACTATCAGTAAATCTCATCCATCATGGCTACAGATTTCTAGTGATAGCCGAATGAACACAATACGACATCGACTCTTAATACTACGAGAGATGAATCCCAAACAATCGACCACTGCCTCCATGTGGCTCGGGACTGTACCCAACTAAAACCTGTTTACACAACTCTTTTAGGCCGTGGTAGGATAGTTATCAAAGTACAGTAGAACTCACACGAGACAAATGACGATCTCAGGTCAAACGACTAATCTATACTCATGCCACCTGAGAACTTCCATCTAACGATAGATATAATACCATCTAAAAGTTCTCGGCGAGTCTGTCCGGTGTACTCACCTCCAGTGGGCACATGTATATTATCTTAGATAACACAACACCAATGGCTTGTGAGACCGGCCATCGTCCCTCGTCGAGATCTAGAAACTTATACACTAGTCTACTCCGGAATATCGATGCCCAGTATTAATACTCCCACGACTAGGGACATTTAAGGATGTGCTTATGGACAACCCAGCTCCCACATATATGATCACCATCATTATGCTGGTTTTCAAGCAACAATCCTACGGGCTTCACCGATGATGAAGACAAACCAGATAGAATACTATCATCTCGAGTAAGACTGTTATACCTGTATAGGTCCTCCGTCAATTATCATAATCACCTACTTGCAATCACAATAATTGTCTTGAGGGTACTATATCCATAACCTACAAGATCCTCACGACTCGTAAGGAGAAATACCTTTATGGGACTCTTACGGCTTATAAAGCAAAAAGCCTTAGTCGACGGGATCCTAACCCTGTTCGCTAAGCTATCTTTGTTCAAATCAACAAAGGCAAATGACGATTCGCTCCTGGAAATATCCCAGTTGCTGCGATACTGATGCCAAAATTGGTATCATATTCAAATCCTCAACTCGCAATAAAAGGCAACGAGTAAAAAAAACCGAAATGATAGGGTAACTCGCAATAAAAAGCAACGAGTAAATTTTTTTTAAAAAAGCCGAAATGATTGGGCACCGCGATAAATAGACGAAATGATTGAGCAATTGCGACTTTCACAATATGAAAAGCTGAAAAGATAGAGCATCGCAGAAATAAAAAAATAATAAAATAAAATAAAACTTTTCTGCCCTGCAAGTAGGTCCATATTGACTCTTGTATACGATCTATGGGCACAAATAAAAAAAGGGAACCATATTTTCCAACCATATTTCGTCAAAAGAAGAGCCGAGTCTTCATGGCACATCTATAGCCTATAGACTATTTGGACGTCCTTCTCATTCCAACAGGATGCAAACGCAACGTTATCAAAAAAAAAGACCCAAGGGTCAAAGCAAAAATGAAGTAATGGCAAAATCCTAGCTCTAACTCGACGTTTCTTCTCGACGCAGACGCAACATCAGCAAGGACCCAAGGGTCGAACAAAAGTAGAGCAATGGCAAAATCCTAGCTCAGCTTGACGTTCATCTCATTCCTTCTCGGTGTAGATATAACGTCACCAAGGACCAAAGGGTCAAAACAAAGATAGCGTCAAGGCATATTCCTAACTCCAAATCTCGATGGCAATATATGCGGCCTAAAGACCAATTCGACGTCTCTCTTACTTTAACAAAGTATAGACGTAGTGTCAACAAGGCTCCAAGAAGCCAGATCCAAATGGAGTAATGGAAAAATCCTAGCTCTAGCTCGACGTTCCTTCTCGATGCAGACGCGACGTCAACAAAGACCCAAGGGTCAAATAAAAGTAGAGTGACGGCATATTCCTAACTCCAGATCTCGATGGCAACATCTATAGCCTAGAGATTATCTTGACATCCTCCTCATTCCAGCAGGATGCGGACGCAACAATCAAATAAAAGTGAACCGACGGCAAAGTCCTAGCTTCAGATATTGATGGCAACATCTACAGCCTAGAAATCATCTCGACGTTCCTTTTCATTTCAGCAGGGTGTAGACGAAACTATCAAATGAAATTGGAGCAATAGCATATTCCTAACTCCAGATCTCAATTGCAATACATACAGTATAGAGGTCATATGGATGTCTACCCTATTTCAGCAAAGAATCGGCACGACATCATCAAAGCAAAATTGAAGTGACGACATATTCCTAGCTTCATGTCTTCACAGCAGCACATATAAATTCTAAAGACCGTTGGAGATCATCCCAACCCAGAAGCGTGCGGTTATGACTCATTGGGGCTTCAAGTTAAGCCTAACATCAACTAAAAAGCGCCACGGCAAATACCTAACGCTTGTTCTTCTGACAGCAATATAAATATTCTAACCTAAGAAGATTACTTGAAGACGTCTTGTCCAGCATCAAAAGGGATCAGAGACACGACAGTCGCGGGGCTACTCGAACAGCAGCCTAAAGACTGCATATTGAGGAATACATCAGCCAACGCAACGGTACGATGGACTTAAACCTAGTACCACAAACCTAATGGACCCCTGTCATAAAAGAATGGGGGTTATCTACATCTAACGTTAGGGTAAGTTTGCCTGTAAACCTAAGGGAGGTAAACTAAAAACACTCTGAAATGAGATATAAACTAGAAACTCCGAAATGAGTGAATAAACTAGAAACTCCGAAATGAGTACATAAACTAGATACTCTGAAATGAGTGAATAAACTGGAGACTCCGAAATGAGTGAATAAACTAGAGACTCTGAAATGAGTACATAAACTACTTCGTACCAGATCAAGACATCAAGAAACAGAAAGGTGCAATTCATGGGCCTCGGGGCTTAGAACTACATTTCTTAAGAAGTGAGATCTAAGTCAACGATGGATGGCGACGCTTGTGTCCGCTCGCTATCTTCTCAGATTAAAATTCTAAAAGTTGTGTACGAAACGCTATCCCGAAACCAGCCGTATACTATGCATAACTCTACAATACTCCACTCACACATATACCTCCGTGAGCAAGGTGGGGGGAACATTTGTTCACACCCGTTTGAGTTCCCACTTACAAATACATGCGTACTTGGATGGAAATAGCGTTGAAACCATGCCGATTTATATACACGTGTGGAGGGTTAGTGCATGACACGTGCACATCAATGGCGTTTGCACTTAGCAAAAATCCCTAAGGGTGAAGTGCATGTGTGCACATGCAGGCTGCACGTATGTTTAAACAAACAATCAGAGGAAGAACATGTGTTAGAAATGAAGCACTCGGCAGTCAACGATAAAAGGAATGCATTTAAATAAACATTTTATTCTACAGGAAAGAGATCACCAAACACGGGATAAAAAATACAAGGGTTTACAAAACTATAAACAAAGTTTTCTAAAGCCCTCTCATCCTTCTCCACAGCGATCTTCGTGAGGAGTCGCTCCCCATCGGTCAGTGCCATGCTCATCGGCAAAAGCAGATATGATGGCCCGCTAAGCCCGTATCTGGCTTAGCAACTGAACAGAGTGATCTCTCAAAGGCTTGGTAATCAAACGTGCCTCATGAAAGCACTCGATCTTGTTCTCCACTGCATCGAGCTGTTAATGTTATATGCCCTAGAGGCCATTATTGTATAGTACTACTTTGTATATTACATTTTGGAAGCTTGGGATATATACATGGATTTATAACAGTCTTGCTCAATATAGTAGTATGCTACTTGGTTTGTGTCTATCTTAATATGTGTATATGTTTCTTTTAACGTATCGCTAATACATATTGACAGAGACCTTAGGATCTTTGCTTGACTACCAGCGTTGTGATGGCAGTCACACTAGTGGGGGATGGGTAGTCTATAAGCGCATCCTTATACAGTACGTCGTACTGGAGATAGTATGCAGGTGCTCATTGGGTTATGAGTTACACTGGACGGACTCGTGGGGTACTGCAGGTTGGTACTATACCTATCGTCAGGTAGCAGTTCCCAGGTGACATGAGAACAGCTTAGTCCGTTGACTTGACACTACTACTTCGCCTCAAGTGTGTTCCCACTGTTCTTAGATTGCTACCCTACCATGGCTCTATTGAGTCGTGCAAACAGGTAGTAGTTGGGTGCAGTCCCGAAGCACTTGGAGGCAGTGGTGGTTAGATAGGATTCGTCTCTCCCGATATTGGGGGTTGATGTCGCGCTGTGTTCGGAAAGCCATTACACAAAATCCCTGGCCAGGGCAAGCGAGATTTACTAGTAGGTACTCCAGAAGTTTCTCAGGGTGTTTTGGTGAAAGGTTCCTAGGCACCCTATAGAGGTCTCACAAGGTATCGAACATGCCAATTTTAAAAAATATGGTGCCGAGAAACCCTAGTTAACGGATCGTTGCTAGATGTCTAGGCGAAATATAAAACTAGTTAACAAATTAACTATAGGTTAGATGCTACAACCTTTGTAGATCCGGTAATCCTCTTCCTTGGCTCCACGAAGGCATCCTCTCGCTGTCCATCTCGATTCCCAAACTCGAACTTTGGCTTCATCGGAGAAACGGGCAAGCTAGGTCGTCGGCTTTGTGTCAAAAACGATCTACCTCGAGGCATCGCAAGTTCAAGCTCCGACTTCACAAACTTGTGAAACTTGTGAAGTAAACACCCAAAACAACTTGGCAAGAGGTAGAGGGTGAAGAAATAAGAGGTGGGTTCTCTTTGGAATTGGATTTTACTCACTTTTGCTCAAGTTGCCATTAAAGTAGCAAGCTTGAAGAAGAAGAAGAAGATGAAGATAGTTATGATAAGTTCTATTAAAAAGAAATAGAAAATCAATACTTATCATAACTTAAACTAGGGTTAAGTGTAGAGAATAAACCATGGTGAATTAAGTGGGTTAGGGTTAAGCAAGAAGACAAGAATGGTTAAAGAAGTCAAAGCTTCATGAAGCTTCAACTAATGACAAAAGAAATCCACCATTCTCTTTAAACTTATCCAAATAAATGAATAAACAAATAAATGAATAAATAAATATGCAAAACCCTAATTAACATAATAACCATGGTTTAATTCTATTCACTTAACCATATGATCAAGTATCACCAAACATGATAAAAAAAAGTGCACAAAAGTATATCACATATACAATGTGCAATCCAAGTGAGAAAAATCCGTTTAAAGTGAACCAATACTAGTTAATGCAAAAGTAATATATCAAATATATAATTATACATTAAATCATTAAATCAACACTTGATTCAATGATCCGGTCATGTCGCACATGACCGACTAGTATCCAATGTATCGGCTTATTGAATCGATCTTCGATTCGATAACTAGGTTATATCGAATATAACCATTCGATACATGTATCGCGAGAATGGAATACGGTATCACATACACGCATTATTCTCGGTCCTGCACATATTTCATATGCGCTCCTATTTCGTTTCGCTTGAGCCAGGAAACCTCTGTGTAGGACTCTAAAGACTCGTCAATACGTCGGTAGCAGATGATGATCATATCAAACACCCACAAGCCGCAAGCGGTCTGCTAAACGTAACGGCCACCCGGGTATTGAGCAATCAGAAGATCGACGAGCTAGCCCGCTCACACTCCTGCGAATCCGACCAGTAACACTTACCGTACAGTCCGGTCTCTTCGTCTGATATGTCGCATATCAAGTCTAGGGGTGGTAAACGTCAGACCCCAATAACCCGATAAGTCGTGCCGATGTGAGGCTCATAAGGGGTCGAGAAACTACTGGTAACACTTACCAGCAAATCTCTGATCAGCCCTGGCCAGGGACTTCCCTGCTACGGCCAATCGAGCACTGCGCAACATCAACCCCCAATACCGGGAGAGACGAAACCCCTCCAATCGCTCATTGCCTCCATGTGACTCGGGACTGTGCCCAAAGACCACCGTTTTGCATGCCCTCATGGACGTGGTAAGGTGGAGAACAAAGCACAGTGGGAATCACACAAGACTCTATGACGATCTCGGGTCTACAGACTAACCTGTACAAGTGTCACCTGAGAACTGCCATCTGACGTGAGGTATAATACCATCTGGGAGTTCTCGGCGAGTCCGTCCAGTGTACCCAGTCTCCACTGAGCACCCGTATACCATCTCTGATGTCAAACACCAATGGATATGGGATCATCCATCTCCCATCACATGGGTCGAGAAGCGTATACGCTAGTCTACACTGGTATATCGATGCCCCGTCTCGATACACCCACGACTAGGGACCTTGAAGGATGTACTTATGGACTACCATGTCCCCACTAGTATGATCTGCATCATAGTCCAGGTAGTCAAGTACAAATCCTAAGGGCTTTACCAACATGTAACTACAAGACAGTATAAAGAGACTAGTGTACATGTTAAGATAAAGATTAACCAGATAGCATACTATCATATCGAGCAAGAAAGTCATCTCTATATATGTCCAAGCATCCAATATAATATACAACATCTGTACAATACTGGCCTCTAGGGCATACATACAACTAACATTTGGGCTGTACTCCGACATGACTTATTGCGCTATTAGGGGTCTGACGTTTACCCCCTAGGTCCGATATGCAATACTCTTAGACGAACAGACCGGAATGTATGGAGATTTCTACAGACAGTCTCAGTAGGAGTTCAGATGAGTTTGCTCGTCGGCCTTCTTATCGACAGAAACCTGGGTAGCCGTTACGTGTAGCTAATATCGCTGACGTGCTTGTGGTTAAACCCACTGCCAGCGTACTGTCAAGTCTCTAGAGTCCAACACAGAGGGTTTCCCTGCTTTGGGCGAAACGATGTAGAGGTCGTATGGTTTTACGATAGGGTTCGATCATATACGTGTACTTGTGCGCGTGTGATGTTCGAGCGGACAATACTAGTGGGCTTTGGTTTAAGCCGAATCCTAGTATTTGATTGTTGGATTAGTTTCGTCTCTTTGTATTCGTGTTTCTCGGAACACGAATGCGGGTATATATATACGGATGAGAGGGGTATAGAAGGAGACACCTCATTAGGGTTTTGACCATTGACTTGATTAAAACAATTATGAGGTGGAGGAAAGTATTTGTTATATTTTTGTAAATGATAATTATGGCATGGCTACTTAGTTTGACCACTTGACTTGGTCTGACTCTTTGACTTAGATATTTCTTATGAGATATTTTTGTGGCACTAGATATTTTTGGATGAGATATTTTCTTGCCATGCTTGTAGTCATGTCAAGTTAGCCATCCTATTTTTGAATTATCATTATCAAAAACTATTTCTCTTTCTTCGAGTTCACTCTCTCCTTCTTCCCCTCAAAACCCTAGTGTCTCATGTGTTAAGAATCAAGGGTTAGTGAGACTTAGCTACCCAAAATCACTCCCTACTCATTCTAGGCTACTTAGTTTAGCACACCAAGTAACCTATGTTCCCGCCAAAATTTTAGGCCAAGAGCTACTTGTGTAAGTCGATGTACAACACCCCACGACTTGCGGGGAGGCGGAAATATGAAAAACGATCTTGTTCTATGCTTAAACATCGACTAACCGCATGAATCGAAGCTAAACGATAACTAACATCAAACATAGAAGTTCTAAACTACTATGTAGAGGGATTATACCTAAAGAACCGTGTCCTTCGTCTTTATGAACTCCACCTCCTCTTCGTCCTTCTCCAAGTAGTAGACGATCCACCACGAGAGCTAAACTCCAAGCTTTGCCTCTAAACTTGAGGCAACTAGGTATCTTTAAGTGCTAATCAAAGTACCTAGATGAAATAGAGTATAGTTATGGATTAAGTAGTCTAACTAATCCTTGTACTCAACACATGAGAGGGGAGGATTAGGGTTTGAAGAGAGAGAGCTTGAGGAGAGAGAAGATGAACATAATAATGAGAAGAGAAAATGAGTTATCATAATATATATCAAGCATTTTTATTTATTAAGAAAAGAAAAGAAAATGATTTACAACCATGCTTGATAAATATCTAATGGTGATTCATCTCCATGAGTCATTAAGCAATTATGAAGCATTAATGACATGGATGAATCATCCATATGACTCACTAATCTCATTCAATGTATGTGCCACCTAAACCTCCTTAGTCACCATCTTCTAGAAGCTTCTCGCGTAATTACGAGAACGCCCCTCCTATCCGTGAAAACACGGAAAAACTTTAGACTGTATAAATCCAATAACCGGATACTAGTAACTGGCTTAAACCAAAACCGACTAGTAAAAACTGTCCGAAAGTCGTACGTGCGTAAACACACGTATGCGTCCGAACCCTTGTCGTAAAACCATACGACCTCTATATCGTTTCGCCTGGAGTAGGGAAACTCTCTGTGTGGGACTCTAGAGACTCGACTACTACGCTGGCAGTGGGTTTAACCACAGACCGCAAGCGGTACTAGCTGTACGTAACGGTCCCCAGGTAGATGTCGATAAGAAGGCCGATGAGGAAACCCATCCGAACTCCTACTGAGTCTAATGTGACAATCTCCGTACAGTCCAGTCCGTTCGTCTAAGACTATCGCATATCGGGCCTAGGGGGCGGCAAGCGTCAGTCCCCTAATAGCGGTATAAGTCGTGTCGGAGCGAAGCCCATTACACCCTGAGAAACTACTGGAACCTACCAGCAAATCTCGCTTGCCCTGGCCAGGGACTTTGCGTAATGGCTCTCTGACACAGCGCGATATCAACACCCAATACCGGGAGAGACGAATCCTGTCTAACCGCCACTGCCTCCAAGTGCTCGGGACTGCACCCAACTGCTACCCGTTTGCACGACTCCTTTGAGCCGTGGTAGGGTAGCAATCTAGGAACAGTGGGACACACTCGAGGCGAAGTAGCAATGTCAAGTCTGCGGACTATGTTGTACTCATGTCACCTGGGAACTGTTCACTGATGACTGGTATAAAACCAACCAACAGTTCCCTGTGAGTCCTGTCCAGTGTACTCGTAACCTAACGAGCACCTGCATACTATCTCCAGTACGACGTACTGACGGCTGTGGGACAGACCATCTCCCTAACTGGGATGAGAAGCGTATACACTAGTCTACTCCGGAGTATCGATGCCCTGTCTCGATAATCCTACGACTAGGGACCTGAATAAGGATGTGCTTGTAGACTACCCAGCCCCTACTAGTGTGACTGCCATGACAACGCTGGTAGTCAAGCAAGATCCTAAGAGCTCTATCAATACGAATACTCACATATTAAGATAGAAAAACCAAGTAGCATACTACCATGTTTAGCAAGACTGTTATATACATGTAAATATCCCAAGCTTCCATTAAGTAATATACAAACTAGTATGATACAATAATGGCCCCTAGGGCATATACACTAACAATCTCCCACTTGCACTAGGGCCATGTACTGGCATATCGAAGACCGATGATCTCGAGTAGCCTCTCGAACTGAATCTGAGGTAGGGCCTTCGTGAATGGATCAGCAATGTTCTCTTCAGAAGAAACTCTCTGAACCTCGATCTCCCGACGATCAATGATCTCCCTGATCAGGTGATACCGCCTTAAGATGTGTATGGACTTCTGATGGGACCTTGGTTCCTTTGTTAAAGCTATAGCTCCGTTATTGTCGCAATACAGAGGTATTGAATCAACAATTGTAGGAACCACCTGAAGTTCAGTTAGGAACTTCTTCATCCAGACTGCTTCTTTTGCGGCATCGCAGGCAGCTATATACTCCGCTTCCATCGTCGAGTCAGCAATGGTGTCCTGCTTGGAGCTCTTCCAGCACACCGCCCCTCCATTGAGGGTAAAAACATAACCCGACATGGACTTGGAATCGTCCTTATCACTCTGGAAGCCGGAATCAGCAAAGGCCTCCAACCTGAGGTCTTTTCCGCCGTAAACCAAGAACATCTCCTTAGTCCTCCTCAGGTACTTGAGAATGTTCTTTACTGCTATCTAGTGCTTCTCCCCTGGGTCTGATTGATACCGGCTTATTACGCTCAGTGCGTAAGCTACATCTGGTCTGGTGCACAACATCGCATACATTATAGAGCCTACCGCAGAAGCGTAGGGTATAATAGACATGCGTTCCCTTTCCAAATCAGTCTTGGGAGACATCTCTTTGGATAGGGTGATTCCGTGACAAGCCGGTAGATTACCGCGCTTAGAATCTTCCATACTGAATCTTTTCAGTATAGTGTCGATATACCTGGACTGCGAAAGTCCCAACATCCTCTTGGATCTATCACTATAGATCCGGATCCCCAGAATGTAAGAGGCATCACCCAGGTCTTTCATGGAGAACCTGTGTGACAAGAATCCTTTGACAGATTGTAGCATAGGAATGTCATTTCCTATCAATAAAATGTCATCCACGTACAAGACGAGGAATACGACACTTCTGGCTACAACTTTACTATATATGCATGGTTCATCTGGATTTTTGATAAAGTCATATTCTTTGACTGTCTCATCAAAACAGATGTTCCAACTCCGCGATGCCTGCTTTAGTCCATAAATGGACTTAAGCAGCTTGCATACTTTCTCGCTGCTCCCACTCTGATTGAAACCCTCTGGCTGATCCATATAGACGCACTCTTCTAAATTTCCATTCAAAAAAGCCATCTTTACGTCCATCCGCCAGATTTCATAATCATGGAAGGCAGAAATAGCAAGAAGGACCCAAATGGATTTGAGCATAGCCACTGGAGAAAAGTTTCGTCATAGTTCAAACCAGGTCTTTGACGAAAACCCTTTGCAACAAGTCTAGCCTTATAGGTTTCCACCTGTCCATCTACACCAATCTTTTTCTTGAAGATCCATTTGCATCCTATGGGTTTTACCCCATCTGGAGCAAAGTCCAAAGTCCATACTTTGTTGGTGTACATGGACTCCATTTCGGTCCGCATTGCATCTAGCCATCGTACCGAGTCGCCGCTCTGGATGGCCTGCTGGAAGTCAGTAGGTTCATCATCATCTATGATGCAATCCTCTCTATCCCCATCTATGAGAAAACCGTAGTATCTCTCAGGCGGATGAGACGGCCTACTACTCCTGCAGAGGGGTGCGGGAATGTCCTGTTCTTCTTGAACTACTGGTTCTACCAAACTTTCAGTAGCAGTTTGTGGTTCTGGAATTTCTTCCAGTTCTATTTCACTCCCACTTATTTCCTTTTCTAAAAACTGATGTTCCAGAAAACGGGCATTACGAGAAACAAAAACCTTTTGTTCCTCTGCGTAATAGAAATAATATCCCTTGGAGTTCTTTGGATATCCCACAAACTTACATTTTACTGATCGTGCCTCGAGCTTGTCCACATGCTGCTTTTTAACAAAAGCTGGACATCCCCAAATCTTCATATGCTGAAGATAGGGTTTTTTCCCAGTCCACATCTGATATGGAGTGGTAGGCACAATCTTGGTAGGAGCCCTGTTCAGAAGATATGCTGCTGATTCTAGCGCATAACCCCAAAAAGATCACGGTAACTCAGCATTACTCATCATGGATCGTACCATATCCAATAGGGTTCGATTCCGTCTCTCCGATACACCGTTATGCTGTGGAGTGTATGGAGGAGTAAGCTGAGAGAGAATTCTTTTCTCTTTCAGGTAACCTAGGAACTCGGCACTCAAGTATTCACCACCTCGATCAGATCTAAGTGTCTTGATACTTTTGCCGGTTTGGTTTTCTACTTCATTCTTATACTCTTGGAATTTCTCAAAAGCCTCGGATTTATGTTTCATCAGATAAATGAATCCGTATCTTGAGTAATCATCCGTGAAAGTAATGAAATAGGAAAAACCACCTCTTGCATGCGTAGACATTGGACCACATACATCGCTGTGTATGAGTCCTAAGAGCTCACTCGCTCTTACTCCGTGTCCAGTAAATGGAGTCTTTGTCATCTTTCCTTTGAGACAAGATTGACAAGTGTCATAAGTTTGATATTCGAACGAGTCCAAATATCCTTCTCTATGTAACTTAGTCAACCTTCTCTCATTGATGTGACCCATTCTACAATGCCATAAGAAAGCTTTATTTAAATCTGGAGACTTTCTTTTTAATGTGTTCTGGACATTGAAAATTTGGAGTTGGTTTAAAACATATATACCGTTATTTAGTATACCGGACCCAATCAAACCATGATTAAGGTGGATGTTAACAACATCTCTTACAAACGTGAAATCATAACCTTTATTTGATAACGAGGAAACTGATATGATATTACACGTTAAGCTTGGTACAAAAAAACAGTTATGTAAAACCAAAATGTGTCCACTCGTCAATCCTAGGTGATAATTCCCGACGGACGCAGCTCCCACGCTAGCTCCGTTAGCAACCTTTAGGGTCATATCACCTTCCTTCAGCACTCTACGGTTTCTCAGTGCCTGCAATGAATTGCAAATATGAGATCCTGATCCGGTATCCAATACCCAGGAAGTAGAGTTAATTGACAGACAATTCTCAATTACAAACACACCTGAAGTCGAAGCCACAGCTTGCTTCGGTTCCTGGTTCTTGGCGTTCCACGCCTTGCAATCTTTCTTCCAGTGCCCTTTCCTATAACAATGGAAGCACTCATCCTGGCCCACTACCGGTACCGCAAACTTTTTCTTTCCCTTCCCTCCCACCTTACTAACACCTCCTCTAGGTTTGGTGGCGACCTTCTTCTTCCTTCCTTTGGCCCTAGCCTTGGACCCGGAAGAAGATGCACCGCCAACAAACATAGAGGGTGTTTCCCTTGTCTTCTGCAAGGTGCCCTCTGCACTCCTTAACATGTTCAGGAGTTTCGGAAGTTCAACTTCTTTTCTTTGAATGTTGAAGTTCAGGATAAACTGAGCGTAGGTGTGAGGAAGGGACTGGAGAATAAGGTCTGTATAGAGCTCATTATCCAAAGTCGTCCCAAGGTCTGCGAGCTCTTCAATATAGCCGATCATCTTTAGGATATGTTCTCCTACCGATGACCCGACAGCCAACCTCGCTCGAAACAAGTTCTCAGAGGTCTCGTATCTTGCTATACGAGATTGCTCTCCATAAAGTTCCTTTGTATGGAGAAATATGCCATCTAGTTCCATATCCTCGTGCCTCCTCTGATGTTCATTGTTCATCGAGGCAAGCACGATGCACTTGGCTTTCGCGCAATCTAAATCCCAGGTTTTGCGGATTTCCTTATCCGCATTACTGGATTTGGGACCAGGGACAGTAGGTGCCGTAGCAGTGAAGACGTACCCCAATTTGTCATAGGTCAAAGCCATTTTGACATTCCGCAGCCAATCTTTATAGTTTGGCCCTGTCAGTATATTTTTCTCTAAAAGTAACTTAAGTCCAGTCATTTTCAGGGTCGCTGCAAATAGGAGAGAGAGAAGAAAACTCTTTAGCATGATGCTCTTGCAAGTTTAGAGTGGTTTTTAGTTTATCTAAACTGGATGGCTCCCACTGTTTCTCGAATCCTTCCTCAAACCATAAAAGAAGAATTAGCCAGGACTATTCTCACCGTACAATACTTGCTTAACCGTTCAGCCAGGCTAGTGTCGATACTTCGAGGGAGGTTTTCCAACGCTTTCGCGAAGTTCCTTAATTAAATAACCTCTTTTCTCTGGGGGCGTAACCCCGCTGACACCTTTCTTGACACCTACTTGGTTTATAGCATTGATCGTTAAGTGACGAATCTCCTGATAAGTAGCATATACTCACAGTAGGATCGGGATCCAAATATCATCGTATGATAATGTTGAAAGAATGCTACCAACATTCATCAAACTCCAAATGGTATGCATCACTTTGCAAATTTCAGATTCTTTAGAAATTCCCGATATAAGTTTTTGCCCCATGCTCTTATGACCTTGGCTTTGGTCAAAATGTCATAAGTCACATGTCAAGTTTTACCCGTCATTATCTTGTCAATTTGAACCCATCCGTATATACCCCTGACTTTGGTCAAATGATAATACGACTGTCCCAAACTAACTCATCTATCTTATGCAACAAATGAAAACCCAGCAGCTACCAAACACTATGCCTTGACTTTGGCCAAAATGCATAGCTTGAATACTACTGAATACCCAAATGAAATGACGGAGGGCTACGAATAGTTTTGGCGAAATCGTGAACGTAGTGAACTTGATATAACCGAAGGAACCTGATAGCTTTTAAAAGGAGTGGTTAAAGCTCCGTATTTAAAAATATCTGTTTTTAAAATTAACCGAGTGGTTTCTTTTAAATTGTTCCAACGATTAACTTTTGGTTTATTTTCTTTGCATTATAAATAATGCGTCCCATCATTAACCTATCATTGCAGAAAACAACGAAAATACAACGTCCTCTTATGCCATCTGCATTCGCCACGGGGTCCCGTCATCACCCGTTAAGTTACTTAACTAACGACAGAGCGGGGGCTGGGCTAGCGTGGGTGTAAAACATAAGTGACGTCTAAATAGCTATCATATATAGATATTGTACATTCGTCAGACGCAATATAGGCATTCCAGATCACAGATGAACTTTATTGGATTTGCAAGTAATCCGTGTTTGTTTTGAGCCTGCAACAAAAGACGGATTACACAGTTGTGATGAATAGCCATTACCCCACCCAAGAACCCAACGGGTACGGCAAACTACCCGCCCGGCAGTTTGTGCACCCCACCTTGGGTCTGTCCTAGGAGCAAAAACAGTAAAATGAAATAATACAACGGTGGCTACAACCGCAACCTGGATGTGCTCCGCAAAATAATATTACAACAAATTACATTTACATCAAATGAATTAAATAATAACCCATCACATAACCCCGGCTATACATCACAACAGTCCAACACAGTTCATATCCACAAACAGTAAAATCCATTACAGAAATGTGCAACCCCCTGCCAACCGACATACTAGCAGTTAGGGGAGATTTACGAACACATTATACAAACACAGATATAATCCAACAAGCAAATACCGTATAATTTCGATCGATTAAACACATTTAATTTTGCTCCAATACTTCTCTGTAAATCTGAAACCTGAGCAAAAATTAAAAAATTCCAGAAAATACCAAATATCACAGAGAACCAGCACAGGAAAATTGGGCTTGTGAATCGGCAACTCAGTGGCGGAATCGCGGCGGATCGGGGGGATTCGCCGCGGTTCCGCGGCGGTTTAGTCGATTTGCGAGCCTAGTTTTCTTGGGTGTTCTAATACTATCATTTTGGGCTTTCTGAACCTGCCTGAAAAATATTTGGACTTCATTTAAAAATCGACAGAAACCATGATATCGGGGTTTTCCGGTTTTGGTTTTTTCCGTTCGAAATTCATACAATTTTGCAAGTGAGTTATTTATTATTTAGCGAGGCTCTGATACCACTGTAAGTCGATGTACAACACCCCACGACTTGCGGGGAGGCGGAAATATGAAAAAAGATCTTGTTCTATGCTTAAACATCGACTAACCGCATGAATCGAAGCTAAACGATAACTAACATCAAACATAGAAGTTCTAAACTACTATGTAGAAAGATTATACCTAAAGAACCGTGTCCTTCATCTTTATGAACTCCACCTTCTCTTCGGCCTTCTCCAAGTAGTAGACGATCCACCACGAGAGCTAAACTCCAAGCTTTGCCTCTAAACTTGAGGCAACTAGGTATCTTTAAGTGCTAATCAAAGTACCTAGATGAAATAGAGTATGGTTATGGATTAAGTAGTCTAACTAATCCTTGTACTCAACACATGAGAGGGGAGGATTAGGGTTTGAAGAGAGAGAGCTTGAGGAGAGAGAAGATAAACATAATAATGAGAAGAGAAAATGAGTTATCATAATATATATCAAGCATTTTTATTTATTAAGAAAAGAAAAGAAAATGATTTACAACCATGCTTGATAAATATCTAATGGTGATTCATCTCCATGAGCCATTAAGCAATTATGAAGCATTAATGACATGGATGAATCATCCATATGACTCACTAATCTCATTCAATATATGTGCCACCTAAACCTCCTTAGTCACCATCTTCTAGAAGCTTCTCGCGCAATTACGAGAACGCCCCTCCTATAAGTGAAAACACGGAAAAACTTTAGACTGTATAAATCCAATAACCGGATACTAGTAACTGGCATAAACCAAAGCCGACTAGTAAAAACTGTCCGAAAGTCGTACGTGCGTAAACACACGTATGCGTCTGAACCCTTGTCGTAAAACCATACGACCTCTATATCATTTCGCCTGGAGTAGGGAAACTCTCTGTGTGGGACTCTAGAGACTCGACTACTACGCTGGCAGTGGGTTTAACCATAGACCGCAAGCGGCACTAGCTGTACATAACGGTCCCCAGGTAGATGTCGATAAGAAGGCCGATGAGGAAACCCATCCGAACTCCTACTAAGTCTAATGTGACAATCTCCGTACAGTCCGGTCCGTTCGTCTAAGACTATCGCATATCGGGCCTAGGGGGCGGCAAGCGTCAGTCCCCTAATAGCGGTATAAGTCGTGTCAGAGCAAAGCCCATTACACCCTGAGAAACTACTGGAACCTACCAGCAAATCTCGCTTGCCCTGGCCAGGGACTTTCCGTAATGGCTCTCTGACACAACGCGATATCATCCCCCAATACCGGGAGAGACGAATCCTGTCTAACCGCCACTGCCTCTAAGTGCTCGGGACTGCACCCAACTGCTACCTGTTTGCACGACTCCTTTGAGCCGTAGTAGGGTAGCAATCTAAGAATAGTGGGACACACTCGAGGCGAAGTAGCAATGTCAAGTCTGCGGACTATGCTGTACTCATGTCACCTGGGAACTGTTCACTGACGACTGGTATAAAACCAACCAACAGTTCCCTGTGAGTCCTGTCCGGTGTACTCATAACCTAACGAGCACCTGCATACTATCTCCAGTACGACGTACTGACGGCTGTGGGACAGACCGTCTCCCTAACTGGGATGAAAAGCCTACACACTAGTCTACTCCGGAGTATCGATGCCCTGTCTCGATAATCCTACGACTAGGGACCTGAATAAGGATGTGCTTGTAGACTACCCAGCCCCCACTAGTGTGACTGCCATCACAACGCTGGTAGTCAAGCAAAATCCTAAGAGCTCTATCAATACGAATACTCACATATTAAGATAAAAAAACCAAGTAGCATACTACCATGTTTAGCAAGACTGTTATATACATGTGAATATCCCAAGCTTCCATTAAGTAATATACAAACTAGTATGATACAATAATAGCCCCTAGGGCATATACACTAACAACTTGTTCCCTTACAAAAAAAAGGGAGAATCCTCAAAAAGCAGGCATCACGTGCTCATACGTGACCGGGCCTCACGTACAGACACGTGACCTTTTATGAGCAAAGTCTACCTGTGCCTGAAAGCCTAATTGGTAGGGTCACGTGCCAACACGTGATCAGGACTCACGTGCAGACACGTGACCTTCTATAAGCAAAGTTATGGACGCTGAAATACACAATTGGAGATGGGGTCACATGCCAACACGTGATAGGCCCCTGAGCCCCTTGAAATAATAGAATTAAATTCTAATGAAATGCCTAACTGGTGGGGTCACGTGCCAACACGTGATGGACTCTTAAGTCCTCTGAGAGAATAGAATTAAATTCTAATTAATTGCTTAATCAATGAGGCATCACGTGCCCACACGTGACCAGGGGTCACGTGCCAACACGTGATGGGTTCCTGATCCTTCTGAACTAATAGAATTAAATTCTAATTAAGGGAAATCAAAAACCCTAACTGGAAAAACATTTCCCTAGATCTTTCCAAACAAAAAGATTGCGCTCTGTAAAGTGGAGCACCGTTGGATTAAAAATCCAATGGTGATTAAAAATCACCAATTTATAGAAAGATTCTATACAAGGAAAGATTTTCCCTGAAATTTGCCAGGAATAACAGATAAAATATCTTTTGGATTAAAAATCCAATGGTGAATCAAATTCACTGAGTGATCTAAAAGATCATGTTGGTTACAAAATCTTTCAATGAAAGAATGAGTAAATAAACTGATTCTTTTCTTACTCCTATAAATAGGAGCCAAGAAGAAGAAAAAAGGGGAGATACAACAACAGAGAAAAAAAAAGAAGAGAATTTAATTCTCCAGAGAGAAAAGAAGATTTCTTGAGAAAAGAAAGAAACCCTAGGTAAGAAAGGGAAAGAGATCATTTTATAAGCTCCCACAAAACAAAAAAGAGAATTTAATTCTCAAACTAAGAGTTTAACTCTTCTAAATAAGAACTTAGTTCTTCCTCTGGTTGAAGATCTGCAGAGGTAAATCTCCCCATAAGTTGAGAATTTAATTCTCATCGGGGAGATTCTGCCATGCAGATCCAAAACTTAGAGGAAGAATTGAGTTTAAAGAATTTAATTCTTCCAAATACATAGGAATTTAATTCCTCTAAATAAAATTAGGGTTTGATCCTATAAAAGAATTTAATTCTTCCAAAGACATAGGAATTTAATTCCTCTAAATAAATTAGGGTTCAACCCTATAAAAGAATTTAATTCTTAAATAAGGGACTTATACTTTTCATGCACGTAAAAGCATCAGTATCCAACCTGATCACGTGTGTCCACATGACTCCCCTCCTCAGTGCTCAAAAGAGAACGAATGAAATTGGGTCACGTGCATCCACGTGACCCTTGGATAAATTCCTCAAAATAGAGAGAACAAAGAAAAGGCAGAACAAACTTTGGGCGCCCTCACGTGTCTCCATGTGACCCCTAACAAACCTTGTTAATATCCAGTGCATGGGTGCCCATCATGTGCCCACACGTGATGGCCATGAAGACTAAAAGTGTTTAACACTTATTTGAATATTCTGAGAATAAAATAAAGGAATCTTGGCCCAATCCTAGGGCGCCTCACGTTTCCTCACGTGAGCGCCTCATTTTTCTAGTGTTTAACATTGTTTTAAGCACTGCATCCTTAGTATTTAACACTATTTTAAATGCATCATGTGGGAACACGTGATCGCCAAATATGTGCTAGTGTTTAACACTATTGGCTAAGTCTTCCATAGGCAAGACTCCCATTTTGACTGAGCCTCAAATATACCCTTGTCTTCCAAGATTGATCATCTCATATGGCATATGAGTGCTCAGCACTCAATAAAATATAAAAATATGGTCAGAACCCAGACCCATGCTTAGCACTGCTAAATAATAGAGGGCTGAGCCCAGACAAATGATCAACAATCCAAACAAAGGTCCAATATTTTAAACCTAATTGGACTTAGCCCAGGTTGGCCATAAGTCCTCAATTCAGATTTAACTGAGCCCATGTGCTCATAATCTAATTAATTGATCTTAGTCCCAAATTGGACTACAGATTTCCCAATCAACATTGGTTCAAGGGTACATCTCTTCACTCCTTTGATATTTATCGTTGTAATCCTTCAACGTCTTCAGAGAGGTGACGGGTCCCGATAACCAATCATTCCATGGACTGTGGGGTCCTTAAACTCATGGACTATGATGTCTTTAAAATACGGACTGTGGGGTCCTTAAGCCTGAGGACTATGATGTCCTTAACCTCGGACTGTGGGGTCCTTAAGCCCATGGACTATGATGTCCTTAACCTCGGACTGTGGGGTCCTTAAGCTCATAGACCGTAATGTCCTTAAACTAACATTGGACCGTAATGTCCTTAAACTAACATTGGACCGAGATGTCCTTAAACTAACATTGGACCACCATGTCCTTAAACTGGCAATCGACCGCAATGTCCTTAAACTAAACAATAGAGCCAAATGCTCTATTGTCGGATCTAAACAATCCCGTTAAGTTGATCTTAGTCTGAAATTAGCTAACGTATCCTTAACAAACGTTTAAGTTAATCTTAGTCTCAAATGAGACTAACGTATTCTTAAACCCAACCCCAAAACCAAATCTAAGAAAATACAGATTTGGACTAATCCATGCCCTATGGACGACAACATAAATTAGTCTCTGTATACAATCCACGGACAACCAAAAATAAAATAAACACACACGACACGAAATGACCATCTGGAGAAGGAGAAAGTGGTTACCGCGATGCGGTAGCGTAATTAACTGCAGGGGCTTGCGCCTGCAGGGAAGAGCGTCCCCACAATCAAAAAAACCTTCAAAGGTGGGGAAATCTGACGAAGTCTTCTACATCGGCCGCATCCGTCTAATCCTTCGATACACGGTGCCATAAATCAACTTGACATCTTCGGAGAGGTGGACGGATAGCACTTAATAGCATCTGCCCTAAAATTCAGGCAAGATGGACCTACGCGGTCGTGTCTCTGTGTTCGGAGGAGAACAACCTAGTTGCCTCAACTTGGAGGTTAAGCTCAAGGTTGGAACTCTCGGGTGGATCTTCTTCGACTTCGAGAAGCCGACGAAGAGGCGCTATCCATTTCCACTCTAAGGAGCTCATGAGGTGAAGGAGTACAGTGAGAAGACAAGAAGGACACGATACTACGAGGTATAACATTCATCCAAGTAGTTAAACCTCATATAGATTGCTAGCTAAGGTTTTATGTTCGATCCTTACTTCAAGTCGGTGTTGCGAAGCCCATAAAAATCATTTTTTGCTAATTCCGCCTCCCCGCGAATACGTGGGGTGCGCGACATCGACTTACAGTAGTATCAGAGCCTCTCATAAACCCTAGATAGCTTGTAATGATGTTAGAATTCCGCCGTTTTTGTCGCGCAAAAACTGTCAACAAAAACAGTTTTCAAAAATGAAGTTTTGAGTTGTTTGCATACCCCGCGGGCTCACGGTTTGAACCGAGAAGCCGCGGGGTGAAGCGTGCACACCTCGGAGACACCCCTAGTGGGACCAATGGCCGAGACCGCCCCCAAGACCACCACAAGGTGGTCTTGGGGGCTGGTGACCTGAGAGCACCACAGTTTGGTGCTCTCGGATCTGCCTCCCCTTAGGGGCCACCACGTGGTGGCCCCATAGGTGGTTACCCCCCTCCCGAGGCCCCCTATTCGACAGTAACTCTTGTTTCTTCACCTCCCCGGAGATTCGGGCAGGTTTCGAGTTCGTTTCAACTCCCGGCTTGGCTCAAAACGATCGGTTTTGGAACTTTAGCTCACTGGATTTTCATGTCTTGGAAAATTGGTTAAGTTTGCTAATTGCGTGCAGAATTATAATGCCGTAGTTACTTTACAAATTTTTTGTTGTATATATGTGTTTAGAAACGTCGACTAATTGCTATACGTCGATTAGTCGGGGTTGCACATATCTGTGATGATGTTATGTTGGTTTGTGTATATAAACTTGTTGGATCGTCATGGATGGATAGCCGGGGATGTGAGTGTTAGTTATATGTATGCCCTAGAGGCCATTACTGTACATGTGATGTATATTGTAGTGGATACTTGGACATATATAGGGGGACTTTCTTACTCGACATGATAGTATGCTATCCGGTTGCTCTTTATCTTAATATGTTGACTTGTATAAGTGATATTGTCTTGCTCTCACATGTTGATAAAGACCTTAGGATGTGTACTTAACTACCAGGACTATGATGGAGAGCATACTAGTGGGGCCAAGGGTAGTCTACAAGTACACCCTTCAACTGTTCCTAGTCATGGGAGTATCGAGACAGGGTATCGATACTCCAGAGTAGACTAGCGTATGCGTTTCTTGACCCATATGATGGGCGATGGATGATCCCACATCCATTAGTGTTTGACATCAGAGAAGGTATACGGATGCTCAGTGGAGACTGGGTACACTGAACAGACTCACCGAGAACTCCTAGATGGTATTATACCTATCGTCAGATAGCAGTTCTCTGGTGACACTGATACAGGTTAGTCTGTCAACCCGAAATCGTCATAGAGTCTTGTATGATTCCCACTGTACTTTGATTTCCACTATACCACGGTCAAGTGATCGTGCAAAAAGGTGGTTTTTAGGTACAGTCCCGAGTCACATGGAGGCAATGAGCGATAGGAGGGGATTCGTCTCTCCCGGTATTGGGAGTTGATGTTGCGCTATGCTCGATTGGCTACAACAGGAAATCCCTATCCAGGGCTGCTGAGATTTACTGGTAAGTGTTATCAGTAGTTTCTCGAACAGTTATAGACCTTGCATCGGCATAACTTATCAGGCTATTGCGGTCTGACGTTACACCACCCCCAGGCTGTGATATACGACATATCAGACGAAGAGACTGGACTGTACGGTAGTGTTACTGATTGGATTTGCAGTAGTATGAGCAGGCTTGCTTGTTGATCTTCTGATCGCTCAATACCCGGGTGGCCGTTACGTTTAGCAGACCACTTGCGGCTTGTGGGTGTTTGATATGATCATCACCTACTACCGGCGTATTGACGAGTCTTTAGAGTCCTACATAGAGATTTCCTGGTTCATGCGAAACGAAGTAGGAACACATATGTGATATGTGCGGGACCAAAATTAATGCGCATATGTGATACCGCATTCTATTCTCGTGATATGTGATATCGGACAGTTATATGTGAAATAGCTGGGTTATCGGATCAAGTGTTGATTCGATAAATTGTTACATTTGATATTAGCCGGTTGTATGTGATATAGTCGGATTATTAAATCAAGTGTTGATTTAATAATTTAATGTATAATTATATATTTGATATATTAATTTACATTAACTAATATTTGCTCACTTAAACATTTCTTTTTCTCACTTGTGTGCATATGGTATATATGTGATATATATCAATGTACATTTATTTGTGTCATGTTTGATGCCACATGCAACATGGGTGTATGAGACTTACACCATGGTTATGATAATCCTAAGGTTTTTATTTATTTTGGTAATTCACAAATTAGCGGTAATTAGTCACATGGTTTAAGCTTGTGGAACCATTGACCGAGTCCACTCTTTTTGTTTTATTTGAAGATATTTATTAACCCAACCATTATTGTTTAGCCATGGTTTTATTCTCTACATAAGTTAGTGTATGACACTAACTCACCCATGGTTGCTATTCTCACCTCATGAGTTCATTCTATCTTCATTCTTCATCTTCTTCTTCATAAGAAAAAGCTTGCTAGATTATTTCTAAGTGAGAAAATATTGTAAGAAAATTAAATCTAAAGTGAGCCCATTTCCTACTTCATCATCCTCTACTATTAGCCATTTAGTTTAGGGTGTTTGCTTCACTAAACCCTAATTTAGTGAAGAGCTAGCATGAGCTTGAGCTACCTCGACGTAGATCATTTTCGGCCTCAAAGACTTCGAGCAAGCATGTTCATTTCTTCATGTGAACACTTACTAGAGTTCGGGTGTTCACTGCTTGGAGCGAAGGGACTACTACACGGAGCTTTAGAAGTGAAGGACCGGTCTACAAAGGTTGTATTCCTCATTCACTTAGATGTTAAGATATTAACATTGCTAGTTTGTTTAAATCTCTAGTTAAAGATTCTAGGTTAGGGTTCTTTAGAACGGCAAAAATTAGAAAACGGCATGGACGATGCCTCCCGAAACCTTGCTGCCACACTAGGGAACCCTGCAGTGGTATCAGAGCCAAGCTAGAGATTTAAACGATGTTTGTTAGATTACAAAACCAAAACTGCTCCGAAACTTGAAACACTAAATCTAGTTTCTGTCGATTTTTTAAAGGTGTCAAAAAAAATTTTAAACGACTGCAAAATGTTGTATTTGATGCAACATGAACACAATACAAAATTTAGCCCACCTCACCTGAATTTGGCCGGCCACATGCATGTAAAAACCGGCCAGATCGGCCCAACAAGGGAGTTCAGGGTTCAATTTTGTAGTGTGTTCCAGTCTCTGGGTTTTGATGTTTCAGGTGTTGCTAGTTTTTCCTAAATTTGCATGTGATGTTAACTTTATGCAAAGGCAACTCATAATGTTTCGTAATCGTAATTCTAACATGTATTCGGGTTATTTAGACGATATTAAAAAGTTCGAACGGATATCAATAAATCAATTTTTCTCACGCTGGAAATTTTCCAAGAGTTGGATTTTTTCCGAGTTTAAAATTTTCAGAAAATCATGCAAGCGATTCTGTGGACCCTCTAGAAGAACGATACCCAAACTCGACTTTTTGGATCGCGGAACCGTGGTCATACCGTAGGGTTTGCCGCAGTTCCGTGGCGACATGAGTGAAGCATGGGTTGACCCTTCTACTGATGGTTCATAGGAGCTGTGGCGTGTTCTGGGTACTTTTTGAACTCCGCTCAAATGTTGAGCTTGTTGGGAAATTTTGGGTGCTTACTTATTCGATCGAAAAGTTTAACTTCGTCTAGCTATCTGTGATTGTGATACAATATTTGGAATCCATATAATTAGTTATGAGATAACTAGTTTGAATTTTATAAATCTAGCGGTTTAGTCTCATTTGATCGGTTGCCACGGGATTTTGATGTTGATCAAAAGTCCGTCGCAATTACGTAGTGTACGCAGATACTCGCCGGGTAACCTTACTAAATAGCCACGCCCCATAGCCCCGACCAAGTGACTGTAGGAGAACCCTGTCGCCAAAAGCATCCATTAGAGTGCTCGCGGCGGCGGTGTTCCACCTAAGTGTACTTGGTCGACGGCATCGGGGGTGCGGCCGTCTACTATAGTTTCCGATGAGCATTCGATCAGGTTATCGGGAATCTTGTTGAATTACCCGATAGATTATTGGAAAGTATTTTCAATATCGAGACTAAAATGCAGGGTTTATAATTGTTAGGCATGTGATGTCTAAAGAATTCATATAGTTAGGCATGAAATCCAAGGTATGTGATACATTGGATTTATGATGTCAAAGGTGGTTGCGGATTCCAATTGTTGTAGTTTTTCACTTTCTTTTCTGCGACCATAAGTGTAATATGTGGTGTATCGCCGGTTTCGTTGCTATACGTCAACGACAATTGGGATACGCATCTTTACTTACGTTGATGACATGTGATGTTATGTGTTGATGTGATATGTTATATTGGATCGTCTTGTTTTGAATAGCCGGGGTTTTTATTGTTAGTGTTTATGCCCTAGAAGGCCATTACTGTATCATACTAGTTTGTATATTACTTAATGGAAGCTTGGGATATTCACATGTATATAACAGTCTTGCTAAACATGGTAGTATGCTACTTGGTTTTTCTATCTTAATATGTGAGTATACGTATTGATAGAGCTCTTAGGATCTTGCTTGACTACCAGTGTTGTGATGGCAGTCACACTAGTGGGGGCTGGGTAGTCTACAAGCACATCCTTATTCAGGTCCTTAGTCATTGGATTATCGAGACAGGGCATCGATACTCCGGACTAGACTAGTGTGTACTCTTCTCATCCCAGTTGGGGAGATGGTCTGTCCCACAGCCGTCAGTACGTAGTACTGGAGATAGTATGCAGGTGCTCGTTAGGTTACGGGTACACCGGACAGGACTCACAAGGAACTATTGGTTGGTTTTATACCAGTCGTCAGTGAGCAGTTCCCAGGTGACATGAGTACAGCATAGTCCGTAGACTTGACACTGCTACTTCGCCTCGAGTGTGTCCCACTGTTCTTAGATTGCTACCCTACCACGGCTAAAAGGATTCGTGCAAACAGGTAGCAGTTGGGTGCAGTCCCGAGCACTTGGAGGCAGTGGCGGTTAGACAGGATTCGTCTCTCCCTGTATTGGGGGTTGATATCGCGCTGTGTCAGAGAGCCATTACGCAAAGTCCCTGGCCAGGGCAAGCGAGATTTGCTGGTAGGTTCCAGTAGTTTCTCAGGGTGTAATGGGCTTCGCTCCGACACGACTTATACCGCTATTAGAGGATTGACGCTTGCCGCCCCCCTAGGCCCGATATGCGATAGTCTTAGACGAACGGACCGGACTGTGTGGAGATTGTCACATCAGACTCAGTAAGAGTTCGGATAGGTTTCCTCATCGGCCTACTTATCGACATCTACCTGGGGACCGTTACGTACAGCTAGTGCCGCTTGCGGTCTGTGGTTAAACCCACTGCCAGCGTAGTAGTCGAGTCTCTAGAGTCCCACACAGAGAGTTTCCCTACTCCAGGCGAAACGATATAGAGGTCGTATGGTTTTACGACAAGGGTTCGGACGCATACGTGTGTTTACGCACGTACGACTTTCGGACAGATTTTACCAGTCGGCTTTGGTTTAAGCCAGTTACTAGTATCCGGTTATTGGATTTATACAGTCTAAAGTTTTTCCGTGTTTTCGCGGATAGGAGGGGCGTTCTCGTAATTGCGCGAGAAGCTTCTAGAAGATGGTGACTAAGGAGGTTAAGGTGGCATATATATTGAATGAGATTAGTGAGTCATATGAGTGATTCATCCATGTCATTAATGCATCATAAATGCTTAATGACTCATGGTAATGAATCACCATTAGATATTTATGAAGCATGATTATTCATCATTTGTTTTTCTTTTATTGATAAATCTTAATGCTTCATATATATTATGATAACTCATTTTCTCATATCAATTATTCTTCTCACCTTCTCTCTCCTCAAGCTTCCTCTCTTCAAACCCTAATCCTCCCCTCTCATGTGTTGAGTACAAGGATTAGTTAGACTACTTAATCCATAACCCTCACTCTATATCATCTAGATACTTTGATTAGCACTTAAAGAAACCTAGTTTCCTCAAGTTTATAGGCAAAGCTTGGAGTAAAGCTCTCGTGGTGGATCGTCTACTACTTGGAGAAGGCCGAGGAGGAGGTGGAGTTCGTAAAGACGAAGGACACGGTTCTTTAGGTATAATCCCTTTACATAGTAGTTTAGAACTTCTATGTTTGATGTTAGTTATCGTTTAGCTTCGATTCATGCGGTTAGTCGATGTTTAAGCAAAAGAACAAGATCGTTTTTCATATTTCCGTCTCCCCGCAAGTCGTGGGGTGTTGTACATTGACTTACAGTGGTATCAGAGCCTCGCTAAACAATAAATAACTCACTTGCAAAATTGTATGAATTTCGAACGGAAAAAACGAAACCGGAAAACCCCGATATCATGAGTTTCTGTCGATTTTTAAATGAAGGCCAAAAATTTTTCAGGGAGGTTCAGAAAGCACTAAATGACAGTAGTAGAACACCCAAGAAAATTGGGCCCATGAATCGGCTAAAGCGCCGCGGAACCGCGGCGGATCCCACCGATCCGCCGCGCTTCCGCCGCCGAGTTGCCGATTCATGAACCCAATTTTCCTGTGTTGGTTCTCTGTGATATTTGGTATTTTCTGGAATTTTTTATTTTTGCTCAGGTTTCAGATTTACAGAGAAGTATTGGAGCAAAATTAAATGTGTTTAATCGATCGAAATTATACGGTATTTGCTTGTTGGATTATATCTGTGTTTGTATAATGTGTTCGTAAACCTCCCCTAACTACTAGTATGTCGGTTGGCAGGGGGTTGCACATTTCTGTAATGGATTTTATCTGTTTGTGTATATGAACTGTGTTGGACTGTTGTGATGTATAGCCGGGGTTATGTGATGGGTTATTATTTAATTCATTTGATGTAAATGTAATTTGTTGTAATATTATTTTGCGGGGCACATCCAGGTTGCGGTTGTAGCCACCGTTGTATTATTTCATTTTACTGTTTTTGCTCCTAGGACAGACCCAAGGTGGGGTGCACAAACTGCCGGGCGGGTAGTTTGCCGTACCCGTTGGGGTCTTGGGTGGGGTAAAGGCTATTCATCACAACTGTGAAATCCGTCTTTTGTTGCAGGCTCAAAACAAACACGGATTGCTTGCAAATCCAATAAAGTTCATCTGTGATCTGGAATGCCCATTATTGCGTCTGACGAATGTACAATATCTATATATGATAGCTATTTAGACGTCACTTATGTTTTACACCCGCGCTAGCCCAGCCCCCGCTCTGCCGTTAGTTAAGTAACCTAACAGGTGATGATGGGACCCCGTGGCGAATGCGGATGGCATAAGAGGACGTTGTATTTTCGTTCTTTTCTGCAATGATAGGTTAATGATGGGACGCATTATTTATAATGCAAAGAAAATAAACCAAAAGTTGAATCGTTGGAACAATTTAAAAGAATCCACTCGGTTATTTTAAAAGAGCAGAATTTTTAATTGCGGAGCTTTAACCACTCCTTTTAAAAAGCTATCAGGTTCCTTCGATTATATCAAGTTCACTACGTTCACGGTTTCGCCAAAACCAGTCGTAGCCCTCCGTCATTTCTTATGGATGGTCAGTAGTATTCAAGTTATGTTTGTTTGCTTTCGTCAAGGCATAGTGTTTGGTAGCTGCTGGGGTATTCATTTGTTGCATAGATAGATGAGTTGGTTTGGGACAGTCGTATAACCTTGTTGGCTTTCGTCAAGGGAATATACGGGTGGGTTCAAATTAACAAGATAATGATGGGCAGAACTTGACATGTGTTTTATGATTTGTTGGCTTTCGTCAAGGTCATAAGAACATGGGGAAAAAAATCTATATCGGGAATTTCTAAAGAAACTGAAATTTGCAAAGAGATGCATACCATTTGGAGTTTGATGAATGTTGGTAGGATTCCTTCAACATTATCACACGATGATATTTGGATCCCGATCCTACTGTGGGTATATGCTACTTATCAGGAGATTCATCACTTAACGATCAATGCTATAAACCAAGTAGGTGTCAAGAAAGGTGTCAGCGGGGTTACGCCCCCAGAGAAAAGAGGTTATTTAATTAAGGAACTTCGCGAAAGCGTTGGAAAACCTCCCTTGAAGTACCGACACTAGCCTGGCTGAACGGTTAAGCAAGTATTGTACAGTGAGAATAGTCCTGGCTAATTCTTCTTTTATGGTTTGAGGAAGGATTCGAGAAACAGTGGGAGCCATCCAGTTTAGATAAATTAAAAACCAATCTAAACTTGCAAGAGCATCATGCTAAAGTGTTTTCTTCTCTCTCTCTCATTGCAGCGACCTTGTGACCATGACTAGGTTACATCTAGATAACAAGTTGACTGTATCTAACTTATATGACTGGCAAAGGTCTGTCCAGATGACCATTGCCTATGACAAGCTGGACCACCCTATTACTACTCAAGATCCTGCCATCCCAGGTCCAGTTTCCACCGTCACGGATATGGATATCCGTCAGACAAAGGAAAAGAATAAAGCGGAAGCCAAGTGCCTCGTGTTGGCTTCAGTTGATGATATAAACCAGAAGCTGCACGAGAAGATGGACTCAGTTTCCATCTTTCTCCATAACAAAGTTTTATATGGAGAGCAATCTCATATCACAAGATATGCGGCCTCGAACGAATTAATTCAAACGAGGTCGGCTGACGGGTCATCACTAAGGGACGACGTCCTTACGATGACTAGCTATATTGATAAGCTCAAGGACCTGGAGACCACGTTGGGAAACAGGTCATATGCTGACTTATTTCCACAGTCCCTACCCTCTACTTATACCCTGAAAGAAACCAGGGAGACACAAGCTCTGCTTAATGGGGGACCTTCTTCTTCTATATCCAGGGCGAAAGCAAAGGATGAAAAGAAGAAGACCTCTACAAAGCCGATATACAGTGTCAGTAAAGTAGAAGGAAAGGAAAGAGAAAAAGTTTCGGGACTTGGTGTAGGCAAGGAGGGATGTTCCTATTGTTATGGGAACGGACATTGGCAGAAAGATTGCAAAGCTTTGGAAGGCAGTAGCCAGGATACGAAGCATGTTGTGACTTCAGCCTCAAGTGTGTTTGTAATTGAGAACTGTTTGTCAATTAACTCTACTTCCTGGGTACTAGATACCGGAGCAGGATCTCATATCTGTAATTCGTTACATGCTTTGAGAAATTGTAAAGTTATAAGGATAGGTGATTTGTCTCTCAGAGTAGCAAACGGAATGAGCGTGGACGCTGAATCCGTGGAAGAATATCGCCTAGGTTTGACAAGTGGGTAGATATTGATTCTGCGTAACTGTCTGTATGTACCTAGTTTGACTTGTAATATCATATCAGTGTCCTCACTTTCAAGAGAGGGATATGACTTTACATTCGTAAGCGATGTAGTTCACATCCACCTAAATCAAGTTCTGATTGGGTCCGGTACATTAGATGACGGTATATACGTATTGAATCAAGCTCAGGTTTTCAATGTCCAGAACACACTTAAAAGAAAGTCTCCAGAAATGAATCAGGCTTTCTTATGGCATTGTAGACTAGGTCACATCAATGAAACACGATTAACGAAGTTACATAGAAAAGGATATTTGAATCCGTTTGAATATCAATCTTATGCCACTTGTGAATCTTGTCTCATGGGAAAGATGACAAAGACTCCATTTACTGGACACGGAGTAAGAGCGAGCGAGCTCTTAGGACTCGTACACAGTGACGTGTGCGGTCCGATGTCTACACATGCGCGAGGTGGTTATTCCCACTTCATTACTTTTATGGATGATTTCTCTAGGTATGGACATATCTTCTTGATGAAGCATAAATCCGAGGCCTTTGAGAAATTCCAAGAATACAAGAATGAAGTGGAAAACCAAACAGGCAAAAGTATTAAGACACTGAGATCTGATCGAGGTGATGAATACATAAGTGCCGAGTTCCTGGGTTACTTAAAAGAGAAAGGAATTCTCTCTCAGCTTACTCCTCCATACACACCACAACACAACGGTGTATCGGAAAGGAGGAATCGAACCCTATTAGATATGGTTCGTTCCATGATGAGTAAGGCTGAGTTACCGCGATCATTCCGGGGTTATGCGCTAGAATCAGCGGCATATCTTTTGAACAAGGTTCCAACCAAGACTGTGCCTACCACGCCATATCAGATGTGGAGTGGGAAGAAACCCTATCTTCAGTACCTGAAGACATGGGGATGTCCAGCTTTTGTAAAAAAGCAGCATCCGGACAAGCTCGAGGCACGCTCAGTAGAGTGTAAGTTTATGGGATATCCAAAGAACTCCATGGGATATTGCTTCTACTACGCAGAGGAACAAAAGGTTTTTGTTTCTCGTCATGCCCGCTTCTTAGAAACTGAATTTTTAGAAAATCAGAAGAGTGGGAGCGCAGTAGAACTGGAAGAAATTCCAGAACCACAAGCTGTTACTGAAAGTTTGGTAGAACAAGAAGTTTCAGAAGAAAGGGACATACCAGCGCCTATCCGCAGAAGTAGTAGGCAGTCTCATCCGCCCGAGAGATACTGCGGTTTTCTCATAGACGGGGATCGAGAAGATTGCGTCATTAATAATGACGACCCTACTAGCTTCCAACAAGCCATTCAGAGCGGCGACTCGGTAAAATGGCTGGATGCAATACGGACCAAAATGGAGTCCATGTACACTAACAAAGTATGGACTTTGGATACTGCTCCAGATGGGGTAAAACTCGTAGGATGCAAGTGGATCTTCAGAAAGAAGATTGGTATAGATGGACAGGTTGAAACCTATAAGGCTAGACTTGTTACAAAGGGTTTCCGTCAAAGACCTGGTTTGGACTATGACGAAACCTTTTCTCCAGTGGCTATGCTGAAATAAATTCGGGTCTTTCTTGCTATTGCTGCCTTCAACGATTATGAGATCTGGCAGATGGACGTAAAGACGGCCTTTCTAAATGGAAATTTAGAAGAAAGCGTCTATATGGATCAGCCAGAGGGATTCATTCAGAGTGGGAGCAGCGGTAAAGTATGCAAGCTGCTTAAGTCCATTTATGGACTAAAGCAGGCATCGCGGAGTTGGAACATCTGTTTTGATGATACTGTCAAAGAATTCGACTTTATCAAAAATCCAGATGAACCATGCATATACAGTAAGATTGTAGAGAGAGTTGTTGTATTCCTCGTCTTGTACGTGGATGACATTCTCCTAATAGGAAATGATATTCCTATGCTACAGTCAGTCAAAAGATTCTTGTCACAGAAATTCTCCATGAAGGACCTGGGTGATGCCACCTACATTCTGGGGATCCAGATCTATCGTGATAGATCAAAGAGGATGTTGGGACTTTCACAGTCCAGGTACATAGACACCATATTGAAAAGATTCAGTATGGAAGATTCTAAGCGCGGTAACCTACCGGCTTGTCACGGAATCACCCTCTCCAAAGAGATGTCTCCCAAGACTGATTTGGAAAGGGAATGCATGTCGATTATACCCTACGCTTCTGCTGTAGGCTCTATAATGTATGCGATGTTATGTACCAGACCAGATGTAGCATACGCATTGAGCGTTGTAAGCCGGTATCAGGCAAACCTAGGGGAGAATCACTGGATAGCAGTAAAGAACATTCTCAAGTACCTGAGGAGGACTAAGGAAATGTTCTTGGTTTACGGCGGAAAGGACCTCAAGATGGAGGCCTATGCTGATTCCGGCTTCCAGAGTGACAAGGATGACTCCAAGTCCATGTCGGGTTATGTCTTTACCCTCAATGGAGGGGTGGTCTGTTGGAAGAGTTCCAAGCAGGACACCGTTGCTGACTCGACAATGGAAGCGGAGTATATAGCTGCTTGCGATGCCGCAAAAGAAGCTGTCTGGATGAAGAAGTTCCTCACAGAACTTCAGGTGGTTCCTACCAGTGTTGGTCCAATACCTCTGTATTGCGACAACAACGGCGCTATAGCTTTAGCGAAGGAACCCAGGTCCCATCAGAAGTCCAGACACATCTTAAGGCGGTATCACCTGATCAGGGAGATCGTAGATCGCCGGGAGATCGAGGTAAAGAAAGTAAATACAGAGGATAACATTGCTGATCCATTCACTAAGGCCCTACCTCAAATTCAGTTCGAGAGGCTACTCGAGATCATCGGTCTTCGATACGCCAGTACATGGCCCTAGTGCAAGTGGGAGATTGTTAGTGTTTATGCCCTAGAAGGCCATTACTGTATCATACTAGTTTGTATATTACTTAATGGAAGCTTGGGATATTCACATGTATATAACAGTCTTGCTAAACATGGTAGTATGCTACTTGGTTTTTCTATCTTAATATGTGAGTATACGTATTGATAGAGCTCTTAGGATCTTGCTTGACTACCAGCATTGTGATGGCAGTCACACTAGTGGGGGATGGGTAGTCTACAAGCACATCCTTATTCAGGTCCCTAGTCATTGGATTATCGAGACAGGGTATCGATACTCCGGAGTAGACTAGTGTGTACGCTTCTCATCCCAGTTGGGGAGATGGTCTGTCCCACAGCCGTCAGTACGTAGTACTGGAGATAGTATGCAGGTGCTCGTTAGGTTACGGGTACACCGGACAGGACTCATAAGGAACTGTTGGTTGGTTTTATACCAGTCGTCAGTGAGCAGTTCCCAGGTGACATGAGTACAGCATAGTCCGCAGACTTGACACTGCTACTTCGCCTCGAGTGTGTCCAACTATTCTTAGATTTCTATCCTACCACGGCTCAAAGGAGTCGTGCAAACAGGTAGCAGTTGGGTGCAGTCCCGATCACTTAGAGGCAGTGGCGGTTAGACAGGATTCGTCTCTCCCGGTATTGGGGGTTGATATCGCGTTGTGTCAGAGAGCCATTACGCAAAGTCCCTGGCCAGGGCAAGCGAGATTTGCTGGTAGGTTCCAGTAGTTTCTCAGGGTGTAATGGGCTTCGCTCCGACACGACTTATACCGCTATTAGGGGACTGACGCTTGCCGCCCCCTAGGCCCGATATGCGATAGTCTTAGACGAACGGACCGGACTGTATGGAGATTGTCACATCAGACTCAGTAGGAGTTCGGATAGGTTTCCTCATCGGCCGCCTTCTTATCGACATCTACCTGGGGACCGTTACGTACAGCTAGTGCCGCTTGCGGTCTGTGGTTAAACCCACTGCCAGCGTAGTAGTCGAGTCTCTAGAGTCCCACACAGAGAGTTTCCCTACTCCAGGCGAAACGATATAGAGGTCGTATGGTTTTACGACAAGGGTTCGGACGCATACGTGTGTTTACACACGTACGACTTTCGGACAGATTTTACCAGTCGGCTTTGGTTTAAGCCAGTTACTAGTATCCGGTTATTGGATTTATACAGTCTAAAGTTTTTCCGTGTTTTTGCGGATAGGAGGGGCGTTCTCGTAATTGCACGAGAAGCTTCTAGAAGATGGTGACTAAGGAGGTTAAGGTGGCATATACATTGAATGAGATTAGTAAGTCATATGAGTGATTCATCCATGTCATTAATGCATCATAAATGCTTAATGACTCATGGTAATGAATCACCATTAGATATTTATGAAGCATGATTATTCATCATTTGTTTTTCTTTTATTGATAAATCTTAATGCTTCATATATATTATGATAACTCATTTTCTCATATCAATTATTCTTCTCACCTTCTCTCTCCTCAAGCTTCCTCTCTTCAAACCCTAATCCTCCCCTCTAATGTGTTGAGTACAAGGATTAGTTAGACTACTTAATCCATAACCCTCACTCTATATCATCTAGGTACTTTGATTAGCACTTAAAGAAACCTAGTTGCCTCAAGTTTAGAGGCAAAGCTTGGAGTAAAGCTCTCGTGGTGGATCGTCTACTACTTGGAGAAGGCCGAGGAGGAGGTGGAGTTCGTAAAGACGAAGGACACGGTTCTTTAGGTATAATCCCTTTACATAGTAGTTTAGAACTTCTATGTTTGATGTTAGTTATCGTTTAGCTTCGATTCATGCGGTTAGTCGATATTTAAGCAAAGAACAAGATCGTTTTTCATATTTCCGCCTCCCCGCAAGTCGTGGGGTGTTGTACATCGACTTACATTTATATAAGATGAGAGTTTTTCATTTTCATTCATGTAAAAGCTTGTATGTAATATTCTTTTATTGGGGCACTTCCGGGTTGAGGATGATGTCACCATTGATGTATATTATTTACTTTTCCGCATTAGGATAGACCCAAGGAGGGGAGCACAAGTAACCGGGTTCTAGGGTCCACTGGGAGACCATCTCGAGAAGTCGAGACCGGGTCTCCTAACTCTAGAATTGGTAGGGTTGCTTGCCGCTCTCGTAGGGGTCTAGGGATATGGGTTTGTCTATTCATCGCGACCATGGAATCCGTGTTTTATACTGGCTTAATTTAAAACACGGAATTCCTAGTATATCCAATATTTCATATGTGTTCTTTTGCTGCTGATATTTTGTGATGTGATCACTTGATATGTTCTGAGACGAATGCCTATATTATATATATGATATATAATAACTATTGCTGCTTTCGTTTCTTCTGTGATACTTAGGAAGCATAAAAGATGGGACTTCATTAATTAGATTAATGAAATAAAAGAAACCTAAAGATATTGTAGAAACTTGTTTTAAAAACTTGTAGCTCTAGTTCTTGCTTTGCATAACGGTATTCCTTGTAGAATATCTAGCACTTTATTCGATAAGGAAAGAGCCGAGATCCCTTCACCGGGAGTGACCTCTTTAGCGAAGCTGGAAGATGCTACAACCCACTCGGTTTGTCTTTTGATTGCTTCTATAGTTTTTGCTTTGTATAGCGGTATTTGTGAAATATCCTGCACCTCATTCGATGAGGAAAGGGCCGAGATCCCTTCACCGGGTGTGACCTCTTTAGTGAAACTAGTAATGGCCTCAAAAACACTCCTTTTCAAAATCACTCGATTCTACAACGATATCAAGTCCATTACGCAAAGGGTTTTCATAAAAACATGTTGTAGCCTTCCGTCATTTCAGATAAATACTTCATAGTATTTGTGCTACGTTTGTTGGCTTTCGTCAAGGCGTAGTGTACGGTAGCTATTTATGCTTATCTGCAAAAGCATATGATGTGATTGAGTTAGGGTAGTCGTGCGACTTTGTTGGCTTTCGTCAAGGGTCGTGTGGGTGGGTTTAATTCAATCAAGAAATGACGGGTTGAACTTGACTGGCAGCCTATGGTTTGTTAGCTTTCTTCAAGGTCATAGAATGCTATGGGCAAAATTATCGGGAATTTCAAGTGTTGAAATTTGCAATGAGATTGCATACCTTCTATGAGATAGTTGGATTCCGATACCCACTGCAAGTAAGAGTTACTCCTGGGAGAGTTTTACACTTTACAATTAGCCGATCAAGTAGGTGTCTAGAAAGGTGTTAACGAGGTTACGCCCCTGGGAAAACGAGGTTTATTTTAATTAAGTCTGTGCGAAAGCACGGGGAACCTCCCTCAAAGTACCGACACTGGCCTGGCCGAAAGATTGGCGAACTTGTAGGGTGTAATTAATCCCGGCTAGTCTTACCTTTTAAGGTTTGAAGGAAGCTTTGATAAAAACAGTGGGAGCCATCCTGATTACATAAAATAATAACCAATCTGATCTTGCAAGAGCGCATGCAGAGTGTTTTCTTCTCTCTCTCTCCTGGTAGCGACCATGTCACGCCTTAATCAAGATAATAATGTCACGCCCCGCTTCCCAGAGTGCGCTAAGATCGGCACATGACAGAGCCAACCATACTACCTGTAGCTAGGAAACATCCCTCCACAGTCACATTACGGCTGTCCATAAGATATCAAAAACAGTAAAAATAAAATAAACTATCTAGTACATGTCCATATGCCAGAATAAACGAGTCAAGAAATATAAATGTGCGGAAGCAATAAATCCAATAAGCAATAACATCTGGAAAGTACGTCCTAAATACAGGCTCATATCAGGAAATGAAAATACGGAAATAAAACTAAACTAACTAGATACTAACAGGATCCTCACTGCTCGGCCTGTCGACTGAAATACTCATGGTCGGCCTGCGACAAAGATAGAGGATCTGGGCTATGCAAAATCCAGACGTCAGTGCGTCATAATATCAATAATAATAAGCAACCAGGATGTAACGAGATATCTAGGCATGAATAGTAACATGAATGTAATAAATAAACACGGGTATAGAACAGTGAAGAGTATCAGTATATGTGACGTGCAGTGATCAATCTAAACTGTGCTACTGGGTTATCTATTCTAAAGTTTGTTTGAAATCAATTAGTGTACTCCTCCATGTAACTCAAAGAATATGTCCCGTTATCTTCTGGGACCATGGATCAGGTAGTGGGAGTAACGAATGACTATGTCCCGTTATCCCCCGGGACCACGAATCAAGTAAGAATCACGAATGATTCTGTCCCGTTATCCCCCGGGACCACGGATCAAGTAATACCCTTTTAAGCTACACTTCAGTTACACTTTTGATTTCCCCATACCCCCAAGGTTATGTGTTCAAGTCAGGTATTGATAATCTAGAGCTAATACCAACACAGGATCAAGCAGGTACAGGTTTGTCTATGTAGACAACAGGATACGTCCGTCAGGACGACAAGTCAGGATTGTCGGCATTAGGAACAGGATTAGGTAACAGGTCAAGTAGTGGTGTATCAGGTCATGTCAGGTAGTGCACATGCATCAAATGGATGCCCAACAGTAAAATGTAGCAAGTATCGAATCGGGGTAAAAGAACGGATGTACGGTAAAAGTATGGATGCACAAGTATCTATCAGGGGTTACATCATGACTATGTAGAATGTACATTATCAAGCATGGGATACTAATGTAACAGTAATATGAATTAATATGACATGGCATGCAACTAGATATATAGAATTAATGGTATGGATACACAATAAAACATGGATACACAAATATCTATCAGGGGTTACAACTACAGTTCCATGACTATGTAGAATGCACATTATCAAGTATGGGGTGTTAATACAACAATAACATGAAATAATACGATCTGTAGATGCAGCTACATATATAATAAATGATATGGATGCATACGGGTATCCGAAAATAGCAAAACATTAATATGGGTGCGCAGTGCAATCAACATGTGATATTTTTATTCATATGGATGCAAAATAAAATACATAGCATGTAGCAAGATGAACTTGCCTGAACGGATCACATGACGGGGGGCGCACGCTGCGTCCGACGTCGGGTATACGTCGCAACGCACACACGGCACACGGGACAGGTCCAGGCAAGTGTCAAGACCCAAAATTTAGGCCCGTAACCGGCACTTAAACTACGTAACGTCAACAGGCATACGCAACTTAAGTAAGCCGAAAACCCAAAAATCTAAACCACCTAAAACTGGATAAGCGGAGAAAAGCATAGTTTAAAACATTCGGAAAACCTCGAGTAAAATCTTTAGCTTTAATATTCTTTCTTGATAATTTCGGCAGCACCTCCTTTGTAAAAACTAGCCCCGAAAACGGGAACAACATAAAATATAAATAAAGCATCCCAAACGGGAGCAACTCATACTCAACGGCGGAGACAACCACCGCAAGCATATATACGACGCCGTAGCGAAGAAATATAAATGAAAATGGTATAAGGAAGTAAAACTTAACAACAAGACCGGCTCCCACGAGCACGGCATCCAAAGTCACCAAAATATATACAACACCAAAACCTCACAACTCGTCTCTAAGTCAAATACATGAAGTGGTAGATGGAGAGTACTAGATACAAAAGGTAAATAATGAACATCGTCGGATAACCGCAAAACCCAGCTATAGCAAAAGGCCCCACAGCCAAACGTAGCGATATCCGCAAAAGTAGAGATAATAAGACACCCTGCCGCGACTACTCTGAGGGTAAGTCCTGCAAAACACTGTGGCACAACGGGGGTGAGTTGCCAACTCGTGAACAGTAAATAACATCATACTGTAATCACAAGTATGCACGAACAGCGATAAATCTATCACATGAAATCTAATAGTATAAGTATGGCAATATGAATATGCAACAATCATGTAAAAGTATATCATCAGTATACTACAACTACATGAAGCAATGCATATCAAAATAATCCTGAGTGTGGGATGATATAATAAAACCTCATGCAAAATCATCAGCATGGAAAAACCTCAATGTCCCTCACTGACACATCAAATCCCAAAATCCTCAGGCACCGCATCCTCAGATCGGCCCTCATATCCTGTCAGTCTCATGAAACCTGAGTGTCAAATATCGACACCCGAAAACTCATGAAAACATATACCTGTATGTATGTATGTGTGTGTGTACGAGGATATCAACCACGTATGTCCATCGACGATATGTAAAAATCATGGAAACCTGAATGTCTAACACCGACACTCGAATCATCATGAAACCTGTCTCTAACATCGACACGTAAATCCTCGTATAATAGGCTCCATTTGCGGGATCGGCTCGCGGGCTCCGGCAGAACAGGTCGGCCTAAATCCATCTCATGACTCCGGTCGGTATCCTCCAGATAACCGCCGAGTCCAAATACTGTCACCGGTAGGCAGTATACATCCCCTGCCAGGCTCATCGGCTAATCCATCGACATACCTTTCTTGCCCCGGGGTACCATACCGGGCTCCACCATGTACCCGCACACGGCCCACTCCACTACTCGCATCGGGTATATATCACAAATCTCAGAACCGAGAAATCTCATGGTGGACGCATTGAAATATCATATCATGAGAAACCGGGTTTTCAAATAATACATAAAATTTCCTGAAATACCCCTACGGTTCTCAAATCCATAAATCACATGAAATCCATATCTCAATGAGTAAATCCATGAAAACTGATATATGTAATATAAAACAGCAATATGAGCATATCAAGGGAAAACCGCTCTTTTAAACAAATCCAGCTTTTAAAATATATCATACGGTTCCCAAATCCTCCGAAATCAAGTACAGCATCATATGAGGTGTGCATGTAACTGTAGCAAAGTATAAGTGTCTACATGTAAGCAAGTATGTATGATGCATTTCATAAGCGCAATAGTACAATAATCAACGTCTCAATATCACATGTCAATACAATACCACTCAGGGGTATATGCAGCTATAGCAAAATATGTGGGTGTACATGTCAGTATGTATGCATGATGTACATGTAGCTGTAACAAGGTATGTGGGTGTACATGTTAATATGTATGCAAGATGTACATATAGCTATAGCAAAGTATACGAGAAATGGAGTGAGAGTCACTATCTCAATTATCCCTATCCAATACAATATCACGTATGTATGTGTTAGCTGTATCTCATATGCACAATAGAATAAGAGTCACTATCTCAATTATCCCTATCCAATACAATATCACGTATGTATGTGTCAGCTGTATCTCATATGCACAATGGAATAAGAGTCACTATCTCAATTATCCCTATCAAATACAATATCACGTATGCATGTGGGTTGTGCGTGTCATGGCAATTACCGACGGTATGGATGTAGCATACCAATTAGTGCTCGTGCAACATGAACCGTCAGTAATGGTGTTGTGTCCAATAGGTACAAGTCAAGGTACAACAAGTAATAATATACAATGATGCTCATGCGCAATAAACTCATATGCGAATAACATACGGCTATCATATCCTAATCCAGCCCTGACGCATAACGCCATACGGGTGATTTCCCCGTAGATGTTAAATCTACTCACCGAATAATCTCGAGCTACGAAAATCCGACCACCTGCTTCCCTTTCTTCACAGCGTCCGAAGTCCCCGCTTGTGATCCTAAAATTCCACAAACACGTCACATAAGCTAAATATCCTATGCCGACACAAAGATAACGAAACGCAAGGATAACGCCTAGAAAATTGTAAGTGCATGGCGGCGCCCCGGCCGTCAGTCCGATGCCGGAATGCGGAAACGAAACTTTTCTAAAAACTAGAAACCGGCACCACCGCGCACTAAAATCCCGGATCGGGCCATTAACCTAACTCTAGCAAACAAGAAAATGGGTAGGAAGCTATACCGAGCGATCCGTGTCCTTCGGTCTTCGGCCTCCACTCCGTTCTCTTCGCGGAATCTCCGGTCTTCAGCTCCTCGTCGGAACGGGCACCACATCGCCGGGTTCTTTTACGGGCTCCCACCTCTGGACCGAGGCAACTCGGGCACGAAGTTGGCGAGTCGACGTGCCCAAGGATGCTGTAGATGAAGTGTAGAAACCATTGTCTCAATGGGGTATGAAGTTGCCTTGTATGGATGTGGAGTAGAGAATGAACTTTTGGAGATGAGCAATGTAATTTTAGCAAGCCAAAAATGAGAACCACACACCAAATGAAATTGCCTCTCTCCTCTCCTTGTAGTGGCCGGCCTCATCTCATGGTGGAGGGAAAAAGAATAATAATCAAGAGAGAAAATGAGAGTGATAGCAAAGAAAAAGATCACAACAATATCAACCTCACATCCTATCCAAAACCCATCACCATAAATGCAAAGGAAAAGATGGAAAAAGAATCTCATGATGCTAGAACCATCATGAAGCCTCATT
This sequence comes from Agapanthus africanus, assembly GCA_030015575.1. Classification (NCBI taxonomy): domain Eukaryota; kingdom Viridiplantae; phylum Streptophyta; class Magnoliopsida; order Asparagales; family Amaryllidaceae; genus Agapanthus; species Agapanthus africanus. Next base: position 356,303,549 of record JASDDO010000029.1, on the reverse strand, counting down.
TACAAATAACACCCTCCACAATTGCTAATTTTCAAATATGCAAATTAGCCCCTCCATTAGAAAAATTCCAGCCGTGAAGGAACAAAGGAAAACTGGCCGAAACGGAATACAAACTGGCACCTTCAGAAAACCGATCCCGTAATAAATTACAGGAAAACCCCGCGACTGTATATACATACCCACATTTGTATTCCCACTGAATACAAATGCAAAGAGACAAAATCAACACTGTATAATACTAGGATCCGGCTTAAACCAAAGCCCACTAGTATTATCCGTCCGATCATGATCCGTGCAATACCGCACGTATCTGATCGAATCCTGCCATATCTCCATACGGCCTCTACAGCGTTTCGCCCGAAACTTGAGAAAACGGTCTGTGAAGGACTCTAAAGACTCGTCAATACTTTGGCTGTGGATTTAACCACTAGCACGTCAGAGGTATTAGCCATACGTGACGGGCTACCAGGTATTGACCAAAAGGGACGTCGATGAGCGAACTCATCCAGACACCCTACTGAGCCTGTCAGTGACAATATCCGTACAGTCCGGTCCGTTCGTCTATGAGCATCGCATGGCGGGCCTAGGGGGTAGATAAAAGTCAGACCCCCAAAAGCGGTACAAGTCGTGTCGGAGTGTAGCCCAGAACACCCTGAGATACTACTGGAATACCTACCAGTAAATCTCCTGCCTTGGCCAAGGACTTCGTGTAATGGCTCTCCTAGACACAACACGACCTCACCCCTAATACCGGGAGAGACGAACCCCTGCAGATCCGCTCACTGCCTCCATGTGGCTCGGGACTGTATCCAACTAAAACCTGTTTGCACGTCTTCTTTGAGCGTGGTAGGGTAGTAATCAAAGCACGGTGGGAACTCACACGAGACAAATGACGATCTCAGGTCGATGAACTAACCTGGACACATGTTACTAGGGAACTGCTATCTGACGTCTGGTATAAGACTAACTAGCATGTTCCCGGCGAGTCCAGTCCGGTGTACTCATAACCCAATGAGCACCTGTATACATCTTAGGTGAACCAACTGACACCAGTGGCTTGTTGTAGGGTTGCTAGGCACGCGCACAAGGGTCTACGAGGCATCAACCATGCCCGATTAAAAATTTAGTCGTGCCGAACAACCCGAATACGGAACTTTAAACTAGAGATTAGGCGAAAACAAGCATGCTAAACATTTTAACACTAAGTGAGAGGGATTACAACCTTTGTAGATCCGGTCCTTCACTTCATATGCTCCGTGTTGTGGTCCCTTCGCTGCGATCATCGGGATCCGGACTCTCGAGAGGTTCCACGAAGAGAAAAACACAACCTTTGCTTCCGATCTTCGATACTAAGATGATCTACCTTAAAGTTTCTTTAACACAAGCTAACACTCATGAAATGATGTGAACACCCTCATCTAAATGGCAAGGGAAGATGAGGATGATGAAGTAGGATTTTTTGCTCTCTTTATTTATCTTTTTCTCATATTTATCCATCACAAAAATCAAAGCAAGAAACCATTTCAAGCAAAGAAGAAGAAGGAAGAAGATGATGAACAATCTTAGAATCCTTTTGTGATGAATAGGAAAAGAATAATATGATAGAATTATGCAACCATGGTCAAGTGAACCTTTGTAGAGAATTAACTAGGGTTAGGGTTTGGGTTGGGTTAAAGCATGACTCACTTGAAAATATCTTTATCATGACAAAAAGAAAAGCTTCTAGAAATATCTAGAAAGCTTAACCCTAATCCAAACCCTAATCATGTTTAAACTCCACTAAACAAGTTGCATTAGTTATCATATCATGTTACAATATTATATATCACATATATAATATTTATCGTAACAAAATAAAATAATACAATTAACATATATCGCATATATATCAATGTATTACCCGAATGAGAAAAAGAATCTTTTAGTGAGAAAATATTAGTTAATGTAATTTAATATATCATATATATTATTATACATTAAATTATCGAATCAACACTTGATCCGACAATCCGGCTATATCGCATATAACCGACTAATATTTATCCGTACCGATTCATCGAATCAACACTTGATCCGATGACCCGGCTGATATCAAATATCGCGAGAATAGAATACGGTATCACATATCGCATTATCCTCGGTCCCGCACATATCACATATGTGCCCCTACTCCGTTTTGCCTGAGTCAAGAAACCTCTGTGTAGGACTCTAAAGAATCGTCAATACGCCGGCAGTAGGTGATGATCATATCAAACACCCACAAGCTGCAAGCGGTCAGCTAAACGTAACAGCTACCCAGGTATTGAGCGCTCAGAAGATCAACAAGCAAGCCTGTACATTCTCCTGCGAATCCAAACAGTAACACTCCCGTACAGTCCGGTCTCGTCGTCTGATATGTTGCATATCTCGCCTAGGGGTGGTAAACGTCAGACCCCAGTAGCTTGATAAGTCGTGTCGATTTGAGGTCTATAACAGTTCGAGAAACTACTGATAACACTTACCAGTAAATCTCAGCAACCCTGGCCAGGGATTTCCGGTTATAGCCAATCGAACACAGCACAACATCAACTCCCTATACCGGGAGAGACGAATCCCCTCCTATCGCTCATTGCCTCCATATGATTCGGGACTGTACCTAAAAGCCACCTTTTTGCACGCCCTCTTGGACGTGGTATGATAGAAATCAAAGCACAGTAGGAATCACACAAGACTCTATGACGATCTCGGGTTGACAGACTACTCTGTACCAGTGTCACCGGAGAACTGCCATCTGACGTATGGTATAATACCATCTGGGAGTTCTCGGCGAGTCCGTCCAGTGTACCCAGTCTCCACTGAGCACCCGTACACCATCCTTGATGTCAAACACCGATGGATATGGGATCATCCATCGCCCATCATATGGGTCAAGATGCGTATACGCTAGTCTACTCTGGTGTATCGATGCCCTGTCTCGATACACCCTCGACTAGGAACAATTATAGGATGTACTCACCGACTACCGTGGCCCCACTTGTATGATCTTATCATAGTCCCAGTAGTCGAGTACATATCCTAAGGGCTTTATCAACATGTAACATAGAGACAATCAGAGTACATGTTAAGATAAAGTACAACCAGATAGCATACTATCATGTCGAGCAAGAAAATCCTCCCTATATATGTCCTAGCATCCACTACTATATACATCGTATGTACAGTAATGGCCTCTACGGCATACATATAACCAACAATCTCCCACTTGCACCAGGGCCATCTGTTATGGTATCGCATACCCAACAACTAGCTGCGGTTGAAGTATCTCATACTCAACCATCCCATAAAAGTCTCTACTGGGAAAAAGGCCTTCGTGAGTGGATCCGCGCTGTTGTCCTCTGTGTCTACTTTCCTAACCTCGATCTCCCTGGAGATCAACCATCTCCATGATCAGGTGATACTGCCTAAGAATTATATCTGGATTTCTGATGGGACGGTAGTTCCTTGGCTGAAGCCACAACTCCATTGTCACACAATGGTAGGAACGAAGTTCATCGCATGAACTTATAAATATCCAGACTGCCTCTTTGGTAGTATCCTTGGTAACGATGTATCTTGCCTTTAATCATCTAGTATGTCACGGTATCTAGCTTGGAACTCTTCCAACATACCTTCCCTCCACTGAGGGTATAGGCAATGCCTTCGACTGACATTCAGTCGTCCTTATCAGCCTGGAACCTTTCTAGTGATTCTTCCCAGGATCGATTGATACCATCTCACTACAACTAGTGAGTATCCTAACATCCAATTAGATCTATCTCATAGATCCAAAACCTAGGATTTAGTAGGTATCACTTTGATCCTATATGGAGAATCTTTGTGATAAGCGGAGATTGACCGAGCGTAGCATAGGAAACTCCTTCCCTATCAAGAGTATGTCATCCACGTACTCTACGAGGATCACCACCATACTCTCTACTACCTTTTCGTATATACAAGGTTCATCTACCATTTTGATGAAGTCAAACTCTTTGACTACCACATCAAAACAGATGTTCCAACTCCGCGATGCCTGTTTTATCATATAAAATATCTTGCACACGTTTCCGTTGCTCCCACTGTCTACGAAGCCCTCTGGCTGTGTACTTATAGACGCTATCTTCTAAATCAGCATTTAGAAAAGCAGTCATGACACCAAACCACCAGATATCGTAGTCATGGTATGTAGCCGTGGCAAGTAGGATCTGGATGGACTTAAGCATAGCTTTGAAAGTCTCAACCTTTCCATGTACACCAAGTAATCTTCTCAAGATATACTCGCTCCTGATGGGGATTTAACCCTTCAGATAAAGCAACCAAAGTCCATACTTTGTTGGTGTATAAGGATTCCATCTCAGATCGATAATCACCCAGCCATTCTTACAGAGTCTCACTCCTGATGGCCAGCTCGAAACCAGTTGGGTGAGGAACCCTACTAGATCGGCGGAGAGGCTGAGGTTCGTTGGTAACTATTGAATCTTTTAGTTTTATCAAATCATCTGCTGTAGTTTGTACAGCTGGAACATTTCCAGTTCTACGTAACAGAACTTGCCTCGAGCTTGTCCGGATTTTGCTTTTTAGACATAGGCCGGACAACCCCAAATCTTAACAAACTTAAGATATGGGCTCTTCCCTTTCCATATCACATATGAAGTGGTAGGCATCTGATTTGATTTGAACCCTATTCAATAGGTATGCAGCTTCTCAAGTGCATAACTCCCAAAAGGAAATAGGAAACTCAGTAGTACTCATCATAGAGCACACCATATCAAATAGGGTGCTATTGCTCCACCCCGATATACCATCGTGCTATGGTGTATACGGAGGAGTAATGCTGAGAGAGAATCTCATTCTCCTTTAGAATAATCCAGGAATTCCATGCTGAAGTATTCTCCTCCTTGATCTCATCAAAGGACATAATATTTATACCCGTATTTTGGTTCTCTACTTCTAACTTATATTTTGTGAATATCTCAAAAGGTTCGGACTTGTGTTTCAACAGGAACACATGTCTGAATCTTGAGAGATTATCAGAGAATGTAATGAAGTACAAAGAACCAGTCTTGGTATGTATAAACAGGAGACTTACATACATCAGCATGTATCAATCCCAAGAGTTCACTAACTCTTTCTCTGTTTCCAATAAACAGAGCTATGGTCATCTCATCTTTGTGACATGACAGGCAAGTTTCACAAGATGTAAATTCAAACTAATTTAAATATGCATCTAAATGTAACTTCAGCCAGTCGGGTCGCATTGATATGACCTAGTCTACAATGCCTCAAGAAGGATTTGTTCATTTCTGAACTCTTCCTCTTGTGTGTGTTCTGTATACTAAGAACTGTAGTTTGATTTAGAACGTCAATGATTTTAGATAACGTGCCTGAACCGATCAACTCTTGATATAGGAAATGTTCAAAACATTATCCAACAATACAAAATTATATCCTTTCTTTACTAATAAAGAGACTGATATGATTTTGTATATCAGGTTCGGTATCTAATAACATTTATTCAGAATCAATGTATTCAGGTAATACAGGGTGATAGTGACCAACAGACTTGGCTGCAACACTTGCACCGTTTTCTGTCTCATGAAACTTATCACCCGTTCTCAGTTCTCTACCTATCTGTAGCCCATGTAACAGATTACATATACGGGATCCTGATCCGGTATCACATACCCAGGACGTAAAGGTTACTGAGAAACAGTTCTGTGTAATGAACACACCCGAAAATGATGCGTCAACATGCACTTTCTTCGTTTGGGCGGCACGGGAATTCTGGTAATCCCCAATTTCCTGCTCTGTCTTATAACAATTATAAGTTGGAGCGGGACCAACGTTCCCCAGCTCAGTATAACAAGTGGGTTCGGTCAATATATCCGTTTTATTATCTTAATTAAGGCGTGATATGGTCGCTATCTGGAGAGAGAGAGAAGAAAACACTCAGCGTATGCTCTTGCAAGATTAGATTGGTTATCTAATATATCTAATCAGGATGTCTCCCACTGTTTTAATCAAATCTTCCTTCAAACCCTAAAAGGAAAGACTAGCCGGGATTAATTACACGCTACAAGTTCACCAATCTTTCAGCCAGGCCAGTGTCGGTACTTTGAGGGAGGTCCCCCGTGCTATCGCACGAACCTAATTAAAGTAAACCTCGTTTTCCCAGAGGCGTAACCCCGTTAACACCTTTCTAGACACCTACTTGATCGGCTAATTGTAATGTGTAAAACTCTCCCAGGAGTAACTCTTACTCGCAGCGGGTATCGGGATCCAACTATCTTATAGAAGGTATGCAATCTCATTGCAAATTTCAACACTTGAAATTCCCAATAGTATTTTGCCCCAAGCGTCCTATGACCTTGACAGAGGTCAACAAACCATAGGCTGCTAGTCAAGTTCAACCCGTCATTTCCTGATTGAAGTAAACCCACCCGCACGACCCTTGACAGAGGTCAACAAGGTCGCACGACTACCCTAAATCAATCACATCATATGCTTATACAGATAAGCACTAATCAGCTACCGCACACTACGCCTTGACAAAGGTCAACAAACATAGCACGAATACTAACCAGTACTTATCTGAAATGACGGAGGGCTACGATAGGTTTTTAAGAAAACCCTTTGTGTAATGAACTTGATATCGTTGTAGAATCGAGTGATTTTAAATGGAGTGTTTTTTAGCTTTTCTAGTTTCGCTAAAGGGGTCACTCCCGGTGAAGGGATCGTCGGCCCTTTCCTCATCGAATAAGGTGCAGGATATTTCACAAATATCACTATGCAAAGCAAGAACTATAGAAGCAATCAAAAAACAAACCGAGTTTGTAGCATCTGCCAGTTATTGCTAAAGGAGTCACTCCTGGTGAAGGGATCTCGATCCTTTCCTTATCGAATAAGGTGCTGGATGTTCTACAAGGAACACCGCTATGCAAAGCAAGAACTAGAGTTACCAGTTTTTATAAACAAGTTTCTACAACATCTTAGGTTTCTTTTATTTCATTAATCTCATTAATGAAGTCCCATTTTATTATGCTTCACAAGCATCTCTTTTGAAACGAAATCTGCAATATAACATATATCTCATATATATAAAATATAAACATTCATCTCAGGCAGTAATATGATCTCATCATAGCACATTGCAGCAGAAGAACATATATGAAATATTGGATATACTAGGACGTCCGTATTTTCAATACGAGCCTGTATAAAACACGGATTCCACGGTCGCGATGAATAGCCAAACCCACATCCCCAGACCCCTACGAGAGCGGCAAGTAACACTGCCAATTCTAGGGTTAGGAGACCCAGTCTCGACTCCTCGAGATGGTCTCCCACTGGACCCTAGAACCCGGTTACTTGTGCTCCCCGTCTTGGGTCTACCTAATGCGGAAAAGTAAATAATATACAACGGTGACATCTTCCGCTACCTGGAAGTGCCCCAATAAAAGAATATTACATACAAATGAATTTTACATGAATGAAAAAGAAAAACTCTCATCTCACATAAAACCCCCGGCTATTCAAACGCGACGATCCAATACAACATATCACAGCAACACATAATATCTCATATCATCAACGTAAGCAAGTATGCGTATCCCGATTGTCGTTGATGTATAGCAACGAAGCCGGCGATACACCACATACTACGCTTACGGTCACAGAAAAGAAAGTGTAAAACTACAACAGTTGGAATCCGCAACCTCTTTAGACATCGCATGCCTAACCAAATGAATTCCTTAGACATCACATGCCTAACTATTATAAACCCCGCATTTTAGTCTCATTTATCGAAAACTCTTTTCAATACCAAGTCGGCCAATTCAACAAGATTCCCGACGTCCTGATCGAATGCTCGTCGCAAACTTTAGTAGACGGCCGCACCCCCGATACCGTCGACGAAGTGCACCAAGGCGGAACACCGCTACCGGGAGCACCCGAACGGATGCTTTCGGCGACGGGGTTCTCCTACAGTCACTTGGTCGGGGCTATGGAGTGAGGTTGTCTATTAAGTTTACCCGGCGAGTATCCGCGTACGCTACGTGATTGCAACGGACTTTTGATCACATCAAAATTCCGTGGCAACCGATCATCTGAGACTGAACTGCTATGCTTATAATATTCAAATTAGTTATCTCATAACTACCTGTGGATTCCAAATATTGTATCACATTCCAGATAAATAGACAAAGTTAAACTTTCCGATCGAATCATCAAACACCCAAGATTTCCCCAATATATCTCAACACTTGAAATCAGTTTAAAAACATTCATCACATGCCACAGTACCAATGGTCCAGCCGTAGAAGGGTCAAGCCAACGCCTCACATGTGGCACACCGTACTGCCCCAAACCCTAAGGTTCAAAAGGCAGTTCAAGACGGTCACATAATCGAGTTAAGGTTTGTTGTCTTCTAGAGGGTCTACCAAGTTACTTGCATGACTTAGAACATTCTTAAACACGAGAAAAAATCCAACTTTTGAAAAAATTTCCGACAAGGGAAAAAGTGAGTTATTGATATCCGTTCAAACTTTTTAACAGTTTCTTAAAGTTATCCGGAAAACCACATAGACAAAATCTAATACTCCGATCGAAACATCGAATCCCCAATATAACCCCAGAAAACTCAACTGTAGAATAAATATTAAAAATTCCTAGAGAACTCAGCACTGAATAAAAGAAGTTACTGTGCAAAATTGAATGAGTGACATCATCATTTAGCCGCGGAACCGCCGCAGAAGGCATGCTTCTGCTGCGGTTCCGCCGCGCTTCCGCCGCGCTTCTTACTATTCATCAAAAAAAATTTGCACCGTAATTCTTAGAATTCCCTGCTGAATTTTTTAAGCATTTTTAATTGACAAAAATCCAAATTTTCAGAAAATTTCCAGAGAGCACTTTGGAGTCGGGGTTTCGGGTTCGATCGGACTTTAAACTTCGTCTAGACTTCGCCTAAAGCTCTAGCTTGGCTCTGATACCACTGTAGGTTTGCTAGGCACGCGCACAAGGGTCTACGAAGCATCAACCATGCCCGATTAAAAATTTAGCCGTGCCGAACAACCCGAATACGGAACTTTAAACTAGAGATTAGGCGAAAACAAGCATGCTAAACATTTTAACACTAAGTGAGAGGGATTACAACCTTTGTAGATCCGGTCCTTCACTTCATATGCTCCATGTTGTGGTCCCTTCGCTGCGATCATCGGGATCCGGACTCTCGAGAGGTTCCACGAAGAGAAAGACGCAACCTTTGCTTCCGATCTTCGATACTAAGATGATCTACCTTGAAGTTTCTTTAACACAAGCTAACACTCATGAAATGATGTGAACACCCTCATCTAAATGGCAAGGGAAGATGAGGATGATGAAGTAGGATTTTTTGCTCTCTTTATTTATCTTTTTCTCATATTTATCTATAACAAAAATCAAAGCAAGAAACCATTTCAAGCAAAGAAGAAGAAGGAAGAAGATGATGAACAATCTTAGAATCCTTTTGTGATGAATAGGAAAAGAATAATATGATAGAATTATGCAACCATGGTCAAGTGAACCTTTGTAGAGAATTAACTAGGGTTAGGGTTTGGGTTGGGTTAAAGCATGACTCACTTGAAAATATCTTTATCATGACAAAAAGAAAAGCTTCTAGAAACATCTAGAAAGCTTAACCCTAATCCAAACCCTAATCATGTTTAAACTCCACTAAAAAAGTTGCATTAGTTATCATATCATGTTACAATATTATATATCACATATATAATATTTATCGTAACAAAATAAAATAATACAATTAACATATATCGCATATATATCAATGTATTACCCGAGTGAGAAAAAGAATCTTTTAGTGAGAAAATATTAGTTAATGTAATTTAATATATCATATATATTATTATACATTAAATTATCGAATCAACACTTGATCCGACAATCCGGCTATATCGCATATAACCGACTAATATTTATCCGTACCGATTCATCGAATCAACACTTGATCCGATGACCCGGCTGATATCAAATATCGCGAGAATAGAATACGGTATCACATATCGCATTATCCTCGGTCCCGCACATATCACATATGTGCCCCTACTCCGTTTTGCCTGAGTCAAGAAACCTCTGTGTTGGACTCTAAAGAATCGTCAATACGCCGGCAGTAGGTGATGATCATATTAAACACCCACAAGCTGCAAGCGGTCAGCTAAACGTAACAGCTACCCAGGTATTGAGCGCTCAGAAGATCAACAAGCAAGCCTGTACATTCTCCTGCGAATCCAAACAGTAACACTCCCGTACAGTCCGGTCTCGTCGTCTGATATGTTGCATATCTCGCCTAGGGGTGGTAAACGTCAAACCCCAGTAGCTTGATAAGTCGTGTCGATTTGAGGTCTATAACAGTTCGAGAAACTACTGATAACACTTACCAGTAAATCTCAGCAACCCTGGCCAGGGATTTCCGGTTATAGCCAATCGAACACAGCACAACATCAACTCCCTATACCGGGAGAGACGAATCCCCTCCTATCGCTCATTGCCTCCATATAATTCGGGACTGTACCCAAAAGCCACCTTTTTGCACGCCCTCTTGGACGTGGTATGATGGAAATCAAAGTACAGTGGGAATCACACAAGACTCTATGACGATCTCGGGTCGACAGACTACTCTGTACCAGTGTCACCGGAGAACTGCCATCTGACGTATGGTATAATACCATTTGGGAGTTCTCGGCGAGTCCGTCCAGTGTACCCAGTCTCCACTGAGCACCCGTACACCATCCTTGATGTCAAACACCGATGGATATGGGATCATCCATCGCCCATCATATGGGTCAAGATGCGTATACGCTAGTCTACTCTGGTGTATCGATGCCCTGTCTCGATACACCCTCGACTAGGAACAATTATAGGATGTACTCACCGACTACCGTGGCCCCACTAGTATGATCTCATCATAGTCCCAGTAGTCGAGTACATATCCTAAGGGCTTTATCAACATGTAACATAGAGACAATCAGTGTACATGTTAAGATAAAGTACAACCAGATAGCATACTATCATGTTGAGCAAGAAAGTCCTCCCTATATATGTCCTAGCATCCACTACTATATACATCGTATGTTTAGTAATGGCCTCTAGGGCATACATATAACCAACACTTGTTAGACCGGCCACCGCCCCTCGTCAGGGTCTCGACTGTATACAATAGTCTACTCTGGAGTATCGATGCCCTGTCTCGAAACTCCCTCGACTAGGGACCTTTTAAGGATGTGCTTATAGACCCCAGCTCCCACGTATATGATCGCCCTCATACTGCTGGCAGTCAAGCAAGAATCCTAGGGGCTCTATCAACGCGCAATAGTGACCTGTAAGGTCACCTAAAGCAGTACACGATGATAAAGATAAACCAGATAGCATACTATCATCTTGAGTAAGACTGTCCTACGGGTATAGGTCCTCCCTCAATCATTGCAATCACGTGCCTGTGATCCAATAATTGACTCTGAGGGCACTATCTCCAACAATCTCCCACTTGCACTCAAGGCTAATTATTGCGATGTCGCATACTCACAGCCCGTGTGATACCGAACACCCAACTCCTCTACTAGTCAGTCTCACAAAGGTCGTTTGCGAAACTATTGCGTTCGAGGAATAGCCTCAGTGAGTGGAACCGCTCAGATGTTTCTTTTTATGTCTCTCTTTATCTCAAGTTCGCGGAGAAACCCATCTCCCGAAATGACCAATACCTGTCTTAGAATATGTTTGGATGTCTGATGGGACCTAGTTCATAAGTGAACTCCAAATCCAAACTTCTTAGACTGTATCGTCAACTGAACTTAATCAGTATCCTGCGCCATGCCTCCCTCAGTATCCGCCTGGACCACCTGTCCAAAATACTGCCCCTCTTCAGAGGGAGAACTATAACTCTGACAGTCACTCTATCAACCAGGTCACCTTAGAAGCCTGGAATGATAATTGTCTCCCAAAGGAGGCTGCCGTTATCATTTCCCTAGAACATCCACTTATGTTCTAAAACTGCTTCCGATCGTTTCTCCAGGATTGGATTAATATCATCTTACTGCATCTCGTGCAAAAATAACATCTGGTGTGGTACTTGACATCTCATGATTGACTCAATTGCCTAAGCAAGTGATCTGCCAATCATGCACATTCCTCTCCACTTTAGTCTATAAGACACCTTAAGAGAGGGTGACTCCATCACCTGCAGGTACACCACCATGCCAGGAGTCGTCCATTCTAAAACACCTTTAGAATGCTGTCTAAGTACCCAGATTGGGACACTTCCCAAATCTAGATCTAAAACCATAGATCTAGTAACCAAAATGTCTGATATAATATTCAATTCCTATGTCGAGAAACCACTGTGTGACAACCAAAATATAACCGATTGTAGTATAGGAATTTCACTTCCTACTCTGTGTATGTCATCCAAATACCAGGACATCACACCCTACTACCTTCTTAACAGATCCATCCCCTATTCTGATGAAGTCAAACCTATGACTGTCATATCAGAAATAAATGATCTATCTCCGTTGTATCTGCTTTAGTCTATAAATAGACATAAGCCACTTGTCCACCAATGCTTCAGCTGCTCCCACTGACTACGACAACCCTCTGGCAGAGTCATATACACGTGCACTTCTAAAGCTAGTTTAGAACGACGTTATACTCATCCTCCTGCCGGGTCTCACAGTCTGGAACAACAGCAATGGCAAATCTGGGTAAACAAGAACCTTCCTGTCACCTTCCTTGAGGCATACCGAAGTACCTCTCGAGTGCCTAAGGTTACCCACCATATCTGCGGAGTGGCTAATGGAATGTCAAACCAGATTGAATCTTGAGGTTCTTGTTAAATTTTCAGTAATCGTTTGCGGTTCTGGAATCACTTCCAGTTCTACCATACTCCCACTACTGTTTTCTGAAAAATCCATTTTTATTAAAACTGTGGCGAGTCAAGAACAGTATCACTATTGATCTTCCAGATGGTAGAAAGTCAACCCTCGTCATAGCCTAGGTCAACCCACAAACGGCCATTACAGAAACGTGCCTTGAGTTTGAAAGGTTCCTAGGCACCCTATAGAGGTCTCACAAGGCATCGAACATGCCAATTTCAAAAATTATGGGTGCCGCGAAACCCTAACGCGGATCTTAGACTAGAATTCTAGGCGAAACACAAAACTAGTTAACTACTTAACTAAAAGTTAGATGCTACAACCTTTGTAGATCCGGATATCCACTTCCTTAGCTCCACGTAGTCATCCTCTCGCTGTCCTTTTCGAATCCTAGACTCATTCGTCGGCTTCATCGGGAAAACGAGCGGAATAGGTCGTCGGCTTCGTGTCAAAGACGATCTACGTCGAGGTTGCACAAGCTCAAGCTCCGACTTCACAAAGTTGTGAAACTTGTGAAGAAAACACCCAAAACAACTTGGCAAGAGGTAGAGGGTGAAGAAATAGGAGGTGGGTTCACTTTAGAATTGGATTTCACTCACTTTTTCTCAAGTTGCCATTGATGGCATCTAGTTTTCTCTCTTGAAGAAGAAGGAGAAGATGAAGCTAGAATATGATAAGTATTGTGTTAAAATGAAAAGAAAAATCCATACTTATCATAATCTAACTAGGGTTAAGTGTAGAGAATAAACCATGGTCACTTGAGAGGGTTAGGGTTAAGCATGATGACAAGAATGGTTGCATAAGTCAAAGTTTCATGAAGCTTCAACTAGAAACAAAAGAAGCCACCATTCTTATCTAAATCCTTTTCAAATAAATAAATAAATGATAATGCAAAACCCTAATCAACACTTAACCATGGTTTAATTCTTTATACTTAACAACAAGATCATGTATCATCAAACATGATACAAATATGTGCACAAAAGTATATCACATATACTTCTTGCACATCAAGTGAGAAAATCCATTTAACGTGAACCAATACTAGTTAATGCAATGCAATATATCAAATATATAATTATGCATTAAATCATTAAATCAACATTTGATTCAATGATCCGGTCATGTCGCACATAACCGACTAGTATGCAATGTATCGATTTATCGAATCAATGATTCGATAACTAGGTCATATCGACTATAACCAATCGAAACATATATCGCGAGAATGAAATGCAGTATCACATACACGCATTATTCTCGGTCCTGCACATATCTCATATGCGCTCCTATTTCGTTTCGCTTGAACCAGGAAACCTCTGTGTAGGACTCTAAAGACTCGTCAATACGCCGGTAGCAGATGATGATTATATCAAGCACCCACAAGCCGCAAGCGGTCTGCTAAACGTAACGGCCATCCGGGTATTGAGCGATCAGAAGATCGACGAGCTAGCCCGCTCACACTCCTGTGAATCCAACCAGTAACATTTACCGTACAGTCCGGTCTATTCGTCTGATACGTCGCATATCAAGTCTAGGGGTGGTAAACGTCAGACCCCAATAACCGATAAGTCGTGCCGATGTTAGGCTCATAACGGGTCGAGAAACTACTGGTAACACTTACCAGCAAATCTCTGATCAGCCCTGGCCAGGGACTTCCCTGCTACGGCCAATCGAGCACAGCGCAACATCAACTCCCAATACCGGGAGAGACGAAACCCCTCCTATCGCTCATTGCCTCCATGTGACTCGGGACTGTACCCAAAGACCACCGTTTTGCACGCCCTCATGGACGTGGTAAGGTGGAGATCAAAGCACAGTGGGAATCACACAAGACTCTATGACGATCTCGGGTCTACAGACTAACCTGTACAAGTGTCACCTGAGAACTGCCATCTGACGTGAGGTATAATACCATCTGGGAGTTCTCGGCGAGTCCGTCCAGTGTACCCAGTCTCCACTGAGCACCCGTATACCATCTCTGATGTCAAACACCAATGGATGTTGGATCATCCATCGCCCATCTCATAGGTCGAGAAGCGTATACGCTAGTCTACTCTGGTATATCGATGCCCCGTCTCGATACACCCATGACTAGGGACCTTGAAGGATGTACTTATGGACTACCATGTCCCCACTAGTATGATCTGCATCACAGTCCAGGTAGTCAAGTACATATCCTAAGGGCTTTACCAACATGTAACTATAAGACAGTATAAAGAGACTAGTGTACATGTTAAGATAAAGAGTAACCAGATAGCATACTATCATAACGAGCAAGAAAGTCATCTCTATATATGTCCAAGCATCCAATATAATATACATCATCTGTACAATACTGGCCTCTAGGGCATACATACAACTAACAGAGTTATCCAGAGTCTGGTTTTAAGCATAAGCCGGACAACTCCCCGTACCTTAACATCGTTAAGATATGAACTGTTCTATATCCAATATAGAACCAGAGGCACTGATTTAATTGAACCAGATTCAAATCATGCAGCTGTCTCCAGTGCATGTCAACTAAATGGAGAGAGGTCGATCAGCATTACTCAACTTAGGAGTGCTTTCAATTATGAGTAATCTGAAAGAGAAGCAAGTTCTCTTAATCATTACTATCAACTGAATACCCTACACAAGTATCTGCATCTTCGATCACCTTGAAGAATCCCGATACTTGCAACACCTGGTTCTCTACTTTATTCATATACCTATAACTTCTCAAAACTTGGACCTTGTGTTTCTACGAAACACTTGTCTGAGAACTAGAGAAGTCATAAGTAAACAGAACATAGTACGAGGACCAACCCTTCTGTCCTAATGGACACTGGACAACATACAATACTCTGTATAAGTCCTTTGAGTCTAATAACTCATTCCCTGTGTGTCGTAGGTTGAAAACTGTATTTATGGTTAAGAAGAATTACACCGCTGTTTAATGCTCCTTACCTAACCATCCACTGATATAGGTAAATGTCATAGACATAATTTCAAAAAGGTATATCTCACTCTATAAAAATAGACGTACAGATATATCAATTTGAAATTGGTGCATAACAGCGGATATTCAAAACTAAATATTTGCCGTCCGGCAAACAACCCAGGCGATTTCCTCAAATATCACCAACTACAACGAATTCCGATATAATGAGGATGATCGCCCAATTCCCAATAACTTACTCCCACTCATCATCTGTAAAACCATACAGATGTAAGAATCAAATCTGGTGAATACTTACCCTGGAGCAAGTGTCTAATTGGGAAATCAGTTTTCTTTTAACAGTACACAGTGAAAATGAAATATTGAAATGTTTCGAAGGGGTATCCGGGTATTCCTAGTAATGCCTCTTCCATTATCAAATTCACAACTGTAACCCTATAATTCTTTGCCATCTCTCCAAATCTCTTTATATGTCTTTAGTCATTGCCTTCTGTACACCCTCTTAGGCTAAATTGTTTCTTCCTTCCCTACCGTTCGGCACCAACCTATGGTTTGGAAGAAGACTATCCAATAAGCATAATGGGTGTACCGTCCTAATCCTAGGAGCACTCGCAACGCGAGAGAAGGTAATGATAAAAGACACCTGAATAAACCTTATTCCTATTTCTCCTAAACCAGAATCCATCCCCGAACTGGAACAAGTTCCTTTCGAGTTCGTATATAACCATACGATGGAGTATCCAAATAACTGTGGATCTTCGTAGTGATACGGAGTGTTCTGGAGAAATACAAAGGTAAAATGGGAGTGGTAATGAAATACTTGGTTTGGTCGTGAATAGCAGTCGCGGTTAACTTTGCCCTCTTACTAATCCCTTTATTTGTCTTTACTTAATACTTTCTGTACACCACACTTAGGCTAATCGGCTTTCTTCATTCCCTACCGTTCGGCACCAGCCTAAGGTTTGGAAGAAGACTTTCCAATTTGCGTAATAGGTGTACTATCTCCTAAACCAAGGAGTACTCACAACCTGAGAGAAGGTAAAAAGAAAGACAACTGAATGGTCCTATTCGTTTTCTCTAGAACCGGAAACCAACCTCGAATAAATTCCTTCGAGTTCGTATATAACCATACAATGGTTTTATCCAATGGAAGTGGACGTTCGTAGTAATACGGGGTGTCCTGGAGAAAAGGGTAAAAGTAGGAGAGGCAATGAGGTATGCAACTCTGACAATCCAAAAGCCAGTGTTTAAGAAGGTTCGGTTATTCTTGGTCACTGAGTCATAGTCAAGGGTCGGGTCATGGTCGCTGCCAAAGAGAGAGAGAAAAGAAACACTCAGCGTGCACTCTAACCTAGATCAGAATGGTTATCACTTTATCTAATCAGGAAACCTCCCACTGTACCGTCAAATTCTCTTCCAAACCTAAAAGAAGAATTAGTCGGGATCACCCGAGGAGAAAACAAACTCATCAGTGGAAATTGGGATCCAACTATCATCGCATGATAACGTGACGGAATCCGCTCACGTTATCACACTCCAGAAGGTATGCGCATATCTGGCAAGTTTCAGTTTCTTTAGAAACTCCCGATGTGATTTTTGCCCCATGCTCTTATGATCTTGACGAAGGCCAACATATCATAAGTCACATGTCAAGTTCTACCCGTCATTCTCCAGGTTAATTTGAACCCACCCGTACCTACCCTTGACTTTGGCCAACAAGGCAGTACGACTGTCCCAAACCAACGCATCTATCTATATTGCATATGAATACCCAATAGCTACCAAACACTGTGCCTTGACTTTGGCCAACAAACACAGCTTGAATACTATTGACTATCCATATGAAACAACGGAGGGCTACGAATGGTTTTTGGCGAAAAACCTTTAACGTAATGAACTTGATATCGTTGAAGGAACCGGATAGCTTTTATAAAAATATAGTGGCGAAAATCTTTGCTAAAGAGGTCACTCCCGGTGAAGGGATCTCGGCTCTTTCTCCATAGAATGAGGTGCAGGATATTCCAACTGAATACCACGATGCAAAGCAAAAGTAAACGACTATAGTGAAGTTATTGCCCTGACGCAAACTTCTGTCCAAGGGGTCACTCCCGGTGAAGGAATCTCGGCCCTTGCCTCGTCGACTAAGGTGCAGGATATTCCAACTGAATATCACTGTGCAAAACAAAAGAGAACGCCCTTGCAATAACAGCTTTTTGAAAAATGTTCCAACAACATCAGAATAGGTTTGTTTAGCTTGCATTGATCCAAATCAACGCAGGCCCATCAATTGATCACGCCACAAAGAACGAAAATAATGATTTACGTATATGCCATCCGCATTCGCCACTGGGTCCCGTCATCACCCGTTAGGTTACTTAACTAACGACAGAGCGGGGACTGGACTAGCACGGATGCAAAACATATACAACATCTACTAGTATATATATCAATATATAATATTCGCTCAAGGCGTGATAAAATGCAACATCACAGAAATGTAATAAGCATCACAGAACAATACAGATATCTGGGATCCCCGGGTTTCATAGAGCTGCTACTGAAACCCGACGTTCCTCTGGTCGTGTGGATAGCCTGCGCAATGAAATCCTAGACCCCTACGGGCGCGACAAGTTACCCGCCAAAACCTAAAGCGAGGCAGCCCCCTTCAGCAACGTGAATGGACCACCCAGCACTTCACGGAATCTGGTAACTTGGGCACCCTTCCTGGGTCAACCTGTACCCCCTACGAGTGCGGAAAATAGCCTGCCAATTCTAGAGTAAAGCCCCTTCCATCTCAACGCCATGAGATGCGGGCCCATTGCCCTCTAGAACCCGGCTATCCGTGCACCCCACCTTGGGGTAATCCTAATACAGAAAGTAAAATATACATACAACGGGTACATCGACCTCAGCCCGGTCATGCCCCAAAAGAATAATATACAAACAAGCAGTGACGGCAGTCCAAATGTCGGACGCTCACCCCGCAATATCAAATGTACATAATAAACCAAACTGTACTACCATTGCATGCAGGCTATCCACCACAACAATCCGCAACATCACAGCACAACACAGAACATCAACGTGAATGTCACGTTCGCAAATCCATCTAAAAGGGCTATAACAGTTGGACAGTATTTACCGATCAAATGACATTCACAGTCACAGATATAATGTAAATACTGTGAACTAACATGTTTAAAATTTTCGATCGATCAAATTTACCGAAGTGGGCCCCAAGCACTACTGTAGCACTCAAAGAGAATCTGGGCCCAAAAAGAATATTCCAAAAACCCTATTTCCATGTCCAAGATACACTGCAGAAATTTGGTGCAGCGCGGCTACTGTTCAGCGGCGAAACCGCGGCCAAAAGGGGGTTATGGCCGCGGTTCCGCGGCGCTACAGTGCCTTCAAGCCACCAATTTTCTGCAGTATTCTTTAAAAACCCTGCTCGTATTTTTACAATGTACCAAATAATTTTTTAAGCACTGCAAAAATTCGACAGAAACTGTAATTTAGAAATCGGGTTTTCGGAAAATCCATTCGATCGATCTTGTAAACACGTTAGAGCTAGCTAGACTAGGTTAATGGCGTGGCTCTGATACCAGTGTAAGTGCACGGCGGCGCCCCGGCCGTCAGTCCGACGCCGAAATGCGGAAACGAAACTTTTCTAAAAACTAGAAACCGGCACCACCGCGCACTAAAATCCCGGATCGGGCCATTAACCTAACTCTAGCAAACAAGAAAATGGGTAGGAAGCTATATCGAGCGATCCGTGTCCTTCGGTCTCCACTCCGTTCTCCTCGCGGAATCTCCGGTCTTCAGCTCCTCGTCGGAACAGGCACCACATCACCGGGTTCTTTTACGGGCTCCCACCTCTGGACCGAGGCAACTCGGGCATGAAGTTGGCGAGTCGACGTGCCCAAGGATGCTATAGATGAAGTGTAGAAACCATTGTCTCAATGGGGTATGAAGTTGCCTTGTATGGATGTGGAGTAGAGAATGAACTTTTGGAGATGAGCAATGTAATTTTAGCAAGCCAAAAATGAGAACCACATACCAAATGAAATTGCCTCTCTCCTCTCCTTGTAGTGGCCGGCCTCATCTCATGGTGGAAAGAAAAAGAATAATAATCAAGAGAGAAAATGAGAGTGATAGCAAAGAAAAAGATCACAACAACATCAACCTCACATCCTATCCAAAACCCATCACCATAAATGCAAAGGAAAAGATGGAAAAAGAATCTCATGATGCTAGAACCATCATGAAGCCTCATTTACAAATAACACCCTCCACAATTGCTAATTTGCAAATATGCAAATTAGCCCCTCCATCAGAAAAAGTCCGGCCGTGAAGGAACAAAGAAAAATTGGCCGAAACGGAATACAAACTGGCAACTTCAGAAACCAATCCCGTAATAAATTACAAGAAAACCCCGCGACTGTATATACATACCCGCATTTGTATTCCCACTGAATACAAATGCAAAGAGACAAAATCTACACTGTATAATACTAGAATCCGGCTTAAACCAAAACCCGCTAGTATTATCCGTCCGATCATGATCCGTGCAATACCGCACGTATCTGATCGAACCCTGCCATATCACCATACGGCCTCTACAGCGTTTCGCCCGAAACTTGAGAAAACGGTCTGTGGGGGACTCTAAAGACTCGTCAATACTTTGGCTGTAGATTTAACCACTAGCACGTCAGAGGTATTAGCCATACGTGACGGGCTACCAGGTATTGACCGAAAGGGACGTCGATGAGCGAACTCATCCTGACACCCTACTGAGCCTGTCAGTGACAATATCCGTAAGTCCGGTACGTTCGTCTATGAGCATCGCATGGCGGGCCAAGGGGGTTGGTAAAAGTCAGACCCCTAAAAGCGGTACAAGTCGTGTCGGAATGTAGCCCAGAACACCCTGAGATGCTACTGGAATACCTACCAGTAAATCTCCTGCCTTGGCCAAGGACTTCGTGTAATGGATGTCCTAGACACAGCGCGACCTCACCCCCAATACCGGGAGAGACGAACCCCTGCAGATCCGCTCACTGCCTCCATGTGGCTCGGGACTGTACCCAACTAAAATCTGTTTGCACGTCTCCTTTGAGCGTGGTAGGGTAGTAATCAAAGCACGGTGGGAACTCACACGAGACAAATGACGATCTCAGGTTGATGAACTAACCTGTACACATATCACCAGGGAACTGCTATCTGACGTCTGGTATAAGACCAACTAGCATGTTCCCGGCGAGTCCTGTCCGGTGTACTCATAACCCAATGAGCACCTGTATACATCTTAGGTGAACCAACTGACACCAGTGGCTTATGAGACCGGCCACCGCCCCTCGTCGGGGTCTCGACTGTATACACTAGTCTACTCTGGAGTATCGATGCCCTGTCTCGAAACTCCCTCGACTAGGGACCTTTTAAGGATGTGCTTATAGACCCCAGCTCCCATGTATATGATCGCCCTCATACTGCTGGCAGTCAAGCAAGAATCCTAGGGGCTCTATCAACGCGCAATAGTGACCTGTAAGGTCACCTAAAGCAGTACACGATGATAAAGATAAACCAGATAGCATACTATCATCTTGAGTAAGACTGTCCTACCGGTATAGGTCCTCCCTCAATCATTGCAATCACGTGCATGTGATCCAATAATTGACTCTGAGGGCACTATCTCCAACAAAAATTACACTGCGCACCTAGTGCACAAAACGCGCACGACATCGGTAAAACCCTAGCTAGGATTGCTAAACTACGCAACCACCAAGTCTGGACTCCGATCGTACCGATCGCGTATTCACAACACGAAAACTCGCGAAGAAGATAATAAATTTAACATCGCAACACCCACTAGAACCTACGTCAAACTTTTACCGAAACCTAGTAAGCGACTTTATCGAAAATTAGCACAAGTCTAAAGCTAACACAAATCTAGCGATCACAAACATCGCAAAGTAGCTTAACTAAGTTATCCAAAACATTTCCATAATTTTAATCTCACCCAATCATACCTTGTTAAAACTTTGTTTCCTAGAAACTCAATTAGACAAAATTTACAACAACTTTCATTCTCCCACTAGGTTAAGTTTTCCTAGTCTTCAATTAACAATTAACCATATCATCAAGTTAAACCCTAACTTGAACTTCACTAAATTATCATGAAACAACTAATCATGCAAATTAAGCTATATTAAACAATCAAATAGCCAACTTAATGATTTAAACATAACAATTAAAGATTAGGGTTTGAAATTATACCTCCTCAAGAACACAATCTAGCAACTAGACTCATCATTTTTGCCTCCAAAATGATGTTTTTCTTGAAGATCCAAGCAAGATTAATGATGGAGAATAATGGGTTATTATTTGTTTATGAGTTTTGTGGGATTATTTAAGGATTTTTGAAGAATTATTGAGCTTGGAGAAGATGAAATTGAGCAAAGCAAAAGAGGGGGCAGAACATGGAGGAAGCTCGGCCAAGGGGAGGAAGTAGGGGGGTTTGTGAAAAAAATGGAAATTTCTAGCTAAAAAGCAATAAATGCTCATTAATGCATAATTATCTACAAGCCACCTCATTCTTTCTTTTTAAAAATAATTTCCTTTTGCCACAAAATATCTAGATATTTGGATGGATGGGTTTTAACTTAATCTAGTGATTAGTTTAGCATAGATTCACATTAGAAGTAATTTACCCAAACCAAAATTGTAATTACCACTAATTAAGTGTATAATTAACAACTTAAAATAATAATTTAATTAGGGAAAAATTCTATGTAAACCAAAACTTCCAATTGACCCCCAAAGCCAGCAAACTAGCACTATTCTAGTTAAACTAGGTGCAGTCAAGTCTGTACTGAAATTTGATCACATTCGAGTTTTTATGGAAAACACCGACTATTTTACCCTAAAACGGAAAAATTCGCATAACGATTTTCTAATACGTTACAATCTCCCCCTTAAAGAAATTCAGCCCCCGAATTAAAATTTAACTACGCGTACCTTCGAAGAGATGAGGGAATTTCTTCCGCATCTCGCTCTCGGCCTCTGATTGATGTGAAAAAGTGTGTAGTAATTAACCGCAATCAATAACGGTGTCGCGCGTAGCTAGACCGAGATGAGTACGGGTCGTCCTCAGGGAAACGCGGAACCTTTTACTCTTACTTTAGATGTGTTGAAAAAGAGAGGAGGGATAAAGAATTTTGTGAAAAGTTTCTAGATCTACGTTAAGCAAGAATGCAAAAATATAGATCTAGATTATTTTAGGGATGTAGATAATATAATAAGAGGACTTGTAGGGTTCGTTAGGATTTAGTAGTCATGGACGATTAATTAAAAGTTACCCTTTTATCCTTTAATAGATTTATAACTAGAACGACGGTGATGTGTGTAGATTAGGGTTTCTAGAGGGAAAAGGAATCCCACTCTTAACCCCTATCTCGACACGGAACTCCGTTCATATCTAGCCTTTACCAAAACAATCATTAATCTAATCTCTAATCGCGGTCGGAACTAACAAAGAATTGTTAGCGCGCCCGATTAGGATGTTAATGATTCTTTTGATAAAGTTCATAAACTTTATAAGACATAAAAAGGGTTTAGGGATGTTCATCGTCCATTAGCCTACCCTAATCCTACGAACCCTAACAAGCGGAGAATTACTCACGCATGTTGGGAGAAAAAGAGATGGAAAGAAATTGCATAATTAAACTACGAAGAAATAGAATAAGAAAAAGAAAGCTACATTTATTAATCAACAAAATTCATTACACTTGAATCCTTAGAAAATGATTACAAATCTAGTTGCTTCTCGATCTCTTCCAAGGAGGTAGATGAACCGTTGATGATCAGCCTGGATGCGTGAGCCGTCTGGGACTTCGTGATCGCGTCGGCTTGATAAATTTTCCAAGAGGCTCTCGGTGCCCTTTTATAGTGCAAAACCAGAATCTTTAGGTTGAAAACTTGGTAAAATATGTCAGAGATTCATGCCCCAAATTTTCAGCAAATGATCCCTCTAGATTGCCACGGATCCGCGGCCATTTGATCTCATCCCTCCATCATTTTTCTGGGGCTCTATCTTTGGGACATGTGGCAATCCTAGGCACCTTCAAAATTCAGAAATCTTCTCTCGGTTGCTTCCAGACTTGGTCTCCAAGTTTTAATTCTTAATTAGGCAAGTCTTCTTCAACAACTTGATTTGCTTGCTAAATTCTGCATAACAACTTGGAAAATTCTGCACAATAATCTCAAATAATATTTAGTAGACTTAGTTCTACTAGGATTTGGTCAATGAATTTATTTGCATACATTTTTCTACCAAATACTAATTAAAATATATTAACACATGGAAAATGGTGTTTTTACACATAAACCCTCATATGTATAATATATTATAATAAAGTCCTTTTTTAATATGAAAATGGTAGGAAAAATGTAATACAAATGTGCAGTTTTATCAACTGAACAGCCTCCCAAGTGATCTCCTCACTAGTAGGGCCACGCCAAAGAACTTTCACAGATGGCAAGACCTTTGACCGAAGTTTCTTCACCTGCCGATCCAAAATAACTAACGGCTGCTCGGTGAACGAAAGATCGCGCTCAAGCTGAACGGTCTGGTGCTGAATCATGTGAGAAGGATCAAGAAGGTATCTACGAAGCATCGACACATGGAACACGGGGTGAACATCAGGAAAACTAGGCGGGAGCGCCAAACGATAAGCAACAGAACCTACAAATCTGGGACTAGGCTTCCCTTTCCTCCCAAATCGCATAACGCCCTTCATCGGAGAAATCTGCAGGAATACATGATCCCCCACTGCGAACTCAAGTCTGCGACGACGACGGTCGGCATAAGACTTCTGCCTGCACTGGGCTACTCTCATCCTGTCCTGAATCAGCTGGATCTTCTTCGTGGTCTCCTGAACTAGCTGGGGTCCCAAAACCCTACTCTCACTGAGTTCGGTCAAACAGACTGGCGATCGACACTTTCCTACCATACAAAGACTCGAAAGGCGCCATCTGAATCGTCTCCAGATAACTGTTATTGTAGGAGAATTCAATCAACGGCAAGTGACGATCCCAACTGCTACCAAAATCAAGCACACACGCACGAAGCATATCCTCCAGAGTCTGTATAATCTGCTCCGACTGACCATCGGTCTGTAGATGAAAAGCGGTGCTAAAACTCAACCGGGTACCCAAAGCTTCCTGAAGCTTCTGCCAAAGACGGCTACTAAACTGGATGCCTCTGTCGGATATGATGCTTGTGGGAACGCCGTGCAAACGCACAATCTCATATATGTACAACTAAGCATACTGAGCATAACTGAAATGGTCTTCACTGTAAGGTAGTGAGCCGCTTTCGTCAACCGGTCAACAATCACCCAAATGGAGTCATACCCTCGACTGGTCCTGGGTAAACCCACAACGAAGTCCATGGAAATCTGCTCCCATTTCCACTACGGAACGGGTAAATGCTGCAACTCACCTGCCGGCCTCTGATGTTCAGCCTTGACCTGCTGACAAGTCAGGCACCTCGAAACGAAGTCCGAAATATCGCGCTTCATCCCTTCCCACCAGTAAAAGTCTCTCAAGTCACGGTACATCTTGGTGGAACCTGGATGAACGCTAAAAGATGACTGATGTGCCTGCTCTAGGATCTCGCGTCTCAACCCATCAGCATCTGGTACACACAAGCGGGTGCCGCATCGTAGCATACACTGGTCATCAATCATGAACTCCGAAACTGTACCCTGCCGAACAAGCTCAAGAATCTCAGACAAACGGGCATCACTGGGCTGCGCATCACGGATACGATCAAAAAGTAGTGGACGGGCGCGGACATGAGCAAGCTGTCCCCCAGTGGAAGTGAACTCAAACTGTACTCTACCATCGCACAAGATCTGCCAATCTGCAGAAGACTGTCGCTGAACTGCGCTCAACTGGGACAAGCTACCCCCGGGCCTACGACTCAAAGCATCAGCTACCACATTCGCCTTGCCCGGGTGATAAAGGATCTCACAATCATAATCCTTCACTAGCTCCATCCAACGGCGCTGTCTCAGATTCAGATCCCGCTGCTGTAAGATGTACTTCAAGCTCTTGTGATTCGTAAAGATCTGACACGACTCCCCGTACAAGTAGTGTCTCTAAATCTTCAACGCAAAGACCACCACGGCCATCTCAAGATCGTGAGTGAGGTAATTCTGCTTGTGCTTCTTCAGCTGCCTAGAAGCATAAGCAATCACTATATCATGTTGCATCAATACACAACCGAGCCCCACTCGAGAAGCATCACAGTAAACAACATAGCCGCCCGATCCAGAAGGCAAAGATAGAACCAGTGCCGTCGTCAACCGAGTTTTCAACTACTGAAAACTCTGCTCGCACGCATCAGTCCAAAGAAAAGGAACCCCCTTTCGGGTCAGTCCAGTCAGCGGTGCAGTGATACTTGAAAAATCCTGCACGAAACGACAATAATAACCAGCTAAGCCCACAAAGCTGCGGACCTCAGTCACAGATACAGGTTTGGGCCAAAGCTGCACAGCCTCGATCTTCCTCAGGACCACAAGAATACCATCTCCAGTCACCACATGACCCAGGAAATCAACTCTATCAAGCCAAAATACGCACTTTAAGAATTTAGCATACAGCTGGTACTCTCTCAACGTCTGCAAAGCAATCCTCAAGTGCTGCTCATACTCCTCACGACTCCTAAAGTTGACCAGAATGTCATCAATAAACACAATAATGAACTGGTCAAGGAACGGCCTGAAAATCTGATTCATCGGATCTATGAACACTGCTGGCGCATTGGTGAGTCCGAACGACATCATCAAAAACTCATAATGCCCATAGCGCGTACGAAAAGCAGTCTTCGGAATGTCATCATTTCAAACATGCAACTGATGATAACCCGAACGCAAATCAATCTTAGAAAAATGTTTCGCACTCTGGAGCTGATCAAATAAATCGTCAATGCGAGGTAAAGGATACCTATTCCGCACTGTAACTCGGTTCAATTGACGATAATCTATACACAACCTCAAACTGCCGTCCTTCTTCTTGACGAACAGAACAGGAGCTCCCCACGGCGAAACACTCGGACGCACAAGTCCCCTATCAATCAACTCTTGTAATTGATCTTTAAGCTCTCTAAGCTCCGCCGGAGCCATCCGATAAGGCGGTGTAGAAATAGGCCTCGCGCCGGGAATCAGATCAATGCAAAACTCAATATCGCGCTCTGGCGGCAACCCAGGTAACTCATCGGGAAAAACGTCGGGAAACTCTCGCACGGTAGAAACCCAGTCCAACGACTCCACTGTGGCTCCAATATCATGAATGAAAGCCAAGAATCCCCGACATCCTCTCCTCAAAATCCGACTAGCGTAAAGAACAGAAATCAAACTGTGAGGGGCGGCACCACGGTCCCCCTGCACAACAAACACTGACTCGCCGGGAAAATAAAACCTAACTGTCTTCTCGCGGCAGTCCACGGACGCATAGCAAGTAGCTAACCAGTACATGCCCAGGAGAATATCGAAGTCCAACATCTCAAGAAGGATCAAGTCGACGGAGAAATATCTATCTCCTAAACGAACAGCACACGCCCGAAACACGTGTCGCGCAACAAACGACTCTCCAACAGGAGT
This sequence comes from Agapanthus africanus, assembly GCA_030015575.1. Taxonomy (NCBI): domain Eukaryota; kingdom Viridiplantae; phylum Streptophyta; class Magnoliopsida; order Asparagales; family Amaryllidaceae; genus Agapanthus; species Agapanthus africanus. The sequence continues at coordinate 356,276,010 of JASDDO010000029.1, read as the reverse complement.
AGTCACGACAAGCGGCTTATCCAGCAAACACGACTCTCGGCCTAACCTCGGCACGAAGTGCGTAGAAACATACGAATGCATAGATCCTGGATCAAATAAAACATGTGCATCAAAAGAACATACAGAAAGGGTACCTGAAACCACTGTATTGGATGCCTGCGCGTCCTGATGAGTCAAGGCAAACAGCCGAGCCTGCCCTCTACCTGCAACTGGCTGTCCTCTGCCTCGGCCACCTCGTCCTCTCGGCACAAAACCACCGCGACCATGACCTCTCTGAGCAGGAGTCTGACGCGGCGCAACAACAGGCATAAGAGGCAACGCTCTCTGGGGCGAAGAAGGTGGTAAGGTAACCTGCGGTACAGCTGTCTTGCCCTCAAGTGTCTCAGTACAATCTCGAACCCGATGATACAAACTGCCGCACCGGTAACATCCAGATGAAGACCGCTGACCCTCCTGGGGATAAGAGCTAAATAACTGGCCTGGTCTCGAGCCTCCACTACCCCCAGTACCTGTACTGAATTTATCACGGCGTCTAAATGGCTGTCTCTGTGCTGGCACGCCAGTACGAGCCCTCTTCGGTTCCGGAACAACCGACGACTCAGAAAAAATGCTCCTCAACCAAAAAGGTTGCATCCACCGCTGCCGCATACGGTTCACAATGCTGAATGCTGATGGCGAGGAACAACTGGGTAAGCAGGCCTCGAACAAACCTCTTCACCCGCATATCCTCAGTAGCAACCAAAAACAGAGCATACACAGACAGCTCGGTAAATAGTACATCATACTCAGCCACAGTCATCCCCGAAGTCTGGCGTAAAGACTCGAATCTGCACGCTTGCGCATCCCTGATGCTCGGTGGAAGAAAACGGAAGAGAAACACCGTCACGAACTCAGCCCAGGTCATAAGAGCAAGACCTGCGGCTCTACCCCTCTCCAATAACTCACACCACTTCTGGGCCAGACCTTCCAGACGAAAGCTCGCGAACTCCACCCATCTCGCGTCGGGGCATCGAAGCGAATGATATATCCTGGCCATCCGGTCGATAAACGACTGCGGATCCTCGGCTGCATCTGTGCCCGTGAAAACCGGAGGCCTCAGCCTTATGAACTCTGACAGTGACACGATGATAACCTCCGGAGCTATAGCTGCGACTGCCAGAACAGTAGGTACCATCGCGGCACCCGCGATGGGTAGAACAACCGCCTGCCCCTGCGCTCGAATGGCCTCAACTAAAGACCCCATCATCTGGCACAAGTCCTGCATACCAGCCCCAAGCATAGCAATCTGCTCCGGTACAACAGGCGTACCGCCCTGGTCAATCCTCGTCTCAGACGAGTCAACTCTGACCTCGGCCCTCGCGGCCGCTCTCTGTGCCCTCATAGTCTTCGGCGGCATATAGGCTGAAAATTGAAACAAGATTCGATAAGGACACAGAAATCGAATCACAAGGATGTATATAATCACGGAAGGAATTTCAATCAATAATTCTTAAGATCACTTAGGTGGAGTACCGTGTCGTAAGTATGCCGCGGAACATACGCACGCTACGTTACTCTGCTTAAGTTACCTACTCCATCATACCAAGGTCATCCTACACTCCGAAAGGTAAAACCTAGTGCTCTGATACCAACTTTGTAAGGACCCAAAATTTAGGCCCGTAACCGGCACTTAAACTACATAACATCAACAGGCGTACGCAACTTAAGTAAGCCGAAAACCCAAAAATCTAAACCACCCAAAACTGGATAAGCGGAGAAAACATAGTTTAAAAAAATCAGAAAATCTCGAGTAAAATCTTTAACTTTAATTTTCTTTCTTGAAAATTTCGGCAACACCTTCTATGAAAAAACTAGCCCCGAAAACAGGTACAACATAAAATATAAATAAAGCATCCCAAACGGGAGCAACTCACGCCCAACGGAGGAGACAACCACCACAAGCATATATATGACGCCGTAACGAAGAAATATAAATGAAAATAGCATAAGGAGGTAAAACTTAACAACAAGACCGGCTCCCACGAGCACGGCACCCAAAGTCACCAAAATATATACAACACTGAAACCTCACAACTCGTCTCTAAGTCAAATACATGAAGTGGTAGATGGAGAGTACTAGATACAAAAGGTAAATAATGAACATCGTCGGATAACCACAAAACCCACCTATAGCAAAAAGCCTCACAGCCAAACGTAGCGGTATCCGCAAAAGTAGAGATAATAAGGCGCCCTGCCGCGACTACTCTGAGGGTAAGTCCTGCAAAACACTGTAGCACAACGGGGGTGAGTTGTCAACTCATGAACAGTAAATAATATCATACTGTAATCGCAAGTATGCACGAACAGCGATAAATCTATCACATGAAATCTGATAGCATAAGTATGGCAATATGAATATGCAACAATCATGTAAAGGTACATCATCAGTGTACTACAACTTCAAGAAGCAATGCATATCAAAATAATCCTGAGTGTGGGATGATATAATAAAACCTCATGCAAAATCATCAGTATGGAAAAAACCCCAGTGTCCCTTACTGACACATCAAATCCCAAAATCCTCAGGCACCGCATCCTCAGATCGGCCCTCATATCCTGTCAGTCTCATGAAACCTGAGTGTCAAATATCGACACCCGAAAACTCATGAAAACATATACCTGTATGTGTGTGTGTGTGTGTCTGTGTGTACGAGGATATCAACCACGTATGTCCATCGACGATACGTAAAAATCATGGAAACCTGAGTGTCTAACACCGACACTCGAATCATCATAAAACCTGTGTCTAATATCGACACGTAAATCCTCGTATAATAGGCTCCGTCTGTGGGATTGGCCCGCGGGCTCCGGCAAAACGGGTCGGCCTAAATCCATCTCATGACTCCGGTCGATATCCTCCAGATAACCGTCGAGTCCAAATACTGTCACCGGTAGGCAGTGCACACCCCTGCCAGGCTCATCGGCTAATCCATCGACATACCTTTCTTGCCTCGGGGTACCATACTGGGATCCACCATGTACCTGCACACGGCCCACTCCACTCCTCGCATCGGGTATATATCACAAATCTCAGAACCGAGAAATCTCATAGTGGACGCACTGAAATATTATATCACGAGAAACCGGGTTTTCAAATAATACATAAAATTTCTTGAAATACCCCCACGATTCTCAAATCCATAAATCGCATGAAATCCATATCTCAATGCGTAAATCTATGAAAACTAATATATGCAACATAAAACAGCAATATGAGCATATCAAGCGAAAACCGCTCTTTTGAACAAATCCAGCTTTTAAAATATATCATACGGTTCCCAAATCCTCCGAAATCAAGTGCAGTATCATATGAGGTGTACATGTAACTATAGCAAAGTATAAGTATCTACATGTAAGTAAGTATGTATGATGCATTTCATAAGCGCAATAGTACAATAATCAACGTCTCAATATCACATGTCAGTACAATACCACTTAGGGGTATATGCAGCTATAGCAAAATATATGGGTGTACATGTAGCTATAACAAGTTATGTGGGTTTACATGTCAGTATGTATGCAAGATGTACATGTAGCTATAGCAAAGTATACAAGAAATGGAGTGAGAGTCACTATCTCAATTATCCCTATCCAATACAATATCACGTATGTATGTGTCAGCTGTATCTCATATGCACAATGGAATAAGAGTCACTATCTCAATTATCCCTATCCAATATAATATCACGTATGCATGTGTCAGGTGTATCTCCTATGCATAATGGAATAAGAGTCGTTATCTCAATTATCCCTATCCAATACAATATCACGTATGCATGTAGGTTGTGCGTGTCATGGCAATTACCGAAGGAGTGGGTGTAGCATACCAATTAGTGCTCATGCAACATAAACCGTCAGTAATGGTGTTGTGTCCAATAGGTACAAGTCAAGGTACAACAGGTAATAATATGCAATGACGCTCATGCGCAATCAACTCATATGCGAATAACATACAGCTATCATATCATAATCCAGTCCTGACGCATAACGCCATACGGGCGATTTCCCTGTAGATGTTAAATCTACTCACCGAATGCTCTCGAGCTACTAAAATCCGACCACCTTCTTTCCTTTCTTCGCAGCGTCCGAAGTCCCTGCTTGCAATCCTAAAATTTCACAAACACATCACCTAAGCTAAATATCCTACGCCGACACAAAGATAATGAAACGCAAGGATAACGCCCAGAAAATTACACCGCACACCTAGTGCAAAAAACAGGCACGACATCGGCAAAACCCTAGTTAGGATTGCTAAACTACGAAACCACCAAGTCTAGACTCCGATCGTACCGATCGCGTATTCACAACACGAAAACTCGCGAAGAAGATAATAAATTTAACATCGCAACACCCACTAGAACCTACGTCAAACTTTTACCGAAACCTAGTAAGCGACTTTATCGAAAATTAGCACAAGTCTAAAGCTAACACAAATCTAGCGATCACAAACATCGCAAAGTAGCTTAACTAAGTTATCCAAAACATTTCCATAATTTTAATCTCACCCAATCATACCTTGTTAAAACTTTGTTTCCTAGAAACTCAATTAGACAAAATTTACAACAACTTTCATTCTCCCACTAGGTTAAGTTTTCCTAGTCTTCAATTAACAATTAACCATATCATCAAGTTAAACCCTAACTTGAACTTCACTAAATTATCATGAAACAACTAATCATGCAAATTAAGCTATATTAAACAATTAAATAGCTAACTTAATGATTTAAACATAACAATTAAATATTAGGGTTTGAAATTATACCTCCTCAAGAACACAATCTAGCAACTAGACTCATCATTTTTGCCTCCAAAATGATGTTTTTCTTGAAGATCCAAGCAAGATTAGTGATGGAGAATAATGGGTTATTATTTGTTTATGAGTTTTGTGGGATTATTTAAGGATTTTTAAAGAATTATTGAGCTTGGAGAAGATGAAATTGAGCAAAGCAAAAGAGGGGCAGAACTTGGAGGAGGCTTGGCCAAGGTGAGGAGGTAGGGGGTTGTGAAAAGAAATGGAAATTTCTAGCTAAAAAGCAATAAATGCTCATTAATATATAATTATCTCAAAGCCACCTCATTCTTTCTTTTTAAAAATAATTTCCTTTTGCCACAAAATATCTAGATATTTGGATGGATGGGTTTTAACTTAATCTAGTGATTAGTTTAGTATAGATTCACATTAGAAGTAATTTACCCAAACCAAAATTGTAATTACCACTAATTAATTGCATAATTAACAACTTAAAATAATAATTTAATTAGGGAAAACTTCTATGTGAACCAAAACTTCCAATTGACCCCCAAAGCCCGCAAACTAGCACTATTCTAATTAAACTAGGTGCAGTCAAGTCTGTACTGAAATTTGATCACATCCGAGTTTTTACGGAAAACACCGACTACTTTACACTAAAACGGAAAAATTCGCATAACCAATTTCTAAAACGTTACAGCAAGGCAAGAAGGTAACCACGCTGGCTGAGGACGTCTACTGGGTTACTCGGATCGTCGGCGACGAGCACGGCTCCGGCGATCACCGAGAAACAAGAAACCAAGAAGAATAAAGAGAAGAAGTAGAAGAAGAAGTGCTCTGGGTTTGGTGCTCTGGAGTCTGAGACGATGCCAGGGAAACGTTGACGATGGGTCGGTGACGGCGAGGATGCTGGCGAGGGTTTTCCGATGATGGGAAGTGGGCATGCAGTGGAGGTTTCTTGGGTTCTTGGGGTCGGGTTTGTTGGATATAGTGCCCTCTAAGTCAATTATTGGATCGCAGGTACGTGATTACAATGATTGAGGGAGGACCTATTCCGATATGACAGTCTTGCTCGAGATGATAGTATGCTATCTGGTTTGTCTTTATCATCGTATACATGCTTTAGTTCGCTATTGCATGTTGATAGAGCCCATAGGATTCTTGCTTGACTGCCAGCAGTATGATGGCGATCATATACGTGGGAGCTGGGGTCTGTAAGCACATCCTTAAAATGTCCCTAGTCATGGGAGTTTCGAGACCGGGTATCGATACTCCAGAGTAGACTAGTGTATACAGTCGAGACCCCGACGAGGGGCGGTGGCCGGTCTCACAAGCCATTGGTGTCAGTTGGTTCACCTAAGATGTATACAAGTGCTCATAGGGTTATGAGTACACCGGACAGGACTTGCCGGGAACCTGCTAGTTGGTATTATACCTAGCGTCAGATAGCAGTTCCCTGGTGACATGTGTACAGGTTAGTTCATCGACCTGAGGTCATCATTTGTCTCGTGTGAGTTCCCACTGTGCTTTGATTTCTACCCTACAACGGCTCAAAGGAGTCGTGCAAACAAGTCTTTTTTAGGTACAGTCCCGAGCCACATGGAGGCAAGTGAGCGGATCGGCAGGGGATTCGTCTCTCCCGGTATTGGGGGTGAGATCGCGCTGTGTCTAGGAGAGCCATTACACAAAGCCCTCGGCCGAGACAGGAGATTTACTGGTAGGTACTCCAGTAGTATCTCAGGGTGTTCTGGGCTACTCTCTGACACGACTTATACCGCTATTGGGGGTCTGACGTTACCAGCCCCTTAGGCCGATATGCGATACTCATAGACGAACGGACCGGACTGTATGTATATTGTCACTGTTAGGCTCAGTAGGGTTTCTGGATGAGTTCGCTTGTCAGCTTCCCTTCCAATCAATACATAGGCAACCGTTACGTGCAGCTTGTACTTCTGACGTGCTAGTGGTTATACCCAGTGCCAGCGTGTTGATGAGTCATTAGAGTCCCCCACAGACACTTTTCCAAGTTCAGGTGAAACGTTGTAGAGGCCGTATGGTTTTATGGCAAGGTTCGGAAAATGCACGTGCGTTTATGCACGTGTCATGTTTTGGGCAGATAATACTGGTAGGCTTTGGTTTAAGCCCGATCCGAGTATTATACTGTGTAGATATAATATCTTTATCTCAATTGCATTTGTATTCGGTCGTAATACAAATGCGGGTATGTTTATACTGTTACGGGGTTATCCTGAAATTCATTTCAGGATCACTTTTGGAAGTTGCCAGTTTCCGTTTTCTATCGCCCGTCTTTAACGTTCGGTTAAAGACAGATTTATCTTTTCTTGAGATGAGTGTGGAAGGTTCTAGAAGTTTCTAGAAGAGGTGACTAGGTTAGAGTGGTGTTATTGTTTCATTGGTTGCATTTAATGAAAGGATGACTAGGTTTTGATGATTCATTTGTATGCATTAATGTAATGCAAGGTGGATTATGACTCACTCTCTCATTTATTGTTATAGTTATCTCCCCTCTCCTACACTCACCTCCCCCCTTCCTCTTAAGTGGCCGGCCATTCCTTGATGAGAGAATGGTTGTTCATTTGAAGAAAAGAATATATATTTGGTTCATGGAAATTAGATAGAAAAGTTTCTCATTTCATTTCGATCCAAAAGGCAACTTCATTAACCGTTCGTCTATAGCTTTGGACGTAACGAGACAAAGTGTTCTACTCATTCTCTACATCAATCTTGGTCATCTCTTTTAGCAAACTTGATGATCGAGTTGCCTCGGTTCAGAGGCGGGAGCCCGTTTAAAGATCCGTCGACGTGGTGCCACCTGGACGAGAAGACTGGAGATTCAGGAGATCGGAGCAGCCGCAACAAAGCGTGGGATGATGGTTGAAGACCGAAGGACTCGGATCGTTTGGTATAACATTTCTACCCACTTTGTAGTTTGTTAGTTTAGCTTTAATGGTAGATCCGGGTTATAGTACGCGATAGCGCCAGTTGTAAAAGTTTTTGTTTTGCATTTGGCGTCTGTTAGACGGCCAGGGCGCTACCGTGTACTTACAGTGGTATCAGAGCCTCACCATTAAGCTATACTAACTTTTTCTAACGCGTTTAAAACATCGATCGAGCGGAAATTTCAAAATCGCAATTTCCAAGTTTAAAGTTTCTGTTGATTTTAAATGATGTCTAAAAATAATTTTGACCATACCAAAAAATAGAGCAGGCTTTTTAATGAATCCAGCAGAAATACGATCCACTGATTCGACCGTACCGCCGCGGATCCGCGGTCAACCCCATGCTTTGACCGCAGAAACGCGGCCGTATTGGTGAATCAGTGGGCTATTTTTCTTCTGGTGCTTCAACTGTGGAAATTGTGATTTTTGGTACTGTTCTTTTGGGCCCAGATTTTGTTACAGTACAGTAGATGTACGTGGGGCCCACTTTGGGAAGTTTTGTCGATCGAAATTTTAAACTTGTTAGTATGCAGTATTTACATTATATCTCCGACCGGGAATGTCATTTGAGCGGTAAATTGCGTTTAATTGCTATAGCTCTTTTAGACGGATTTGCGAACGTGACATTCGCGTTGATGTTCTATGTTGTGCTGTGATGTTGCGGATATGTCGTGGTGGATAGTAGTGTGCAATGGTAGTGCAATTTGGATTTATTTGTACATTTGATATTGCGGGGCGAGCGTCCAATATGTGGACTGCCGTCACTGCCTGTTTGTATAATATTCATTTGGGGCACGACCGGGCTGAGGTCGATGTACCCGTTGTACATATTTTTATTTCTGTACTAGGTTTACCCCGCGACGGAGTGCACGGTTAGCCGGGTTCTGGAGGGAAACCGGTCCGTATCTCATGGCTTTGAGAGGCAAAGGGGCCTCACTCTAGAATTGGCAGACTATTCGCCGCACTCGTAGGGGGTACAGGTTGACCCAAGGAAGGGTGCTCAAGTTACCGGATTCCGTGAAGTGCCGGGTGGTCCATTCATTTTGCTGTAAGGGGCTGCCTCGCTTCAGGTTTTGGCGGGTAACTTGCTGCACCCGTAGGGGTCCAGGTTTCATTGCACAGGCTATCCACACGACCAGGAGAACGTCGGGTTTCAGCAGCGGCTCTGTGAAACCCGGGGATCCTAGATTATCTGTATTGTTCTGTGATGCTTATTACTTTTCTGTAATGTTGCGTATTATCACGCCTGGAGCGATTATTGTATATTGGCATATATACTATTAGATGTTGTATATGTTTTACACCCGCGCTAGTCCAGCCCCCGCTCTGTCGTTAGTTAAGTAACCTAACGGGTGATGACGGAACCCAGTGACGAATGCGAATGGCATATACGTACATTATATTTTCGTTCTTTTCTGGTGTGATTGAATGATGGGACTGCATTGATTCTTATCAATGCAAGGATAAAACAAATCTATATATGATGTTGTTCGAAAAAATTTTAAAAGGTGTCATTACAAAGATATTTCCTTTTGTTTTGCATAGCGGTATTCAGTTGGAATATCCTGCACCTCATTCGACGAGGCAAGGGCCGAGATCCCTTCACCGGGAGTGACCCCTTGGGCAGAAGTTTACGTCAAGGTAATAACTTCAATATAGTCGATTACAAGTTGCTTTGCATCAAGGTATTCAGTTGGAATATCCTGCACCTCATTCCACGAGGAAAGAGCCGAGATCCCTTCACAGGGAGTGACCTCTTTAGCAAAGGTTTTCGACGCTATATTTTTATAAAAAGCTATCAGGTTCCTTCAACGAGATCAAGTTCATTACGTTAATGGTTTTTCGCCAAAAACCAATCGTAGCCCTCCGTCATTTCTTATGGATAGTCAGTAGTATTCAAGCTATGTTTGTTGACTAAAGTCAAGGCATAGTGTTTGGTAGTTGCTGGGTATTCATCTGATGCATAGATAGATGCGTTGGTTTGGGACAGGCGTATTACCTTGTTGACTAAAGTCAAGGGTATGTACGGGTGGGTTCAAATCAACCTGGACAATGACGGGTAGAACTTGACATGTGACTTATGATTTGTTGACTAAAGTCAAGGTCATAAAAGCATGAGGCAAAAATCATATCGGGAGTTTCTAAAGAAACTGAAACTTGCCAAGTATGCGCATACCTTCTGGAGGGTGATAACTTGAGTGGCTTCCATCGAGTTATCATGCGATGAGAGTTGGATCCCGATTCCCACTGATGAGTTGGTTTACTCTTCGGGTGATCCCAACTAATTCTTCTTTCAGGTTTGGAGGAGAATTTGATATTACAGTGGGAGGTTTCTTGATTAGATAAAGTGATAACCATTCTGATCAAGGTTAGAGTGCACGCAGAGTGTTTCTTTTCTCTCTCTCTTTGGCAGCGACCTTTGACCGACCCTAGACTATGACTCAGTGACCAAGTTGACCGAACCTTCTTATAATACTGGCTTTTAGATTGTCTGAGTTGCATAAGTCATTGCCACTCCTTCTTTTACCCTTTGCATTTCTCAGAACACCTCATATCACTACGAGTATACACTTCCATTGGATAGATCCATCGTATGGTTATATACGAACTCGAAGGGACTTCTTCGAGGATGGATCCAAGTTCAGGAGAAATAGAATTGGTTTATTCAGTTGTCTTTTATTATCACCTTCTCTCAGGTTGCGAGGGCTCCTTAGTTTAGGAGAGTACACCTATTACGCTTATTGGATAGTCTTATTCCAAACCATAGGCTGGTGCCGAAAGGTAGGGAATGAAGAAAACCAATTAGCCTAAGTAGGGTGTACAGAAGGTAATAACTAAAGACAAAATAAAGGGATTAGAAAGAGGGCAAAGTAAATTGCGACTGTTATCATTCACGACCAAATCGCGTATTTCATCGCCACTCCTATTTTCACCTTTGCTTTTTTCCCCAGTTCGGGAGAAATAGAATAAGGTATTATTCAGTTGTCTTTTATCATCACCTTCTCTCAAGTTGTGAGTACTCCTTGGTTTAAGAGGGTACACCTATTATGCTTACTGGATAGTCTTCTTCCAAACTATAGGCTGGTGCCGAACGGTAGGGAAGGAAGAAAACCATTTAGCCTAACGATGGTGTACAGAAGGAAATGAATAAAGAAAGATAAAGGGATTTGAAGAGATGGCAAAAAGATATAAGGTTATAGTCATGAATTGGATTATGGAAGAGGCATTATTAAGAATACCAGGATACCCCTACGAAACATTTTCATGTTTCAGTGCATTGTTAAAGGAAAACCGATTTCCCGATTACATACTTACTCCAGGGTATGTATTTACCATGTTTCATTCTCATATCTGTATGCTTTTACAGATGATGAGTGGGAGTAAGTTATTGGGAATTAGGTGATAATCCTCATTATATCGGAATTCGTTGTAATTGGTGATATTTGAGGAAGTCGCCTGAGTTTTTGCCGGACGGCATGTATTTGGTTTTGAGTATCCGTTGTTGTGCACCAATTTCAAAATGATATATCTGTACGTTTATTTTTATAAAGTGAGATATAACTTTTTGAAATTATGTTCGTGACATTTACCTATATCAGTTGACGATTGGGTAAGGAGCATTGAACAACGGGGTAGTTCTTAACCATAAGTACAGTTTTCAACCTACGACACACAGGTTTTGAGTTATTCAACTCAGCGGACTTATACAGAGTATGTTAGTGTATATGCCCTAGAGGCCATTACTGTATCATACTAGTATGTATATTACTTAATGGAAGCTTGGGATATTCACAGTTGTATAGACAATCTTGCTCGAAATGGTAGTATGCTACTTGGTTTGTCTCTGCTTTAATGTGTACATGTGTTTCTTTCATTATATCACCTATACGCATTAGTGGAGCCCTTAGGATCTTTGCTTGATTACCAGCGTTGTGATGGCAGTCACACTCGTGGGGGCGGGGTAATCTATAAGCACATCCTTATTTACCCCTCCCTGGTCATGGGATTATCGAGACAGGGCATAGATACTCCGGAGTAGACTAGCGTATGCGCTTCTTATCCCAGCTTGGGAGACGGCTTGTCCCACAGCCGTCAGTACGTCGTACTTGAGATAGTATGCGGGTGCTCGTTGGGTTACGAGTACACTGGACAGGACTCGTCGGGAACTGTTGGTTGGTATTATACCTATCGTCAGTTATCAGTTCCCAGGTGACATGAGTACAGCTTAGTCCGCTGACTTGACACTGTCACTTCGCCTCAAGTGTGTTCCCACTGTACTTTGATTACTACCCTACCACGGCTCAAAGGAGTCGTGCAAACAGGTAGTTTTTGGGTGCAGTCCCGAACCACTTAGAGGCAGTGACGGTTAGACAGGATTCGTCTCTCCCGGTATTGGGGGTTGACATCGCGCTGTGTCCAGGAGAGCCATTACACAAGTAGTCCCTGGTCAGGGCAAGCGAGGTATACTGGTAAGTTTCCAGTGTTATCTCAAGGTGTTCTGGGCTACACTCCAACACGACTTGTACCGCTATTAGGGGACTGACGTTTACCACCCCCTTAGGCCCGCCATGCGATGTATCAGACGAACAGACCGGACTGTACGGAGACTGTCACATTCAGGCTCAGTAGGAGTTCAGATGGGTTCACCTCGTCAGTCTTCTTATCGGCATCTACCTGGGGACCGTTACGTACAGCTAGTGCCGCTTGCGGTCTGTGGTTAAACCCACTGCCAGCGTAGTGTCGAGTCTTTAGAGTCCCACACAGAGGGTTATTCGCCTTTAGGCAAAATGAGTAGAGGTCGCATGGTTTTGCGACAGGGTTCGTTCACATCCGCGCACTTATGCACGTTTGCTGTCCGGACAGCTTATACTAGCGGGCTTTGGTTTAAGCCGGATCCTAGTATATGATTTGGGATTGGTTTTATCTCATTGTATTCGTGTTCCTCGGAACACGGATACGAGGTGTGTATGCACAGTTGACTGAGACAGAGGCAGAGGACCTTGATTAGGGTTGATGACTATTGTCATTTTCCTAACCCTAATGTTTTGTGTGAATTATGATTTATTAATTATTAGTTAATTATAATTGTGCATGGTTAGAGTTGTTGACCATTTGACTATACTTGACTTGTTGACCTAGGTTGACAAGTTGACCATCATCGTTCCATATAAAAGATGCTCTTTGATCCTTGTAAAGGCATTTAATGTGAAATGATAATGGTCATTTCTTGATTAACCATGACAATTAACTTGACTAATTATCTATTTTCATAATTCACACATATATGTGAGAAGAATGGTTCATTTCTTCTCATTCTATCATTTAGATTCTCTCTCCTCCTCTTCCTCTCTCTCTAGCTCTCCCCTCTCATGAGTTGAGAATCCCTTGAGCTTGAGATAAATCCTTCTAAGATACTCTCTACTCTTTCTAAGGTTCTAGGATTAGCACTCCAAGCATCTTAGTTACTTCTAGTTTGAAGTTGAAGCCAAAGGTTGAGGCTCTCGGGTGGATCTTTCTTCGACAAGAGAAGGCGACAAGGAGATCACTTTCTTTCACTCCAAGGAGCAAGGAGAGAAGGACTTGAAGCCCTAGGTATAACCTCTTTTCCAAGTAGTTAACTCCTTTTAGCTTTGTAGTTAGTTTATGTTTAGCAAAGATCCTCCTTTTGCTAGTCCATGTTGCCTAGTGTGTTAAAAATCCGATTTTTATACCGTTTCCGCCTCCCCGCAAGCACCGGGGTAGGCAACATGGACTTACAGTAGTATCAGAGCCTAACTAAACATAAACTAGCTAGTTAGTAAAGTATATAGAACTTCGATCGGTAAAAATCACAAAACGTTTTTCAAAAACCCCAAGTTTCTGCCGATTTTTAAACCTGCTTTAAAAATAATAAATCACACCTTAAAAATCGGCTCAGGGTTTTTACAGTACACCCAAGAAAAACGAACCAGTGATCCGACCAACTCACCGCGGTTCCGCGGCAGAAGCTTGCTTCTGCCGCGGATCCGCGGCCGAGTTGACTCGGCCGCGGCTCGTTTCTCTTGCAGTGTTCTTATTTTATGGTTTTGGGATTTTTAGGATGGGTTTTTTCTGCCCAGATTTTCCAGAGAGCAAATTTGTTTTCCGGGTAGTTACAAATCCGTATTTTGATCGATCTTCCCTATACTTTGACTAATGGGTTATATCTGTGATGTATTATATGTATTAAACGTCTGCTAATCGCTATACGTCGATTAGTGGGGGTTATACATATCTGTGATCTGTAATGTTGATGGTTTATGTATATGAACTCGTTGGATTGTCGCGGATGAATAGCCGGGGGGTTGTGAGATGAGAGTTTTCTTATTCTTTCAATTCATGTAACATGTAATTTGATGTAATATTATTTGTATGGCCGCACAACCGGGTCGGGGTTGTAGCCGTCAGTGTATAATTTCTTTTTACTGTTTTTGCTCCTAGGATAGACCCATGGTGGGGTGCACAAACTACCGGGTATCTCGAAGTACCGAGTGGCCTACTCACATCGTTGAGGGAGGTTGCTTCACTTCGGGTACTTGGTGGGTAGTTTGCCACACCCGTAGGGGTCTAGGGTGGGGTATTGGCTATTCATCGCGATCGTGTAATCCGCTTTTCGTTGCAGGCTCGAACGAATTGCGGATTCCTAGTATATCCAATGTGTTCATCTGTGATCTAGATTGACTATCATTGCTATATATCTATATATGATATCTATTTAGGTGTTGCTTATGTTTTGCATCCGCGCTAGTCCAGCCCCGCTCTGTCGTTAGTTAAGTAACCTAACGGGTGATGACGGGCCCCGTGGCGAATACGGATGGCATAAGCGTACACCATATTTTGGTTGTTTTCTGCAATGGTAGGATTAAATGATGGGACACATTAAAATTAATGCAAGAAAATAAACCAAGAAAAAGTTGTTGGAACACTTTCAAAACCACTCGGTTCTTTTCAAAACCAAACTTTTAAAATGCGGAGCTTGAACCACTCCTTTTAAAAGCTATCTCGTTCCATCGATTATATTAAGTTCACTACGTTCACGGTTTCGCCAAAACCATTCGTAGCCCTCCATCATTTCAGTTAAATATTCGGTAGTATTCAAGCTATGTATTTTGACCTCACGCCAAGGCATAGTGATTGGTAGCTGCCGGATATTTATCTGATGCATAGATAGAATGTGTTGGTTTGAGATAGTCATACTGCCATTTTGGCCTACGTCAAGGGTAGGTACGGGTGGGTTCAAATTAACCTGGATAATGATGGGTAGAACTTGACATGTGACTTATGACATTTTGACCTCACGCCAAGGTCATAAGAGCATGGGGCAAAAATCCACATCGGGAGTTTCAAAAGAACTGAAACTTGCTAGCGCTGCATACCATTTGGAGTGTGATGATTTTGGTAGGATTCCTTCAGTTTTATCACGCGATGATATTTGGATCCCGATCCTACTGTGAGTATATGCTACTCCTCGGGAAATTTCTCACTTAACGATCAATGCTATAAACCTAGTAGGTGTCTAGAAAGGTGTTAGCGGGGCTACGCCCATAGGGAAAAGAGGTTACTTAATTAAGGAACTTCGCGAAAGCGTTGGAAAACCTCCCTCGAAGTACCGATACTGGCATGGCTGAACGGTTAAGCAAGTATTGTAGGGTTCCTAGGCACTCTAATGGAGTCTCACAAGTGATCAAACATGGCCAATTGAAATTTTACAAGTGCCTATAAACCCTAATACGGATCGTTAACTAGATAAATAGGCGAAACGATGCAAATAAACAACTTTATCTAAAAGGAAAGGAGCTACAACCTTTGTAGATCCAGTCCACCACTTCGTATGCTCTGCGATGATCTCCCTCCACTGTCCAAATCGAACTCACGACTCTAGCATTGGCATCATCGAAGAATGGGCGGGCTTGATCGTCGGTTCGATGCCGAAGATGATCTACGTCGAGGCATCGCTAGAACAAGCTCAAACTTCACCAAGTCGGGAAAACTTGTGAAGGAAACACCATATACTACTTGGCAAGAGGTAGAGGATGAAGAAATAGGAAGTGGGTAAACTTTAGATTTGGATTTCTCACTAGTTTTCATCACTTGCCATTGGAGTAGCAAGCTTTCTTCATTGAAGAAGAAGATGAAGCAAGAAGAAGATGATATGATAAGTTATTTTTATTTGATAAATAAATCAATATTTATCATGACTTCAACCATGGTTTAGTGTAGAGATTTAACTAAGGTTAGATAAGTGGTTAGGGTTAGAGAAGAGACAAGAATGGTGGACTTAGTCAAGGTTTCAAGAAGTTTCAACTAAAAACAAAATAAGTCCACCATTTATCTTTCTCTTTATCTTTTCTAAATGAAATAAATAAAAAGATAAATGAATAATCAAATGAAAAGATACCCTAACCACTAACTAACCATGGTTCAATACTTTACACAAAACCAAGAAAGAATGTATCATCAAACATGATACAATGATGTGCACAAAAATATATCACATATACAATGTGCAATACAAGTGAGTAAATCCATTCAAAGTGAACCAATACTAGTTAATGCAAAGTAATATATCAAATATATAATTATACATTAAATCATTAAATCAACACTTGATTCAATGATCCGGTCATATCGCATATAACCGGCTAGTATCCAACGTATCGGCTTATCGAATCAATCCTTGATTCGATAACTAGGTTATATCGCATACAACCATTCGACACATACATCGCGAGAATGGAATACGGTATCACATACACGCATTATTCTCGGTCCCGCACATATCTCATATGCGCTCCTATTTCGTTTCGCTTGAGCCAGGAAACCTCTGTGTAGGACTCTAAAGACTCGTCAATACGCCGGCAGCGGATGATGATCATATCAAACACCCACAAGCCGCAAGCGGTCTGCTAAACGTAACGGCCACCCGGGTATTGAGCGATCAGAAGATCAACGAGCAAGCCCGCTCACACTCCTGTGAATCCAACCAGTAACACTTACCGTACAGCCCGGTCTGTTCGTCTGATATGTCGCATATCTCGCCTAGGGGTGATAAACGTCAGACCCCAATAGCTCGATAAGTCATGCCGACTTGAGGTCCATAACATTCGTGAAACTACTGATAACTCTTACCAGTATATCACTGCAACCCTGGCCAGGGATTTCCTGTTATGGCCAGTCGAGCATAGCACAACATCAACCCCCAATACCGGGAGAGACGAATCCCCTCCTATCGCTCATTGCCTCCATGTGAATCGGGACTGTACCCAAAAACCACCTGTTTGCACAACTCAGTAGAGCCGTGGTAGGGTGGAAATCAAAGCACAGTGGGAGACACACAAGACTCTATGACGATCTCGGGTCAACAGACTAAGCTGTACCAGTGTCACCAGAGAACTGCCATCTGACGTGAGGTATAATACCATCTGGGAGTTCTCGGCGAGTCCGTTCAGTGTACCTAGTCTCCACTGAGCACCCGCATACCATCTTCGATGTCAAACACCAATGGATATGGGATCATCCATCGCCCATCGCATGGGTCGAGAAGATATGCGCTAGTCTACTCTGGAATATCGATGCCCCGTCTCGATATTCCCACGACTAGGAACAATGAAGGATGTACTCATTGACTACCCAGGCCCCATTAGTATGATCTGCATCATAGTCCTGGAAGTCGAGTACACATCCTAGGGGCTTTATCAACATGTAATCATAGAGACAGAAAGTATACATGTTAAGATAAAGAGCAACCAGATAGCGTACTATCATGTCGAGCAAGAAAGTCCTATCTATATATGTCCCAGCATCCACTACAATATACATCCAATGTACAGTAATGGCCTCTGGGGCATACATATAACTAACAAGTATTGTACGGTGAGATTGATCCCGACTAATTCTTCCTTTATGGTTTTAGGAGGGATTCGAGAGACAGTAGGAGCCATCCTGTTTAGACAAACTAAAAACCACTCTAAACTTGCAAGAGCATCATGCTAAAGTGTTTCTTTTCTCTCTCCTAATTGCAGCGACCAATCAACATGACCGGACTTAAGTTATTACTACATAAAAACATACTGACAGGGCCAAACTACAAAGATTGGCTCAGGAATGTCAAAATGGCAATCACTTATGACAAGTTGGGGTATCTTCTTACCACCAAAGCTCCCCTTGTCCCAGGTCCCACCTCCAGTGTCGCGGATATAGAAATCCGTAAGACATGGGAGATCGATTGCGCGAAGGCCAAGTGCCTCGTGCTTGCCTCTATGGACAACGAACATCAGAGGAGGCACGAGAATATGGACCTAAAGTCCATATTTCTTCATACAAAAGAACTGTATGGAGAGCAATCTCGTATTGCCAGATACGAAGTGTCGAAGAAGCTATTTTCGGCAAGATTGGCCGTCGGATCATCGATAGCGGAACACGTGCTTAAGATGATTGGCTACATAGAGGAGCTCGCAGACCTTGGGACCATATTGGAGAATGAGCTCTATACAGACTTGATTCTCCAGTCCCTTCCTTCCACTTACGCCCAGTTTATCCTAAACTTCAACATGCAAGGAAAGGAGGTTGAACTTTCCGAGCTTCTGAACATGTTGAGGAGTGCTGAGGGCACCCTACAGAAAGGTAGAGAGACATCCACTTTGTTTGTAGGAGGATCTTCCTCTTCTAAGTGTAGGGCGAAAGCCAAGGGAAAGAAGAAGAAAGCCCCCGCCAAACCAAGGGGCGGTGTTAGTAAAGTGGATACGAAGGGAAAGGGAAAGGCAACAAAGGTAGCGGGAAAGCTTGTGGGAAAGGAAGAATGCTTTTACTGTCACAAGAGTGGACACTGGAAACAGGATTGCAAGGCTTGGAAGGCCAGAACCCAGGATCTGAAGCGAGTTGCGGCTTCAGTTTCAGGTGTGTATGTTATTGAAAACTGTCTATCAATAAACTCTACTTCCTGGGTATTGGATACCGGATCAGGATCTCATATCTGTAATTCTTTGCAGGCGTTGAGAAAGCGTAGGGTTTTGAAAGCAGATAATATGACCCTCAGAGTTGCAAACGGAGCTAGCATGGATGCTGAGGCCGTGGGGGACTATCACCTGGGATTGTCAGATGGACACTTTTTGGTTTTGCGTAGTTGTTATTTTGTACCAAATGCAACTTGTAATATCATTTCTGTATCTTTATTATCTAAAGAAGGTTATGAATTTGCATTTGTAAGTAATGTTGTGAACATTCACCTTAATCAAGTTTTGATTGGGTCAGGTACATCAAACAATGGAATATACGTGTTAAACCAACCACAGATTTTCAATGTCCAGAATACACACAAAAGAAAGTCTCCAGAAATCAATCAGGCTTTCTTATGGCATTGTAGACTCAGTCACATAAATGAGATAAGGTTGACAAAGATACATACAGAAGGATATTTGGATCCGTTCGAATATCAATCATATGCAACTTGTCAATCCTGTCTCAAAGGAAAGATGACAAAAACTCCGTTCACTGGACACGAAGTAAGAGCGAGCGAGCTCTTGGGACTCGTACACAGCGACGTGTGCGGTCCAATGTCTACACATGCGCGAAGCGGTTATTCTTACTTCATTACTTTTACGGATGATTTTTCAAGGTTCGGACATGTCTTCTTAATGAAGCATAAATCTGAAGCCTTTGAAAAGTTCCAGGAATACAAGAATGAAGTAGAAAAATAAACAGGCAAAAGTATCAAGACACTAAGATCTGATCGAGGTGGTGAATACTTAAGTGCCGAGTTCCAGGATTACCTAAAAGAGAATGGAATTCTCTCTCAGTTTACTCCTCCATACACTCCGCAACATAACGGTGTATCGGAGAGACAGAACCGAACCCTATTGGATATGGTACGGTCCATGATGAGTAACGCTGAGTTGCCGCGATCATTCTGGGGATATGCGCTAGAATCAGCCGCATACCTTTTGAACCGAGTTCCCACTAAGACTGTGCCTACCACACCATATGAGTTATGGAGTGGGAAGAAATCCTATCTTCAATACCTGAAGATTTGGGGATGTCCAGCTGTCACGACCCGAAAGTACGGAACGTGACCGGCACTTAGATTACGAAGCGTCTAGAGGCGCAACGTAACCTAAGTAAGCCGAAACCCAGAAATCTAAACCATAAAAGAAGAAGAAGAAGTAAAAGAACATGAAGAAAAACAAGTTTAAAAATATCATCAATTTTTCCCAAAAATTTCGGCAGAGTCTCCTCTGTAAAAACTGGCCCCCAGACGGGTACAACAAGTATAATATAAATAAACAATAAAAAGCATCCCCAAACGGGTGCTAGCATCAACGCCAACAGGTGGAAACAACCACAACAAGCACAATAATATACAACGCCAAAGGGCGTGGCTCAAAACTCAAAGAAAACAAAACCACCATATCAGAATAAAACATGCGCGACTCTAAGGTCGAAATAAAAAAAATACTGGTCCAATAAACTTATCAAGTAATACAAGTATGGTTGATGGAGCTTACTAGATACAAATGAAAGAATAAAAAATACAATAGTGGTTCAGATACAAGTGAACCAACCTACCGTGCAAATCACCCTGAAGAAAAGATGTGCCAGCAAGCTGCCAGGGAAACCTGTACATCGAACCTGTAATAAAATTTGGCACAACGGGGTGAGTTGCCAACTCGTGAGTAGAAGACATCTACGAAAAGAAATCGAATGCATGACGCTATCCTAGGTCATAATATTACACTATTATATCCCAATCATGTAGTAATAGCAGGGTAAAACTACGTGTAAATGCAGATACTCCGTGCTCGTGTCAGTGCCTCATATAATACTATGTCATATGAATGGATATGCATGCATCATGAATATAAAATAACCAATCCTGAAATCCAGAAATATCTGTATAAGAAATCTTTAGCTGTTATCATAGTAAAATGTGTATAAGAATCTGAAATCTCAACAATGAAATCCATGGAAATCCGTGTCAAGTATCGACACAACACATGAAATCTCAAGTCTCAATATCTCGGGCTCCGTCAGTCCGGATCGGCCCATATCATTAAATCTCACGACAACGGTCGGTATCCTCCGGATATCCGCCGCGCCAGACATCACCGGTAGGTAGCCTTCCCCTGCCAGGCTCATCGTCTACAACTCGATCTTCTAGCCCCGGGGTACCATACCGGGCCCACCATGTACCCGAGACGGTTCATCCACTCCTCGAATCGGGTCTCGAAATCCATCAGAAAACATGAAATCTCATGGTGGACGACACATACATCACGAGAAAACCGCATCTTATTTTAAAAAAAAGAGAAGAGGAGAGAGAGAGAAGTTTGTTTATATATTCTTGCGGTTTTCCCCAAAATCCAGAAATCTCATAGAAATCCAAATCTTAAAATCATAAGTAACTATATGATAAGTGTCGGCATATGCCCATAATACTGCATGATAACATGAAAATATGAATGCATGAATGTCTAAGCAATAAATATCATGTCTATACTAATATCAGAGAATAATCACAATATTATATCGGTCTAGTTGTTAACTGATTCTATCCATAAAAGACAATATGATCTAAAGTGTACGTGACATAGCAGTTACCGATGATGATGTGTGTGAGCCGGCAAATAAGTGTGCGTGGAATATGCGCATCATCGGTAATGGTGCTGATGTCCTAACAGGTAAAGTTTATACTGATTATAGCAACATATGTAAGAACATGCAACATTATGATTACAATGTGAAAGTAAAGACGGATGTGTGTTATCCACTCATTTGATATACAATTACCACTACCACTATACAACTCGAACCTAACGTAGTGTCCATCTAACCCCCCTAAGGAAAACTAAACCTAAGAACTGGTCGATAGAAGTATACCTAAAGCCTGAGTCCATATCTCTAATAGTCGGCGATCCTGCCTCAATAGCGTCACGTACATAGTACGACTTCCTCAAATCAAGAGTGCGGATCAATCATCACATCTATGCCTCGTACGGTAAAATCCATCGTACGGCATCCCAATATCGGGGTACGGGTCAAGTATCACCTACGTGTCTCATTATTCGTATAATATCATCATCAACACATGTCATGATCGAGGTGCTATGCTGTAATCGCATACATCAATTATATAACATTGCCATCATAAATATACCTCATTAATTTATCCTCAGAAATAGCATGTCATATGTATCATGTTGTGATCGAGTCATGCTGATATCATATCATCATCAAGTCACACCTATATGATATCGACATCAGGTCACACCTATATGATGTCGTAATCAAGTCATACATATATCATATCGTGATCAGTCACAAGTTACAGTTCGGGTTCTATTTTAGAGTCCCATGTACCTCAATATCATCACTACCCATTATAATTTAGGTATACCTGTTCATTATCTCATTCTCTGATGATCCGCTAACACTTTAATACGACTGTATAGTCAAGAATCACGGCATCAAGCCCAGTTATCCTGTTTCATTCCCGTGTATCAATGTATCCCACATACGTGTTGTATATATCTACATATATACTTATACCTAGTCCTATATATATATACACATACCCGTATACACCATGTCGAGTTTCAGTGTGTGCGTGTGTGTGTTTCTACCTGAAACCTACGAACCTCTTCCAGGGTATTCATCCTCTGGTATGGTCTTCCTAAATCAGTCTGGTCCAGCCTAGGGTCATTACTAGGGTCCTACTCATTAAGAATCTAGGGTCACATCTGGTTTCCTAATGTCAATAAGTACTATTCCTATTCTACGTTGCGGGGGTGCTAAACGCCATCCACCCGACTTTCCCCCGTAGATATGCATCTACTCACCTGGTCCATGTCTGCCGAAGACGGTGTCGCCATCATCCTCTTCATCGCCCGCAGTCCACGTGAGGGATACCTAAACGCAAACATATAAATAGTATCGTAAACTGAATCACATACAAAAGCCAAAACGACGCAAGGAACAAGCATAGGTTAAAACCTATGTCCCGTCCACGCAAAAGAACCAAATATCGCTCGATATCGGCGTACAGACTCCGATGGATCGAGATAAATATCAACAAATAACTCGTAGTTTTAAAACTCATTACTTATATTATAAAACATGATTAAATCCATCGAAATCCTAAAATCCATCAAATCGCCCGATTTCGTAAAACCCGAAAATGCCAATTTACCGTTTTTCTTCAAAACTTGACATTTAAATGAAACCAATGGTCATAAAACTCATTAAATAGCATAACTAGACTATACAAACCATTACTATATTTTTATTACACAAATTTGTATTAATTTGAAATTTCTAATTTGCAACCTTTAGTAATTTTTAATATCTTTCAAGCAAAATACCACAATTCCACAACAAAACTTGATTTTACATGGATTAATGTTTTAAACTACAATTCATGATGATAATGATAAAATGAAATCATAAATTATATTTTTAATCTCATTTATTTAGGAATTTCCAAAATCTAGTTTACAAAAATAGCATTTTATTAGTATTTTTCCAATCATCAAAAGAAACTAGTGATCAAACTAAGTTTTTCTTTCCATTAACATGCTAATATTCTCACTAAAACTACAATCCAATGATAGCAACCTTAATTAGAATTTTATATTACCCACAAACACATTTTATAAAAACCTAGTTAGCTAAATAGCTTAATTAAATCAATTTTGGATAAACAAATTATTATACAACAACCATGCAAGATTTTTCCACTCTAAAAATGTTAAACTAGCTATTATAACCTTATTTAATTAATAAAAATCCCAACTTGATTTTTCAAACCCTAACTTGAATTTTAAAAGTAGTAAATAGAATTAATATATTAAATCTAATTATGCTTAAATGAACATCTAATAACAATAAATCAAAAGAAGGAAATTTATACCTCCAAAATATGAAACCCAAACATGAAATAAGACTCAAAATGCATGCTTTCCATCTCCAAAATCGATGCTAAATAGGTCAAAGGAAAATGGTAGAGGTGAATGTTGATTTTTGAGATTTATTTTTGGAATTTTTGATGAATTTTGATGATTTTTAATGCAAAAATGATGGGGGGAAAATTTTGGGGCTACCCATAGAGGGGAGGCCGGCCATGGAGAGGGAGGAGGGTGGAGAGAGAGAAAAAATGTGTGGTATTGTGTAGAAAGTTTATAAATAATGCATTTTTTTCACTTAAACCCTTTATTATCTAACTTTTTCAATTTAACCCTTTTCCTAGAAATTTCTAGAACCATGGAGAGATTTTGGAAAAGATTTTGCATATTACACACTTGATTCTAATATACCATGGCTCATTTTTACAAATTAAAACCATTCAAATTTGTAATTTACACTAATTTAGTTTAAAAAATAAAGCTTATGTTAATATTTAAAATATTTAATTTAGTAAAAATATTTAATTGAACTAAAAATTTATAAGTGGCTAAATAAACACCATTTACTAGTAATAACATAATTAAAATAGATATTTTTAAATTTATAGTGAAAAATAATTACGGTTTAGTTTTACGAAAAATACATTTTACTTTACCGAAAATCCTAAAATTCACTTAAATTTTTTTTTTATTTATTTAATTATTTTTAAAATGTTACAGTCTTCCCCCCTTTAAGAAATTCGGTCCCCGAATTTAAATTAAAACTCCCCCTCCAAATACTAAAACATCGAGCAAAACGCTCAAGTCGTCGGGGCTCCGAAATCGTCAATATATAACTAAAATCAACTCCGTTAAGCTTAACGCAATCATCGGAATTATGGTGAAGACAAAATATCAAAACCCAATACGAAAACCAGCATAATATACATCAAAACTATAACTTAAATATAGTGCGCATCATAGTAAAATCGTCCAAATATCTGGATAAGGAAATATGCAACACCCCTTTTTGAAAATCGCCGTGTGATGCACGTGTCACGGTATAAGTAGCGGACGTTTATTTAAAAAAAATAACTATATATATATATATATCTTTTATTTAACATACACGTCCCGTCTGGTTACTAAATCAAATAATAATGACTATGAAAACATACTGATCAAACTGAAATCAATCCCAATCACATCATTAAAATATCATGTGCGTCCGGTGCGCACTGAAATCGAAATCACAGTACAAAAATGCATGAAAACTAGGTCGAAACATATGTCAAAATCATGTGTAACCATATGCACGAAATCAAATTAAAATCACAAAAGGTATTAAAACCAAATCAAGTGCACTGGGTATGTACTAAACAACATCAATACAACCGATATATGAAACACACTAGAATGTAATGAAGGTACACACATGAAATACCAATAGTAGAATAAGGTCCTCAAAATACCAAAATCCAATCAACGAAAAGATGAAATTCAAATCACCAAATCGCAATCGTAAACACTATCGTCAATGTGCGCATCTTTCCTCTGATGTCGATTGCTTCGAACTCGTCTTTTCGTAGCTGTGCTGACTGAGCTACCAACGGCAATACTCATATCTAGAGTCTCCCACGTAGTCGATCCCTTCACATGATATCCGGACTACATTAAACTTTTCGATCAATCCATCAAAATCCCATAAGTCCCCGAGAGCTCAACACTCAAGTACAGTTTAAAAATATCCGGTACATACCCCAGTATCGATGATCCAGCCGTAGAAGGGCAAACCCAAGCCTCACTAATGGCACCGCGAAACTGCCGTAAACCCTAAGGTTCAAGGGCGTTCTCGTGGTCATTATGTCGAGTTAGGGTTTCATTCTTCTAGAGGGTCCATCGAAATACCTGCATGTTCTTCCGAATACTTTAAACTTGGGAAAATGGTTTTCTGATAATCGTTTGAACCCTTTAACTTCATCCGGACGGCATGTGAATACCCTTCGTTCGCACGCTAAGCAATGCTTCAATCCTCAAGAATAACCAATACTCTAATGGTTATCGTATTCGAGCCGCAGCTCCCTCTGCCCGTGTGCCCGTGGTAGCAGAAACTACCATCCGATATCGACGAAGATAGATCAAAGGAACGAATGAAATACGGTGCAAACAATGTACATCCTAGGGCTCCTTAAGCAGAGTAGCGTATCGTAAGTATGCCGCGGACCATACCCACGGTACGTTACTCTACCTAAATCGCCTACTCCATCAACCAAGGGTCACCTAGACTTATACAAGGTTAAACCTAGCGCTCTAATACCAACTTTGTCACGACCCGAAAGTACGGAACGTGACCGGCACTTAGATTACGAAGCGTCTAGAGGCGCAACGTAACCTAAGTAAGCCGAAACCCAGAAATCTAAACCATAAAAGAAGAAGAAGAAGAAGTAAAAGAACATGAAGAAAAACAAGTTTAAAAATATCATCAATTTTTCCCAAAAATCTCGGCAGAGTCTCCTCTGTAAAAACTGGCCCCCAGATGAGTACAACAAGTATAATATAAATAAACAATAAAAAGCATCCCCAAACGGGTGCTAGCATCAACGCCAACAGGCGGAAACAACCACAACAAGCACAATAATATACAACGCCAAAGGGCGAGGCTCAAAACTCAAAGAAAACAAAACCACCATATCAGAATAAAACATGCGCGACTCTAAGGTCGAAATAAAAAAAATACTGATCTAATAAACTTATCAAGTAATACAAGTATGGTTGATGGAGCTTACTAGATACAAATGAAAGAATAAAAAATACAATAGTGGTTCAGATACAAGTGAACCAACCTACCGTGCAAATCACCCTGAAGAAAAGATGTGCCAGCAAGCTGCCAGGGAAACCTGTACATCGAACCTGTAATAAAATTTGGCACAACGGGGTGAGTTGCCAACTCGTGAGTAGAAGACATCTAAGAAAAGAAATCGAATGCACGACGCTATCCTAGGTCATAATATTACACTATTATATCCCAATCATGTAGTAATAGCAGGGTAAAACTACGTGTAAATGCAGATACTCCGTGCTCGTGTCAGTGCCTCATATAATACTATGTCATATGAATGGATATGCATGCATCATGAATATAAAATAACCAATCCTGAAATCCAGAAATATCTGTATAAGAAATCTTTAGCTGTTATCATAGTAAAATGTGTATAAGAATCTGAAATCTCAACAATGAAATCCATGGAAATCCGTGTCAAGTATCGACACAACACATGAAATCTCAAGTCTCAATATCTCGGGCTCCGTCAGTCCGGATCGGCCCATATCATCAAATCTCATGACAACGGTCGGTATCCTCCGGATATCCGCCGCGCCAGACATCACCGGTAGGTAGCCTTCCCCTGCCAGGCTCATCGTCTACAACTCGATCTTCTAGCCCGGGGGTACCATACCGGGCCCACCATGTACCCGACACGGTTCATCCACTCCTCGAATCGGGTCTCGAAATCCATCAGAAAACATGAAATCTCATGGTGGACGACACATACATCACGAGAAAACCGCATCTTATTTTAAAAAAAAGAGAAGAGGAGAGAGAGAGAAGTTTGTTTATATATTCTTGCGGTTTTCCCCAAAATCCAGAAATCTCATAGAAATCCAAATCTTAAAATCATAAGTAACTATATGATAAGTGTCGGCATATGCCCATAATACTGCATGATAACATGAAAATATGAATGCATGAATGTCTAAGTAATAAATATCATGTCTATACTAACATCAGAGAATAATCAGAATATTATATCGGTCTAGTTGTTAACTGATTCTATCCATAAAAGACAATATGATCTAAAGCGTACGTGACATAGCAATTACCGATGATGATGTGTGTGAGCCGGCAAATAAGTGTGCGTGGAATATGCGCATCATCGGTAATGGTGCTGGTGTCCTAACAGGTAAAGTTTATACTGATTATAGCAGCATATGTAAGAACATGCAACATTATGATTACAATGTGAAAGTAAAGACGGATGTGTGTTATCCACTCATTTGATATACAATTACCACTACGACTATACGACTCGAACCTAACGTAGTGTCCATCTAACCCCCCCTAAGGAAAACTAAACCTAAGAACAAGTCGATAGAAGTATATCTAAAGTCTGAGTCCATATCTCTAATAGTCGGTGATCCTGCCTCAATAGCGTCACGTACATAGTACGACTTCCTCAAATCAAGAGTGCGGATCAATCATCACATCTATGCCTCGTACAGTAAAATCCATCGTACGGCATCCCAATATCGGAGTACGGGTCAAGTATCACCTACGTGTCTCATTATTCGTATAATATCATCATCAACACATGTCATGATCGAGGTGCTATGCTGTAATCGCATACATCAATTATATAACATTGCCATCATAAATATACCTCATTAATTTATGCTCAGAAATAGCATGTCATATGTATCATGTTGTGATCGAGTCATGCTGATATCATATCGTCATCAAGTCACACCTATATGATATCGACATCAGGTCACACCTATATGATGTCGTAATCAAGTCATACATATATTATATCGTGATCAGTCACAAGTTACAGTTCGGGTTCTATTTTAGAGTCCCATGTACCTCAATATCATCACTACCCATTATAATTTAGGTATACCTGTTCATTATCTCATTCTCTAATGATCCGCTAACACTTTAATACGACTGTATAGTCAAGAATCACGGCATCAAGCCCAGTTATCCTGTTTCATTCCCGTGTATCAATGTATCCCACATACGTGTTGTATATATCTACATATATACCTATACCTAGTCCTATATATATATACGCATACCCGTATACACCATGTCGAGTTTCAGTGTGTGCGTGTGTGTGTTTCTACCTGGAACCTACGAACCTCTTCCAGGGTATTCATCCTCTGGTATGGTCTTCCTAAATCAGTCTGGTCCAGCCTAGGGTCATTACTAGGGTCCTACTCATTAAGAATCTAGGGTCACATCTGGTTTCCTAATGTCAATAAGTACTATTCCTATTCTACGTTGTGGGGGTGCTAAACGCCATCCACCCGACTTCCCCCCGTAGATATGCATCTACTCACCTGGTCCATGTCTGCCGAAGACGGTGTCGCCATCATCCTCTTCATCGCCCGCAGTCCACGTGAGGGGTACCTAAACGCAAACATATAAATAGTATCGTAAACTGAATCACATACAAAAGCCAAAACGACGCAAGGAACAAGCATAGGTTAAAACCTATGTCCCGTCCACGCAAAAGAACCAAATATCGCTCGATATCGGCATACAGACTCCGATGGATCGAAATAAACATCAACAAATAAGTCGTAGTTTTAAAACTTATTACTTATATTATAAAACATGATTAAATCCATCGAAACCCTAAAATCCATCAAATCGCCCGATTTCGTAAAACCCGAAAATACCAATTTACCGTTTTTCTTCAAAACTTGATATTTAAATGAAACCAATGGTCATAAAACTCATTAAATAGCATAACTAGACTATACAAACCATTACTATATTTTTATTACACAAATTTGTATTAATTTGAAATTTCTAGTTTGCAACCTTTAGTAATTTTTAACATCTTTCAAGCAAAATACCGCAATTCCACAACAAAACTTGATTTTACATGGATTAATGTTTTAAACTACAATTCATGATGATAATGATATAATGAAACCATAAATTATATTTTTAATCTCATTTATTTAGGAATTTCCAAAATCTAGTTTACAAAAATAGCATTTTATTAGTATTTTTCCAATCATCAAAAGAAACTAGTGATCAAACTAAGTTTTTCTTTCCATTAACATGCTAATATTCTCACTAAAACTACAATCTAATGATAGCAACCTTAATTAGAATTTTATATTACCCACAAACACATTTTATAAAAACCTAGTTAGCTAAATAGCTTAATTAAATCAATTTTGGATAAACAAATTATTATACAACAACCATGCAAGATTTTTCCATTCTAAAAATGTTAAACTAGCTATTATAACCTTATTTAATTAATAAAAATCACAACTTGATTTTTCAAACCCTAACTTGAATTTTAAAAGTAGTAAATAGAATTAATATATTAAATCTAATTATGCTTAAATGAACATCTAATAACAATAAATCAAAAGAAGGAAATTTATACCTCCAAAATATGAAACCCAAACATGAAATAAGCCTCCAAAATGCATGCTTTCCATCTCCAAAATCCATGCTAAATAGGTCAAAGGAAAATGGTAGAGGTTGAATGTTGATTTTTGAGATTTATTTTTGGAATTTTTGATGAATTTTGATGATTTTTAATGCAAAAATGATGGGGGAAAATTTTTGGGGCTACCCATGGAGGGGAGGCTGGCCATGGAGAGGGAGGAGGGTGGAGAG
Organism: Agapanthus africanus; assembly: GCA_030015575.1. Lineage (NCBI taxonomy): Eukaryota > Viridiplantae > Streptophyta > Magnoliopsida > Asparagales > Amaryllidaceae > Agapanthus > Agapanthus africanus. Next base: position 356,245,947 of record JASDDO010000029.1, on the reverse strand, counting down.
AGAGAAAAAAATGTGTGGTATTGTGTAGAAAGTTTATAAATAATGCATTTTTTTCACTTAAACCCTTTATTATCTAACTTTTTCAATTTAACCATTTTCCTAGAAATTTCTAGAACCATGGAGAGATTTTGGAAAAGATTTTGCATATTACACACTTGATTCTAATATACCATGGCTCATTTTTACAAATTAAAACCATTCAAATTTGTAATTTACACTAATTTAGTTTAAAAAATAAAGCTTATGTTAATATTTAAAATATTTAATTTAGTAAAAATATTTAATTGAACTATAAAATTAAAAGTGGCTAAATAAACACCATTTACTAGTAATAACATAATTAAAATAGATATTTTTAAATTTATAGTGAAAAATAATTACGGTTTAGTTTTACGAAAAATATATTTTACTTTACCGAAAATCCTAAAATTCACTTAAAAAATTTTTTTATTTATTTAATTATTTTTAAAATGTTACACCAGCTTTTGTCAAAAGAATACGGACAAACTCGAGGCACGCTCAGTACTGTGCAAGTTTGTGGGATACCCAAAGAACTCCAGGGGGTATCTTTTCTACCACGCAGAGGAACAAAAGGTTTTTGTTTCTCGTAATGCCCACTTTTTAGAACACCAGTTCTTGAAAAAGGAAATTAGTGGGAGCGCGGTAGAACTGGAAGAAATTCCAGAACCACAAGCTATTACTGAAAGCTTAGTAGAACCAGAGGGTTCGAAAGATCAGGACATTCCTACGCCGCTCCGCAGAAGTAGTAGGCAGTCTCATCCGCCCGAGAGATACTACGGTTTTCTCATAGACGGGGATAGAGAAGATTGCATCATTGATAGTGATGAGCCGACTAGTTTCCATCAAGCCATTCAGAGCGTTGGCCCGGTAAAATGGCTGGATGCAATGCGGACCGAAATGGAGTCCATGTATACCAACAAAGTATGGATGTTGGACATTGCTCCAGATGGGGTAAAACCCGTAGGATGCAAGTGGATCTTGAAAAGGAAGATTGGTGTAGATGGACAGGTTGAGACCTATAAAGCTAGACTTGTTGCAAAGGGTTTTCGTCAGAGACCTGGTTCGGACTATGACGAAACATTTTCTACAGTGGCTATGCTGAAATCCATTCGGATCCTTCTTGCCATTCCTGCCTTCCACAATTATGAGATTTGGCAGATGGACGTAAAAACCGCTTTTCTAAATGGAAATTTAGAGGAGTGTGTCTATATGGACCAGCCAGAGGGTTTCATTCAGAGTGGGAGCAGCGGAAAGGTGTGCAAGTTGCTCAAGTCCATTTATGGACTAAAGCAGGCATCGCGGAGTTGTAACATCTGTTTTGATGAGACGGTCAAGGAATTTGGCTTTATCAAAAATCCAGATGAACCATGCATCTGTAGTAGATTTGTAGCAAGAGCTGTCGTATTCCTCGTTTTATACGTGGATGACATTCTCTTGATAGAAAATGACATTCCTATGCTACAATCTGTCAAAGGGTTCTTGTCACACAGGTTCTCCATGAAAGACCTGGGTGATGCCTCATACATTCTGGGGATCCGGATCTACCGTGACAGATCCAAGAGGATATTAGGACTCTCACAGTCCAAGTACATCGACACCATACTGAAAAGATTCAGTATGGAAGATTCCAAGCGCGGTAATCTACCGGCTTGTCACGGGATCACCCTCTCTAAAGAGATGTCTCCCAAGACTGATTTGGAAAGGGATCGCATGTCCATTATACCCTACGCTTCTGCGGTAGGCTCTATAATGTATGTGATGTTGTGTACCAGACCAGATGTTGCTTACGCACTGAGTGTGGTAAGCCGGTATCAGTCAAACCCTGGGGAGAAACACTGGATAGGGTAAAGAACATTCTCAAGTACCTGAAAAGGACTAAGGAGATGTTCTTGGTGTATGGCGGAAAAGACCTCCAGATCGAGGCCTTTGCTGACTCCAGCTTCCAGAGTGACAAGGATGATTCCAAGTCTATGTAGGGTTTTGTCTTTACCCTCAATGGAGGGGCGGTGTGTTGGAAGAGTTCCAAACAGGAAACCGTTGCTGACTCGACTATGGAAGCGGAATATATCGCTGCATCTGATGCCGCAAAAGAAGCCATCTGGATGAGGAAGTTCTTGAAAGAACTTCAGATGGTTCCGTCCATTGTTGATCCAATACCTCTGTATTGCGACAACAACGGGGCTATAGCTTTAGCGAAGGAACCCAGGTCCCATCAGAAATCCAGACACATCTTGAGGCGGTATCACCTGATCAGGAAGATCGTGGATAGCCAGGAGATCGAGGTTCGGAGGGTTGCTTCAGAAGATAACACTGCAGATCCATTCACAGACTCAGTTCGAGCGGCTGATCGAGATGATAGGTCTTCGATACGCCAGTACATGGCCTTAGTGCAAGTGGGAGATTGTTAGTGTATATGCCCTAGAGGCCATTACTGTATCATACTAGTATGTATATTACTTAATGGAAGCTTGGGATATTCACAGTTGTATAGACAATCTTGCTCGAAATGGTAGTATGCTACTTGGTTTGTCTCTGCTTTAATGTGTACATGTGTTTCTTTTATTATATCACCTATACGCATTAGTGGAGCCCTTAGGATCTTTGCTTGATTACCAGCGTTGTGATGGCAGTCACACTCGTGGGGGCTGGGTAATCTATAAGCACATCCTTATTTACCCGTCCCTGGTCGTGGGATTATCGAGACAGGGCATCGATACTCCGGAGTAGACTAGCGTATGCGCTTCTCATCCCAGCTTGGGAGACTGCCTGTCCCACAGCCGTCAGTACGTCGTACTTGAGATAGTATGCGGGTGCTCGTTAGGTTACGAGTACACTGGACAGGACTCGTCGGGAACTGTTGGTTGGTATTATACATATCGTCAGTTATCAGTTCCCAGGTGACATGAGTACAGCTTAGTCCGCTGACTTGACACTGTCACTTCGCCTCAAGTGTGTTCCCACTGTACTTTGATTACTACCCTACCACGGCTCAAAGGAGTCGTGCAAACAGGTAATTTTTGGGTGCAGTCCCGAAGCACTTGGAGGCAATGACGGTTAGACAGGATTCTTCTCTCCCGGTATTGGGGGTTGACATCGCGCTGTGTCCAGGAGAGCCATTACACAAGTAGTCCCTGGCCAGGGCAAGCGAGGTATACTGGTAGGTTTCCAGTGTTATCTCAGGGTGTTCTGGGCTACACTCCGACACGACTTGTACCGCTATTAGGGGACTGACGTTTACCACCCCCCTAGGCCCGCCATGCGATGTATCAGACGAACAGACCGGACTGTACGGAGACTGTCACATTCAGGCTCAGTAGGAGTTCAGATGGGTTCACCTCGTCAGTCTTCTTATCGGCATCTACCTGGGGACCGTTACGTACAGCTAGTGCCGCTTGCGGTCTGTGGTTAAACCCACTGCCAGCGTAGTGTCAAGTCTTTAGAGTCCCACACAGAGGGTTATTCGCCTTTAGGCAAAATGAGTAGAGGTCGCATGGTTTTGCGACAGGGTTCGTTCACATCCGAGCACTTGTGCACGTTTGCTGTCCGGACAGCTTATACTAGCGGGCTTTGGTTTAAGCCGGATCCTAGTATATGATTTGGGATTGGTTTTATCTCATTGTATTCGTGTTCCTCGGAACACGGATACGAGGTGTGTATGCACAGTTGACTGAGACAGAGGCAGAGGACCTTGATTAGGGTTGATGACTATTGTCATTTTCCTAACCCTAATGTTTTGTGTGAATTATGATTTATTAATTATTAGTTAATTATAATTGTGCATGGTTAGGGTTGTTGACCATTTGACTATACTTGACTTGTTGACCTAGGTTGACAAGTTGACCATCATCATTCCATATGAAAGATGCTCTTTGATCCTTACAAAGGCATTTAATGTGAAATGATAATGGTCATTTCTTGATTAACCATGACAATTAACTTGACTAATTATCTATTTTCGTAATTCACACATATATGTGAGAAGAATGGTTCATTTCTTCTCATTCTATCATTTAGATTCTCTCTCCTCCTCTTCCTCTCTCTCTAGCTCTCCCCTCTCATGAGTTGAGAATCCCTTGAGCTTGAGATAAATCCTTCTAAGATACTCTCTACTCTTTCTAAGGTTCTAGGATTAGCACTCCAAGCATCTTAGTTACTTCTAGTTTGAAGTTGAAGTCAAAGGTTGAGGCTCTCGGGTGGATCTTTCTTCGACAAGAGAAGGCGAAAAGGAGATCACTTTCTTTCACTCCAAGGAGCAAGGAGAGAAGGACTTGAAGCCCTAGGTATAACCTCTTTTCCGAGTAGTTAACTCCTTTTAGCTTTGTAGTTAGTTTATGTTTAGCAAAGATCCTCCTTTTGCTAGTCCATGTTGCCTAGTGTGTTAAAAATCCGATTTTTATACCGTTTCCGCCTCCCCGCAAGCACCGGAGTGGGCAACGTGGACTTACAGAGTATTGTATGTTGTCCAGTGTCCATCAGGACAAAGGGGTAAATCCTCATACTATGTTCTGTTTACTTATGACTTCTCTAGTTTTTAGACAAGTGTTTCATAGAAATACAATGTCTAAGTTTTGAGAAGTTGTGGGTATAAGAATAAAGTAGAGAACCAGGTATCACAAGTATCGGGATTCTTCAAAGAGATCGAAGATGTAGATACTTATGATTGGTATTCAGATAATAGTAAAAGTTTAGAGAAACTTGTTTCTCTTTCAGGTTACTCATGATTGGATGTATTCCTAAGTTGAGTAATGCTGATTAGCCTCTCTCCATTAAGATGATATGCACTGGAGACAGCTGCATGATTTGAATCTAGTTCCAATTAAATTAGTGCCTCTATTTCTATGTGGTATATAGAATGGTTCATATCTTAACGATGTTAAGATACGGGGAGTTGTCCGGCTTATGCTTAAAACCAGACTCTGGATAACTCAAGGCACGTTTCTGTAATGGCAGTTTGTGGGTTGACCCGGGCTATGTCGAGGGTTGATTTTCTACCATCAGGAAGATCAATAGTGATATTGTTCTTGACTCGCCACAGTTTTAGTAAAATGGATTTTTTTTCCAGAAAACAGTAGTGAGAGTATGGTAGAACTGGAAGTGATTCCAGAACCGCAAACGGTTACGGAAAATTTAATAGGACCTATATATTCAATCAGGTTTTACATTCCATTCGCTACTCCACAGATATGGTGGGTAACCTCAGACACCCGAGAGGTACTCCGGTAGCCTCAAGGACGTTGACAGGGAGGTTCTTGTTTACCCAGACTTGACACTACTGTTGTTCCAGGCTATGAAACCCGGCAGGAGGTTAAGTATAGCGTCGTTCTAAACTAGATTTAGAAGTGCACGTGTATATTATTCTGCCAGAGGGTTGTCATAGTCAGTGGGAGCAGCGGAAGCATAGTGAACAAGTAGCTTATGTCTATTTATAGGCTTGAGCAGATATAGCGGAGATAAGATCATCTATTTTTTATGTGAAAGTCATGGGTTTGACTTCATCAGAATAGGGAATGGATCTGTTAAGAAGGTAGTAAGGTGTGATGTCCTGGGATTTGGATGACATACACAGCGTAGGAAGTAAAATTCCTATACTACGATCGGTTGTACTGTGGTCGTCACACAGTTGTTTCTTCACAAAGGATAGGGATATAATATTAGATATTCTGGTTACTAGATCTATGGTTTTAGATCTAGATTTGGGTAGTTTCCCAATATGGGTACTTTGACAGTATTCTAATAGTATTTTAGAATAGATGACTCCTGGCATGGTGGTGTACCTGTAGGTGATGGAGTCACCCTCTCTAAAGGTTCTTACAGACTAAAGGGGAGAGGGATGTGCATGATTGGCAGATCACTTGCTTAGGCAATTGAGTCAATCGTGAGATGTAAAGTACCACACCAGATGTTGTTTTTGCACTAGATGCAATAAGTTTATATTAATCCAATCCTGAAGAAATATAAGGAAGCAGTTTTAGAACATAAGTGCATGTTCTACGGATTTGATGACGAGAGCCTCCTTCGGGAGACGGTTATCATTCCAGGCTTCAAAGGTGACATGGATGACAGAGTGATTGTTAGAGTTATAGTTTTCCCTCTGACGAGGGACAGTATTATGGACAGCTGGTCCAAGAGGATACTGTGGGAGGCATGGTACTGGATACTGATTAGGTTCAGTTATCGATACAGTCTAAGAAGTTTGGATCTGGAGTTCATTTATGAACTAGGTCTCATCAGATATCCAGACATATTCTAAGACAGGTATTACTCAATTCGGGAGATGGCTTTCTCCGCGAACTTGAGATTAAGAGAGATATAGAATGAAACATCAGGGCGGATCCACTCACTGAGGCTATTTCTCGAACACAATAGTTTTACAAACGAGCTTTGTGAAACTGATTAGTAGAGGAGTTGGATGTTCGATATCACACGGGCTGTGAGTATGCAACATCGCAATAATTAGCCTTAAGTGCAAGTGGGAGATTGTTGGATATAGTGCCCTCTAAGTCAATTATTGGATCGCAGGTACGTGATTACAATGATTGAGGGAGGACCTATACCGATATGACAGTCTTGCTCGAGATGATAGTATGCTATCTGGTTTGTCTTTATCATCGTATACATGCTTTAGTTCGCTATTGCATGTTGATAGAGACCATAGGATTCTTGCTTGACTGCCAGCGGTATGATGACGATCATATACGTGGGAGCTGGGGTCTGTAAGCACATCCTTAAAATGTCCCTAGTCGTGGGAGTTTCGAGACCGGGCATCGATACTCCAGAGTAGACTAGTGTATACAGTCGAGACCCCGACGAGGGGCGGTGGCCGGTCTCACAAGCCATTGGTGTCAGTTGGTTCACCTAAGATGTATACAGGTGCTCATTGGGTTATGAGTACACCGGACAGGACTCGCCGGGAACCTGCTTGTTGGTATTATACCTAGCGTCAGATAGCAGTTCCCTGGTGACATGTGTATAGGTTAGTTCATCGACCTGAGGTCGTCATTTGTCTCGTGTGAGTTCCCACTGTGCTTTGATTTCTACCCTACCACGGCTCAAAGGAGTCGTGCAAACAGGTCTTTTTTGGGTACAGTCCTGAGCCACATGGAGGCAAGTGAGCGGATCGGCAGGGGATTCGTCTCTCCCGGTATTGGGGGTGAGATCGCGCTGTGTCTAGGAGAGCCATTACACAAAGCCCTCGGCCGAGGCAGGAGATTTACTGGTAGGTACTCCAGTAGTATCTCAGGGTGTTCTGGGCTACTCTCTGACACGACTTATACCGCTATTGGGGGTCTGACGTTACCAGCCCCCTAGGCCGATATACGATACTCATAGACGAACGGACCGGACTGTATGTATATTGTCACTGTTAGGCTCAGTAGGGTTTCTGGATGAGTTCGCTCGTCAGCTTCGCTTCCAATCAATACATAGGCAACCGTTACGTACAGCTTGTACCTCTGACGTACTAGTGGTTATACCCAGTGCCAGCGTGTTGATGAGTCATTAGAGTCCCCCACAGACACTTTCCCAAGTTCGGGCGAAACGTTGTAGAGGCCGTATGGTTTTATGGCAGGGTTCGGAAAATGCACGTGCGTTTACGCACGTGTCATGTTTCGGACAGATAATACTGGTAGGCTTTGGTTTAAGCCGGATCCGAGTATTATACTGTGTAGATATAATATCTTTGTCTCAATTGCATTTGTATTCGGTCGTAATACAAATGCGGGTATGTTTATACTGTTACGGGGTTATCCTGAAATTCGTTTCAGGATCGCTTTTGGAAGTTGCCAGTTTCCGTTTCTATCGCCCGTCTTTAACATTCGGTTAAAGATGGATTTATCTTTTCTTGAGATGAGTGTGGAAGGTTCTAGAAGTTTCTAGAAGAGGTGACTAGGTTAGAGTGGTGTTATTGTTTCATTGGTTGCATTTAATGAAAGGATGACTAGGTTTTGATGATTCATTTGTATGCATTAATGTAATGCAAGGTGGATTATGACTCACTCTCTCATTTATTGTTATAGTTACTCTCCCCTCTCCTACACTCACCTCCCCCCTTCCTCTTAAGTGGCCGGCCATTCCTTGATGAGAGAATGGTTGTTCATTTGAAGAAAAGAATATATATTTGGTTCATGGAAATTAGATAGAAAAGTTTCTCATTTCATTTCGATCCAAAAGGCAACTTCATTAACCGTTCGTCCATAGCTTTGGACGTAACGAGACAAAGTGTTCTACTCATTCTCTACATCAATCTTGGTCTTCTCTTTTAGCAAACTTGATGATCGAGTTGCCTCGGTTCAGAGGTGGGAGCCCGTTTAAAGATTCGTCGACGTGGTGCCACCTGGACAAGAAGACTGGAGATTCAGAAGATCGGAGCAGCCGCAACAAAGCGTGGGATGATGGTTGAAGACCGAAGGACTCGGATCGTTCGGTATAACATTTCTACCAACTTTGTAGTTTGTTAGTTTAGCTTTAATGGCAGATCTGGGTTATAGTACACGATAGCGCCAGTTGTAAAAGTTTTTGTTCCGCATTTGGCGTCTGTTAGACGGCCGGGGCGCTACCGTGTACTTACAGGGTTTGCAGGGGAGAGTCGGGAAAGGGGAGTGGAGAGGAAGAGGGAGTAGATCGTGGTGATGAGGGCGTGAGGTCAGCGGGGTCGGAGCTCCGGCGACGAGGGTGCAGGGGAAGGGTTTCGTGGTCATAGGTATGGGTTCTTGAGGAGACAGGAAGGAGAAAAAGATGAGGGGAGAAAAAGAAACAAGGTAGTCGAGGAGGAGAGGTCTGGGATCGGGGTGCAGGCGACGGGGTGAGGAGGTCGACGGTGAGGTGATGGGTGCGGGCGTCGGTTTGGGTTCTTGGGTTAGGTGATGCAAGTGCTTGGGTGTAGAGAGGAAGGAGCCATATCAGATATAGAGAGGGAAGAAACTCTATTTTCAGTGTCTGAAAATATGGGGATGTCCAGCTTTTGTCAAAAAGCAGCATGCGGGCAAACTCGAGGCACGCTCAGTACTGTGTAAGTTTGTGGGATACTCAAAGAACTCCAGGGGGTATCTTTTCTATTACGCAGAGGAACAAAAGGTTTTTGTTTCTCGTCATGCCCACTTTTCAGAACATCAATTTTTAGAAAAAGAAATTAGTGGGAGCGCAATAGAACTGGAAGAAATTCCAGAACCACAAGCTATTACTGAAAGCTTGGTGGAACTAGAAGTTTCAAAAGAACAGGACATTCCTGCGCCACTCCTCAGGAGTAGTAAGCTGTCTTATCCGACCGAAAGATATTACGGTTTTCTCGTAGACGGGGATAGAGAGGATTGCATCATTGATAATGATGAGCCAACTAACTTCCAGCAAGTCATTCAGCGCACAGACTCGGTAAAATGGCTGGATGCAATGCGGACCGAGATGGAGTCCATGTACACCAACAAAGTATGGACTTTGGATATTGCTCCAGAAGAGGTAAAACCCATAGGTGCAAGTGCAAATGGATCTTCAGAAAGAAAATTGGTGTAGATGGACAGGTTGAAACCTATAAGGCTAGACTTGTTGCAAAAGGATTTCGTCAAAGACCTGGTTTGGACTATGATGAAACCTTTTCTCCAGTTGCTATGATCAAATCCATTCGGATCGTTCTTGTCATTGCTGCCTTCCATGATTATGAGATTTGGCAGATGGACGTAAAGACCACTTTTCTAAATGGACATTTGGAAGAGTGCGTCTATATAGACTAGCCAGAGGGTTTCATTCAGAGTAGGAGCAGCGGAAAAGTGTGCAAGTTGCTTAAGTCCATTTATGGACTAAAACAGGCATCGCGGAGTTAGAACATCTATTTTGATGAGACGGTCAAAGAATTTGACTTTATCAAAAATCCAGATGAGCCGTGCATTTATAGTAAGATTGTAGCAAGAACTGTAGTATTTCTCGTCTTGTACGTGGATGACATTCTCTTAATAGGAAATGACATTCCTATGCTACAATCTGTCAAACGATTCTTATCACAAAAGTTCTCCATGAAAGACCTGGGTGATGCCTCTTATATTCTGGGGATCCAGATCTATCGTGATAGATCTAAGAGGATGTTGGGACTTTCACAGTCCAGGTACATCGACACCGTAGTGAAAAGATTCGGTATGGAAGATTCTTAGCGTAGTAATTTACCGGCTTGTCACGGAATCACCCTCTCCAAAAAGATGTCTCCCAAGACTGATTTGGAAAGGGATCACATGTCTATTATATCCTATGCTTCTGCGGTAAGCTCTATAATGTATGTGATGTTGTGTACCAGACCAGATGTTGCTTATGCACTGAGCGTGGTAAGCCAGTATCAGTCGAACCCTAGGGAGAAGCGCTGGATATCAGTAAAGAACATTCTTAAGTACGTGAGGAGGACTAAGGAAATGTTCTTGGTGTAGCTGCGGAAAAGACCTCCAGATCGAGGCATTTGCTGACTCCAGCATCCAGAGTGACAAGGATGGCTCCAAGTCCATGTCGGGTTATGTCTTTACCCTAAATGGAGGGGCGGTATGTTGGAAGAGTTCCAAGAAAGACACCGTTGCTGACTCGACGATGGAAGCGGAGTATATCGCAGCTTCTGATGCCGCAAAAGAAGCAGTCTGGATGAGGAAGTTCTTAACAGAACTTCAGGTGGTTCCGTCCATTGTTGATCCAATACCTCTGTATTGTGAGAACAACGGGGCTATAGCTTTAGCAAAGGAACCCAGGTCCCATCAGAAGTCCAGACACATCTTGAGGCGGCATCACCTGATCAGGGAGATCATGGATCGCCGGAGGATCGAGGTGAGGATAGTTGCTATGGAGGACAACACTGCAGATCCATTCACAAAAGTCATCTCTCAGACGCAGTTCGAGAGGCTATTCGAGATGATAGGTCTGCGATATACCAGCACATGGCCTTAGTGCAAGTGGGAGATTGTTAGTGTTATATGCCCTGGAGGCCATTATTGTATAGTACTACTTTGTATATTACATTTTGGAAGCTTAGGATATATACACGGATTTATAACAGTCTTGCTCAATATAGTAGTATGCTACTTGGTTTGTATCTATCTTAATATGTGTATATGATTCTTTTAACGTATCGCTAATACATATTGATAGAACCCTTAGGATCTTTGCTTGGCTACCAGCGTTGTGATGGCAGTCACACTAGTGGGTGCTGGGTAGTCTATAAGCACATCCTTATACAGGTCCCTAGTTGTAGGATTATCGAGACAGGGCATCGATACTCCAGAGTAGACTAGTGTATACGCTTCTCATCCCAGCAGGGGAGATGGTTTGTCCCACAGCCGTCAGTACGTCGTACTAGAGATAGTATGCAGGTGCTCATTGGGTTATGAGTTAAATTGGACGGACTCGTAGGGTACTGCAGGTTGGTACTATACCTATCGTCAGTTAGCAGTTCCCAGGTGACATGAATACAACTTAGTCCGTTGACTTGACACTGCTACTTCGCCTCAAGTGTGTTCCTACTGTACTTAGATTGCTACCCTACCACGGCTCTATTGAGTCGTCTAAACAGGTAGTAGTTGGGTGCAGTCCCGAACCACTTAGAGGCAGTGGCGGTTAGATAGGATTCGTCTCTCCCGGTATTGGGGGTTGATGTCGCGCTGTGTTCGGATAGCCATTACACAAAGTCCTTAGCCAGGGCAAGCGAGATTTACTGGTAGGTACTCCAGTAGTTTCTCATGGTGTTTTGGGCTGTACTCCGACATGACTTATTGCGCTATTAGGGGTCTGATGTTTACCGCCCCATAGGTCCGATATGCGATACTCTTAGACGAACAGACCGGACTGTACGGAGATTGCCACAGAGAGGCTCAGTAGGAGTTCGGATGAGTTTGCTCGTCGGCCGTCTTATCGACAGATACCTGGGTAGCCGTTACGTGCAGCTAGTACCGCTGACGTGCTTGTGTTTAAACCCACTGCAAGCGTACTGTTATGTCTCTAGAGTCCCACACAGAGGGTTTCCCTGCTTTGGGCGAAACGATGTAGAGGTTGTATGGTTTTACGACAGGGTTCGATCACATACATGTACTTATGCGCGTGTGATGTTCGAGCGGACAATACTAGTGGGCTTTGGTTTAAGCCGGATCCTAGTATTTGATTGTTTCGTCTCTTTGTATTTGTGTTTCTCGGAACACGGATGCGGGTATGTATATATGGATGAGAGGGGTATAGAAGGAGACACCTCATTAGGGTTTTGACCATTGACTTGATTAAAACAATTATGAGGTGGAGGAAAGTATTTGTTATTTTTTTGTAAATGATAATTGCATGGCTACTTGTTTTGACTACTTGACTTGGTTTGACAACTTGACTTGATTTGACCACTTGATTTGGTTTGACTCTTTGACTTAGATATTTCTTGTGAGATATTTTTATGGCATTAGATATTTTCTTTCCATGCTTGTAGTCATGTCAAGTTAGCCATCCTATTTTTGAATTATCATTATCAAAAACCATTTCTCTTTCCTCAAGTTCACTCTCTTCTTCTTCCTTTCAAAACCCTGGGGTCTCATGTGTTGAGAATCAAGGGTTAGTGAGACTTAGCTTCCCAAAATCACTCTCTCCTCATTCTAGGCTCCTTAGTTTAGCACACCAAGTGACCTAGATGCCTCAACATGGAGGTTAAGCTCAAGGTTGGAACTCTCGGATGGATCTTCTTCGACTTCGAGAAGCCGACGACGAGGCTGTCACGACCCAAGTTAGGCACATGACCGGCACTTAGACCATGTAACGTCAACAAGCGTAACGCAATTTAAGCCGAAAACCTAGCAATCTAAACCATTCCAAGAAGGAAAATATAGAAACATTTTTAATTCTCAAGCAAAACTTAAAGCTTAAGTTCGTTTTCATAAAAATTTCGGCAGCACCTCCTTTGTAAAAGCTAACCCCGAAACAGGTACAAACATAAGATATAAGTATAGCATCCCCAAATGGGAGAAAATCTAGCCCAAAGGCGGAAACAACAACCACAAGAAGATATATGACACCGTGGTGAAGGAATAGACAATATAAATGAAATATCATAAACGAGATAATCAACATATGAAAAGTCCGGCTCACACGAGCACGACACCGAGTGTCACGCCCCGCTTCCCAGAGTACGCTAAAATGGGCACGTGACATAGCCAACCATGCTACCTGTGGGTAGGAAGTATACATCCACAGTCACATTACGGCTGTAGAGATATCAAGAACAAATAAAACTATCTAAAACATGTCCATAATCCAAGATAACATGAATCAAGAATAATAAAATGCGGAAGCGAAAGATCCAATACAAAATAACTGGAATGTATGTCCCATAATGTGGGCTCATATCAGGAATAAAATGCAGGAAAGAAAACTACTACTGTTGACACTCACAGCTCAGCCTGCTGGCTGAAGTACTCCTGCTCGGACTGCAACAGCGGTACAGAATCTGGGCCATGCAAAACCCAGACGTCAGCGCGTCACGTCATCAAGTAATAAAATATAAACAGGGTAACAGGCAATGCGAACATAAACATGAATAAAGCAAGGGTAACAATAATATAAATCAGGGCAGTGCAGGGTAGTGTGCAGTGGGTAAACTAAACTGTTCTATCAGGTTTTCTGTTCTAAAGTCTTTGAAATCAAATTGGTGAATCATCGATGTAACTCAATAGTATCCCGTACATACCCGGGACCACGGCCCAGATTCTCGGGCTGAAACCGAGACATGCCGCTAGGCACTAAACAGGAATATGTACAGATGAATTATGTCAGCAGCATCATTCCAATGCTGGCCTAGCCTCTAAAACTGATCAGAACAAGTAGCGAACTGTTGAGTTACAAGTCAGGTTTCACCTTTGATTTCCCCATACCCCCAGGTTATATGTGTATGTCAAGTCAAGTATTCAGTAATCAAGAACTAATGCCAACACAGGATCAGGTAAGCAGGTTTGTCTGGATAGACAACAGGAACGGTCTATGAGGACTACATGTCAGGTTTGTTGGCATTAGACACAAGATCAGGTAACGAGTCAAGTCATGGTACATCAGGTCAAGTCAAGCGGTATACGGTACCATGTCGGGTCAATCAATATGTATGTAGCAAGTCAGGTCAAGATGTAAACGATATCATGGGTGTGCTCATACTCAGTTACATAATCAAGCATGGTTATCAACAACATAAATCTAAGAAACGAATTAAACAATAAAGAAGCTTCAATTAATTAGCAGCGCAGTTATCAATTGTGTTTCAGAGATGATTTCAACATTATAAGAATACAATATTACAGTTATGGCCGTTAAATCCTGTTAACAAGGTTAAGAATTTTATGGACGCGATGATATATATATTTATATAGGTTCAATAGATGAAATCACAGCTAATACAGGTCAAAAGTACACGAGTGTCCGAATGAAGTAAAACCATAGAGAAAGTGCCATAGGCTACGTCAATAGTGATAGTGTGATTAAAACATGTAAATGTGGTTATTAGGTTTAATACAGTAATTGCAAACGGTAGGTTTCAAGCTTGGAAGATAAAATGATATAACACGACATTCAACACGAAAATGGGAAATTATAGTACTAAAGTTCAACTGCAGGTTTAGGGTGTTATCAATGTATATGTAAATATTATTTAGCATGTAGCAAGGGGTGCTTGCCTCGACGGGTCACGAATCGGGAAAACGGAACGTTAAACGTCGGCGGGGAACATCTCACGACGTTCGCACGGTTCACGGAATGAACCCAAACGACGAATGATTTAGAGAGTTTTTATCAATCAAAAATATTTACCGCAATCAAGAACGGCGTCACTTGAAGCTAGCCGGTGAATACGGGTCGGTCCACAGGGATGTTGTAAATCTCCTTTAAGTTCTTACGAGTTAATTCCAAATGATGTTGGGTCTTATAATTAAACCTAAAAATTTAAGTTGTATGAGACTAGGATTAGAAACTTGCTAGGATTAGGTTTAGGGAAAATTTGGTAAACAAAGATCTACATCTCTTCCCATAGCCTTTAATTAAATATATCATATTAGTTGTTATGGTAAATCTTAACAAAGGGGATTAGGATGATTGGGAAGATTGATTCTTCCTCTAGATCCTTGTCCTTCCTTTCTTAATTTTTACCCTAACCTCCATGAAAAACCTTAAAATCCGGGCCTTTAGACTACGGAATCACCGTTACCTCGAGGGTAGAGTGCCGTAGGGAGCGGAATAAGAAGGTATGCATGGAGTTCTAATGTTCATAAAAGATTGGCAAAAGAAACGAGATGAGAGATCTTCATCTCTCAAATCCTTTCCTATTCCTAACCCTAACAAGCGAGGAAACTACTCGCTCATTGAGGGGATGAAGAAAGACATGATTTTATTAAAGAGAAGAAATATCTATTGCAAGTTAATAAAATTCTAAACTAAATTAAATTAGGGCGAGAAAATAATTTACCTAAGGCAGATATGAAAAACTATAACTAGGGCAAGAAAAATAACCTACTTACTTTTGATGCGCTCTAACTTCAAGAAAACAGAATTTCATTCATGAATAGAGGCATAAGAAAATACAAGGGTTTGGGTTCTATTTATAGGACATAGAAACCCTAGGTTTACAATTGCTCCGCATGTCTACAATTACAAATATACCCCCAGAAAATCTTTTCAGAGCCGCCACGATATTATGGTAAAATTTAATCCAAGCACGGGCTTTATACGGCCGCGGAACCGCGGCAATGGTAGGCTTGGGCCACGGTTCCGCGGCCCTTTGATGGGTTCAGAGGATCATTTTTATATGGGCTTCTTCAGGTTTCTTTGGGCTTTTCATTTCTTCAGTTTTTTCTTCATTTGGGCTTCTACATTGATTCCAGATCTTCAGTGAACACTTTGCAATGGATCTTTTAACCGTTTTGCCTTGACATTTTGGATCTTGCGTTGCCTTGTTGATTGTGAACTGTTCTTCTTCTAGGCTTTACTAAGATCTTCCTATTTGTTGGTCAAAAATCCTTCTTTTGTGTCGTCTTTTGTGTTTTTCACTGTTTTTGCTCCAAGAACCTGTAACCTGTAACATGTAGCAGACATGGGTCAAAAGCACCTGTTTTTATTGTAAAAATGCATAAGAATGGGGAATACAAAATGCAATATTATGATATGAACAAATACCCCCAAACTTATCTTTTGCTCGTCCTCGAGCAAACTTATCTTTTGCTCGTCCTCGAGCAAACTTATTTTTTTATTCTCGATAAAAATCTAACCTAGCCGCACTTTCGCAGGGAAACGCGATTGCACTGAGCTCGTGCAACAAGCTGTTAAACCTCTAGGTGTCCCTAGTAGGAGGAGTGTTGTCTCCTGAGGGTTTTCAGCGGATTACACCCACAAAATCCTATCAATTTGGCTGTTCGACTTTTGTTTTCCAATTAGGTTTTCTAACAAGGAATTCTATTATCGTCGACCCGCAAATTATCCACCCATATTCTTCACACTTCCTCATCATTTAACTTAAGATTATATATGTTCTATAGAATTACTTAGCTTTCGGTATTTCTTAAGTTTTCCTTTTAGGGTTCCATCTCCACTTAGGAATTTCTATCAACTCTACTAAAGATACAAGTTCTATTCTTCATTCTTTTCTCTCATCTAAACTCCAATCACATACCCTCACGTGTGTGTAAATATCACCCCTACACTTGGAAATTCAAATCAAGCAATCGTACTCTCGTCCATTGTCCAAAGCACTTATTAATTGGTGAATTTTTACTTGAATTTCGCTTACACATCCTTCATGCGACCGTTAATACTTCTTGAGGTACCAACAACCGATTACAAGATGTGTTAGCACTTTAAAGCGTACTTCCTAGTTTTGCAACACCCAAGGCTTTAGCAGTTACTCCCAAACCAGTTGGTCTAAGGCACTAGGTGATGAAGCACCCTCGCTAAATATTTTTCTATTTTTACAGCCTTAAGTAATCACAAAAACCAGTGTCCATTTTTTTTTCTTAATTCACTTTTTTTTCTTTTCTTTTCATTGTACTAAGGACTTTAGACAAGAGCATTTCAAGGTCTCTTCTACTATTCCAAGTTTCAAGGTGCGTGATTGTGCATTTTGTAGGGTATATGTTTTCAGAATCTAGACTTAAGCTAGGAATTATTTTTTAAACTTATACTCTAATAAAAGTTTTAATACTTTTCCTTCGTTTTGACTTAGCCCAAGAAGTGAACCCAAAATTTGCCTATTTCCAAATAAACTACAAAGACATATACTTTCTACCGTTAAATTTTAAGGAAGGTTATTTTTAGGGTTTTTAATTTGCTAAGTCTAAGATCTAGTTGTTCCTAGCCAGTTAACCTATTTATCAAACTCAAGTCAATTAACCAGAATTGAATACATTAATTTTTATAATTTTTGAAAATTTTCAATTTTTATGGGTTTTTTTCTTTTTCTAATTTTTTTTTTATTTTTCAATTTTTTTAAATTTTTATGATTTTTATATAAAGATGCAATGCAGAAATATATATATGAATGCGAAGGAAGAAAACTTACCGAACATACTCCCAAACTTAAAATGGACAGTGTCCTCACTGTCATGCTGCACCAAGAGGGTCAAAATGTCGGCACTCCCCTGTTTATTTATTTATAATTTTTTATATTTTTAATGTTTTGAAATTATTTATTTTTTATAGAAAAAGAAAACAAAAATATATACATATATACAACAAGGTTCCCCCCAAACTTAAGCTTGGCCTTACATAAGCCAAAGGTTAGCACCAACCATTCAAAAATCTTATCGTGGTAATGGTCGAGTTGGTGAAAGAATGGAGTGGAAAGAAAAGAAATGAGAAGCACACGAGACCGTGTGGAGGTAGGAACGGTATACGGTCTCGGTGGAGGAGAAGAATGACGGAAGGGAAAAAGAAATGATAGTGGTTCTACTTCTTCAAGTGGAGGTTGATTAATCATAAAATCCGTGTCGTTTAAGAATGCGAGTTCGTCGGCGAAAATATCTTCGAAACTTTCATCGAAGGTCCAATTGAAAATTATTGAACCCAAAGTATCGGATTGTGATTCATCAACACTCGGTATCATGAAATGCAGAGTAGAAGAACCAATGAAAGTGGGAATACGAATTTGAGGGTGGGGATGGAGCGTATAAATTAGCACAATTTGTAATGACTGATATGTAAAAAGCGATTGTGCTAATCTATCAACCCACGGAAAAATATGATTAAGTCCCTCAAGATTCGTGAGCAAACATGGGTACGTCGAACTTGGTATTGGAGATGAAAGCGTAACGGTCTCTTGCAAGGTCGGAACGAGGACGGAGGGAAGTGAGTGAGGAAGCGTATCAGTTAAAGACTTAGGAGGGTGTACACAATCAGTGGAAGGGACATTATGAATTGGGAAATCCGACTCATCAACTAAAGCTGGTTCATCCTCAATATTCTCCTCATAATTCTCCTCAATATTTTCCTCAAAAGTTTGCTTATCCATGCCAATATCATCAAAATCAAGACGCATATGAAGTTCGGGAGCAACATTTAATGACTCGGGATGATGAATTGGACATAAAATTTCAATCAAATCTACTGGTTCATCATCCAAAATATTCCCGGCGTCTAAATCCTCAATCAAGTGAAAATCAATTTTTTCTGACACCTCATCAAAAGCATGGATATTTACCAATTCAGGTTCTAGATTGGAGGTGTAAAGATCGAAAGGGTTAAGTGTGGTTTCACTCGAAAGGGGTTCTTCACAATCTGGCAAATTAAAAACTACAAATTCACACAACTCGTTTTTATTTTCAACTGGTGAACTATTTTGGATAATCGCTGGAAAACCGGAGTTGTGGGCTGGAATTGGGTATGGGTAGGTTTGATTTGGAAATGTGTAGAACTCACTCGCTCCTCTCAAATTCTCACTCTGTCCAATCGCCTCCTCATACATTGGAAAATTTGGAGCTAGTTGGAAACTAGCTGCCGGTTCACAAGGTTGTCTAAGGGAGGTAATGGATGCTTCCACATTCCTAACCATTTTGTTTGTTGCTAAGATATAAGCCTCCAACGACTCTTCCAAACTAGACTTGGGTGGTAAGGGGGTTTCGGTAAAAGATTCGAAATTGTGTAGAGACATGAAACTCCCAAAAGGCTGTGTAGAAACAGTGTCTAGTGACGGTAGGAAAGTCGGGTAGGGCTGGTAGGAAGTGGGTGGTTGGACAGGGGTAGGGTCAACATGTGGATAAAAAGGTGAATGGTCTTGTGGATCCCCAGAACTAGATGAGGGGAGAGGGGTGAAAGATCGGCCACGAGATTGAGCAATATGCTCAGCAATGGACATCGGCTTAGAAGTGACAGAAGGACTCGAAAAAGTGGTGTCAACATATGGCGGTGGTAAAGGTTGACTTGGTTGACACAAGGTGGGTTGAAAAGTTAAACTGTTTCTCCTAGACGCCTCTATATGATCTTTCAAAGATTTTTTAGGCATGGAAGGATCGTCTTTAAATTGACCGAACAAATTGACGTACGACGCAAAATTTGGTTTGGGATACCAAAGTTCGGCAAGTGATTTATGATGTGGGGTACCCATGTTGGAAGGAAGGGTGAAAGAAAGAAAGATGTGTAAGTGAATGCAAAGATTCTTTTAGCGACAAGTTGCAAGTTTTGAAAAGATTTTTCCTTTTTCTTTTTAGTGAGCTTTTGCAAAAAGATTTTTGAACAGAGACTTGTGACACAAATGCAATTAACCACACATGCACAATCAGGCCTAGATCTAGGGTCACCTAGGTCAGCTAGACAGCTCCTAACTGTTCCAAAGGGCTAGAAATAAGACCTCAAACCGCCTCTTCACCGCCAATTGCGGCCAGGTAAGTGCCAGGTAAGTGGGAAGGAACTACGCTGTGGGCCTAATTAAAAACCACTAGCCTTGGCACACTTGCCTAGGCACCGCAAAGTCAGGTTAGGATAAACGGCCGACGCCTATACTAGTCATCTGTCCTATTGAGCGCGACGTCCTTAGGGCTGAGTCTAATATTTTTTAATTAAGAGTGGTCAATGCAAATGCTTTAAGTGATTTCTGGGGTCCTGGGAAGGGTGATGAAATCCCCACCCAATCTGAATTGGTCAATAGCCCCTTAAAGTCAGATTAAGATATGCAAAGCAGTAAATCACTTGCAATCAATTATTTTTAGCACGGCGCAAAGAATCCTGCAGCAAATCAATTATTGGAAGGGGGAAGAAGATTTTTAGCGCGAAGAATCCTGCAGAAGATTTAGCAAAAAGATATATGGGGATTTGCAGAGGAGGGAAAGAGGAATCAAACCATGCAAAAATTGCGCACTGAAGAGACTAAAAGGCCGCGGAACCGCGGTTTTGAGCGCGTCAAGGCCGCGGTTTCACGGTCGTTCTGAGGGATCAGGGCTTCAAATTTAGTCTACTGTTCTTCTATTCCAAAGTCCTCCTGTTTTGATGTACCTTTTTCTTTTTCGCACTCTGGAGTTTTCCAGATCCGTCAATCCTGCAAAGATTCACAAAAAAATACCCTTTCCAAAAATTACAGATGATATATTTTTATATTTTTTTGTGATTTTTCAGATTTTTATGATTTTTTTTTTAGATTAACCCGAAATTGCAAAAAGGAAATAACACGCCATCCCCGGCAACGGCGCCATTTGATTTAGAGAGTTTTTATCGATCAAAAATATTTACCGTAATCAAGAACGGCGTCGCTTGAAGCTAGCCGGTGAATACGGGTCGGTCCACAGGGATGTTGTAAATCTCCTTTAAGTTCTTACGAGTTAATTCCAAATGATGTTGGGTCTTATAATTAAACCTAAAAATTGAAGTTGTATGAGACTAGGATTAGAAACTTGCTAGGATTAGGTTTAGGGAAAATTTGGTAAACAAAGATCTACATCTCTTTCCATTGCCTTTAATTAAATATATCATATTAGTTGTTATGGTAAATCTTAACAAAGGGGATTAGGATGATTGGGAAGATTGATTCTTCCTCTAGATCCTTGTCCTTCCTTTCTTAATTTTTACCCTAACCTCCATGGAAAACCTTAAAATCCGGGCCTTTAGACTACGGAATCACCGTTACCTCGAGGGTAGAGTGCCGTAGGGAGCGGAATAAGAAGGTATGCATGGAGTTCTAATGTTCATAAAAGATTGGCAAAAGAAACGAGATGAGAGATCTTCATCTCTCAAATCCTTCCATATTCCTAACCCTAACAAGCGAGGAAACTACTCGCTCATTGAGGGGATGAAGAAAGACATGATTTTATTAAAGAGAAGAAACATCTATTGCAAGTTAATAAAATTCTAAACTAAATTAAACTAGGGCGAGAAAATAATTTACCTAAGGCAGATATGAAAAACTATAACTAGGGCAAGAAAAATAACCTACTTACTTTTGATGCGCTCTAACTTCAAGAAAACAGAATTTTATTCATGAATAGAGACATAAGAAAATACAAGGGTTTGGATTCTATTTATAGGACATAGAAACCCTAGGTTTACAATTGCTCCGCATGTCTACAATTACAAATATACCCCCAGAAAATCTTTTCAGAGCCGCCACGATATTATGGTAAAATTTAATCCAAGCACGGGCTTTATACGGCCGCGGAACTGCGACAATGGTAGGCTTGGGCCGCGGTTCCGCGGCCCTTTGATAGGTTCAGAGGATCATTTTTATATGGGCTTCTTCAGGTTTCTTTGGGCTTTTCATTTCTTCAGTTTTTTCTTCATTTGGGCTTCTACATTGATTCCAGATCTTCAGTGAACACTTTGCAATGGATCTTTTAACCGTTTTGCCTTGACATTTTGGATCTTGCGTTGCCTTATTGATTGTGAACTGTTCTTCTTCTAGGCTTTACTAAGATCTTCCTATTTGTTGGTCAAAAATCCTTCTTTTGTGTCGTCTTTTGTGTTTTTCACTGTTTTTGCTCCAAGAACCTGTAACCTGTAACATGTAGCAGACATGGGTCAAAAGCACCTGTTTTTATTGTAAAAATACATAAGAATGGGGAATACAAAATGCAATATTATAATATGAACAACGAACGGTGGAACCACACAGGTCAGGGTACCTCGCTGGATCGTCGAGACACGTCGCCGGCACGGCCGGATTCCGGCGAGACACAAAAACAATAAATCAATAAAGATACTACAGGAAATGCGAAGCAACTCGATGGAGATCGAAGGATAAAAAGGAAGTAACTCACCCACTGGATCGTAGAAGGATGGCTGCGTCGTTGGCGTGACGTCGACGGGGTTCCGGCGATCCACAGAGGGTTCAGATCCTTAACAGAGAGAGAAAGTTTTAAGATGAAAAGAGAGAAAGAAGAAGAAAAGGAAGAAGAAGAAGAAGAAGAATAAGAAGAAGAAGGAGACCACTCACCGAGGGATGCACGAGGCCGGGGGACGGATCAAGGTCGCCGGCGGCGATCCACGAGGTGCAGACATGTGCAGGGGGGCGCAGCTTCTCATGCAGGGTGCTCGGGGAGTTGATGAAGGAGGAAGAAGAGGTGGCGGAAGTGACAAGGGCGAGTAATGGCGAGGAACGGCGGTGAGAGCGTCGGCGCTGGGGCTACGGCGGCGAAGGGCGAGGCGGCTAGGGTTTCTCGCGAGGTTGGGTTCTGTTGAAGAAAAAAAAAGAGAATTTGAGGAGGAGAAATATATAGGGGAGAGAGAGAGAGAGAGACGGGGAGAGAGAGAGAGATTGCGAGAGGAGAAAGAGAGGAGAGAGATAGAGAGGGGAGAGAGATCGAGAGGAGAGAGAAAATTTAGAGGAGAGATAAAGTTGGATTTATTCGCGGAGAGAGAAAGAGAGAAGAGAGAGAAAGAGAGAGAACGGAAATGGTGGGGCCCAGGGGTTTTAAAAAGAAGATGATTGGCTGGGAGAAAATGTGAAAGATTCGTGGGGGTTTCGAATAGGTTAGGGGGAAAATTTATTAAAAGATTTTTTTGGGAAGGAAAAATATTCTGGGGCTATAATTTATATATATATTCAACGGTTTTAAAAAAATACTAGAAATTAAGATTTGGCGCAATTGCAAAATATTTCCAAATTGCGCCCGGATCGTGTCCGAAAATTTGAAATTGAAATAAGAAAATTATAGGCGGGATCCAAAATTTAAAATGAAGTATTTTATGATCAAAAAGCATACCCCCAAAACGGACACACGTACGTGCGCGTAGCCGTCCAAACACGTCCGTTTCACTGAACGGGACGAGGACACGAAGCAAAGACGCTACCACAGGGTTAGGGGTGTCAAGCAGGCTATGTCAAATATTTTTAATTTTATTTTAGATACCTTAGATTGTTATATGCAGAAATGAATTGTTGGGTAAAATTATACTAGCAACAGTCAATTAGGATCAATGAAATAAATATCACACATCAATACATGATAACTGAAATTAGTAGAGTTGGACTCGGTTGTTACACCCAGAATCACAAGAATATACAACATCGATTCTCACAACTCGTCTCTAAGTCAATACATGAAGGTGGTAGATGGAGAATACTAGATACAATAAGATATACAATGAACATCATCGGATAACCACAAAACCCGCCTATAGCAAAACTGCTCACAGTCAGCCGTAGCGGTGTCCACTACAAAAAGATACGATAAGAAGAAGCCCTACCGCGACTGCTCTAAGGGGAAACCTGCAAAACACTGTGGCACAACGGGGGTGAGTTGCCAACTCGTGAATAGCAAATAACATCATGCAGGTAATCGCAGGTATGCAAGAACTGCGATAATCTATCACATGCAAACTGATAATATAATATGGCAATATGTATATGCAACAGTCATGAAAGGTACTCTATCAGGTACTACTAATATAGAAGCAATGCATATCAAATGAAAGCTGAGTATGGGATAAAACATATCATCATCACGGAATCCTCATCGTGGAAAAACCAGTGTCCGTCAACGACACTCCAAATCCCAATACCTCAGGCACCGTCACTCTGATCGGTCCTCATATCCTGTAAGTCTCATGGAACCTGAGTGTCCAATATCGACACTCGAAAACATCATGAAAACTAGTGTCCATCAACGACACGTAAATACTCATATCATGGGCTCCATCTGCGGGATCGGCTCGCGAGCACCGGCAGAACGGTCGGTCCATGTCCATCTCATAACTCCGGTCAGTATCCTCCAGGTATCCGCCGAGTCCAAATACTATCACCGGTAGGTAGTAGTCCTCCTGTCAGGCTCATCGGCTAATCCATCGACATACCTTTCTTGTCCCGGGGTACCATACCGGGTCCACCATGTACCCGCACACGGCCTCATCCAACTCCTCGCATCGGGTTTCTAACACAAGTCTCAGAACCGAGAAAACTAATGGTAGACGCATCGAAATATCATATCAAGAGAAACCGGGTTTTCAAAACAATACACATTTCTTGAAATATCCCCACGGTTCTCAAATCCAGAAAATCACATAAAATCCATATCTCAATGCGTAAATTCATGTAATATGATGTATGCAACATAGAACAGTAATATGGGCATATCAAGGGAAAACCGCTATTTAAATGCATCAAGTTATTAAATATATCACGCGGTTCCCAATTTATCCAAAATCCAACGCAACATCATATAAAGGTGAACATGTAGCTATAGCAAGGTATATGTGTAAGCATGTAGGTATGCATGCAAACTATATTTCATATGCGCAATCGCACAAGAATCAATACCTCAATGTCACTAATCAATACAATATCACATATGTATATAAGTTATGCGTATTATGGCAATTACCGACGGTGTGTGTAGCATACAATTAATGCTCCTGCGACATGAACCGTCAATAATAGTGCAGTGTCCAATGGGTACAAGTCCAGGCACAACAAGTAATAATATGCAATGAAGTTCATGCACAATCTCTATATATGCATATAAACATGCGGCTAATATCATATCATATCTAGCCCTGACGCTTAACGCCATATGGGCGATTTTCCCGTATATGTTAAATCTACTCACAGATGATCTTGGGCTAAGTAAAGCCAACTACTTGCTTCCCTTCTTCGCAGCGTCCGAAGTCCCCGCCTGCGATCCTAAAATCATACAACAATCATAACAAGTTCACCTTAGAAATCGACCAATAACACGTACAAACTACGTTTGACCAACGCACCAACTCTAAACAAACTCTCAAGTATTCTTCTAGTGGTTAACGTGCGTAGCGACACCCCGAAACCAACCCAAGTGCAACAGCTACACAAAGTACACGAACCGTGTCGGATAACGTAACGCACATAGTCGAAACACTAGAAACAAGCAAAGTAATCCCAGATTTTATATACTGTAAAAACATAAAAATCAAGCAGTACCAAACACTCTAAAACAACTGCAGACAGCTACCCTACAAAACCCATGCCCCAACTCCTCTGAAAGCCCGAGGTCGCCGGATTTCATCATGATCTCGCCGGCCAAAACCGATCAGGTGGGGTTCGTGCTTCAGGTGTACACTCAGGGTCACTAGTACATCACTACTACATTGCTAGATTTTCCAGTATACACTCGGGGTCACAGCAGATCACAGACATCCTATAATGACACTAAAAATACGATATGTTTATAAAACTATACTTTTAGTATTCTAAACAACAACTACAAGGCAACACAACAATAAAACATCTATTTAACAGTTTATAGGTTATACCTATCCACACTTGCTCAAAAGATCCTAGCTTTCCATGCTCCAAATGATCCTAGTGGCTAAAATATGACTTGAGAAGTGTTTTAATGGTGTTTAATGAAGTTTTGCAAGGTTTAAGTGATGAAGTAGTGAGGGTTTCAGTTGAGAGTAGAGGAGATGAAGAATAATTGAGAAAGAGAGAGTGAAGTGAGAATGAGAGAGGCCAATGAGTGAAGAATGTGATAAGGATGAGAGGGTGAGTGTGGGGTGAGTGTATACCTTACACTTACTCTCTCCCTCTCCTTCATAAATGCTAGCATTAATGCCCTCCATGACTCACCTAGCCATCTCTCCTCAATCCAAAACAAGAAGATAACTCTTCATAAGAATGCTAAGTGTAAAGTTAACATGGCAAGAATTAGCTTAGGGTGCCATGGCTACTTAACAAGATTAACACTATCTAACCCTCACATTAACATGCACAAGTGTGTGCAAGCCAAAACAAATAATAATAAAATATTAATTAATTGTTATAAAATGTGGGGAAACCAATTTGGTAAACTTTTCCTTAAAACCCCGCATTATCACCCAATTAACACTAATCGCATTCTAAGGTCTTACAATCCCCCCCTTAAAAGAAATTCGTCCCCGAATTTAAAATTCTTACTATACGTACTTTCATGGAGATGAGGGAATTTCTTCCGCATCTCGCCCTCGGCCTCCCAAGTGATCTCCTCACCGGTTGGGCTACGCCAAAGAACCTTCACAGATGGTAAGACCTTTGATCGAAGTTTCTTCACATGCCGATTCAATATAACTACCGGCTGCTCGGTGAACGAAAGATCGGGCTCAAGCTGAACGGTCTGGTGCTGAATCATGTGAGAAAGATCATGAAGGTATCTATGAAGTATTGACAAATGGAATACGGGGTGAACATCCAGAAAACTGGGTGGGAGCGTCAAACGATAGGCAACGGTACCAACTCGCTCAAGGATCTCGAAAGGACCTACAAATCTGGGACTAAGCTTCCATTTTTCCCAAATCTCATAATGCCCTTCATCGGATAAATCCGCAGGAATACATGATCCCCACTGCGAACTCAAGTCTGGGACGATGATGGTCAGCATAAGACTTCTGTCTGCACTGGGCTGCTCTCATCCTGTCCTGAATCAGCTGGATCTTCTCCGTAGTCTTCTGAACTAGCTGGGGTCCCAAAATCCTACTCTCGCTGAGTTCAGTCCAACAGACTGGCGATCGACACTTCCTACCATACAAAGCCTCAAAAGGTGCCATCTGAATAGTCTCCTGAAAGCTGTTGTTGTAGGAGAACTCAATTAACGGCAAGTGACGATCCTAACTACCACCAAAATCAAGCACGCACGCACGAAGCATATCGTCCAGAGTCTGTATAGTCCGCTCTGACTGACCATCGGTCTACGGATGGCAAGCGGTGCTAAAACTCAAACAGGCACCCAAGACTTCCTGAAGCTTCTGCCAAAGACAGCTAGTGAACTGGGTGCCTCTGTTGGATACAATGCATGAAGGAACTCCATGAAAACGCACAAACTTATCGATGTACAACTGAGCATACTGAGCATAACCGAAAGTGGTCTTCACTGGAAGGAAGTGAGCCGCTTTCGTTTACCGGACAATAAAATCACCCAAATGGAGTCATACCCTTGACTAAACCTGGGTAGATCCACAACGAAATTCATAGAGATTTGCTCCCATTCCCACTCCGGAACGGTTAAAGGTTGCAACTCTCCTGCCGATCTCCAATGCTCAGCCTTAGCTCGCTGACAAGTCAGGCACCTCGAAATGAAATCCGAAACATCACTCTTCATCCCTGCCCACCCTTAACTATCTCTCAAGTCACGTTACATCTTGGTAGAACTTGGGTGAACACTAAAAGCTGACCGATGTGCCTGCTCTAGGATCTCACGTCCCTACCTATTGGTATCTGGTACACACAAGCAAGACCCGTAACGTAGCACACCCTGGTCACATGTTCAAGAATATCAGACAAATGGGCATCGGCGGGCTGTGCCTCAAGAAAACGATTAAGTAGAAGTGGACGGACGCGAACATGAGCAAGCTGTCCCCCAGTGGAGGTGAACTTAACTGTACTCAGCTGTCGCACAAGAACTGCAAATCTGCAGAAAACTGTCTCTGAACTGCGCTCAACTGGGACAAGCACCCCTGGGCCTACGACTCAAGCATCAGCTACCACATTCGCCTTGCCCGGGTGATAAAGGATCTCACAATCATAATCCTTCACAAGCTCCATCCAACGGTGCTGTCTCAAAATCAGATCCCGCTGCAGGAAGATGTACTTAAAGCTGCGGTGGTCTGTGAAAATCTGACACGACTTCCCGTACAAGCAGTGTCTCTAAATCTTCAGCGCAAGACCATCACGACCATCTCAAGATCATGAGTGGGATAATTCTACTCGTGCTCATTCAACTGCCGGAAAGCATAAGCGATTACTCTATCATGCTGCATCAATACACAATCGAGCCCCACTCGCGAAACATCACAGTAAACGACAAAGTCGCCCGATCCAGAAGGCAAAGATAGAACTGGTGCACTCATCAACCGAGTCTTCAACCGCTGAAAACTCAGCTCGTATGCCTCGGTATAAAGAAAAGGAACCCCCTTCCTGGTCAGTCCGGTCAACGGTGCAGCGATACTCGAGAAGTCCTGCACGAAACGGCGGTAAAAAACCGGCTAAGCCCAAAAGCTGCGGACCTCAATCACAGATACAGGTCTGGGATAAAGTTGTACGGTCTCGATCTTTCTCGGGTCCATACGAATACCGTCTCCCGTAACCACATGACCTAGGAAGTCAACACTATCAAGCCAGAAGGAACACTTCGAGAATTTAGCAAACAGCTGGTGCTCTCTCAATGTCTGCAAAGCCATCCTCAAGTGCTGCTCATGTTCCTCTCGACTCTTGGAATAGACCAGAATGTCATCAATAACACAATAATAAACTGGTCGAGGAACGGCCTGAAAAATCTGATTCATCAAATCCATGAATGATGCTGGGGCATTGGTGAGTCCAAACGACACCATCAAAAACTCATAATGCCCATAGCGCGTATGAAAAGCAGTCTTCGGAATATCATCATTCTGAACCCGTAACTGATGATGACCTGATCTCAAATCAAACTTAGAAAAATGTCCCGCACCCTGGAGCTGATCAAAGAAATCGTCAATGCGAGGTAAAGGATACCTATTCCGTACCGTAACTCGGTTCAATTAACGAAAATCAATGCACAACCTCAATCTACCGTCCTTCATCTTGACGAACAGAACAGGAGCTCCCAAAGGCGAAACACTTAGACGTACAAGTCCCCTATCAAGCAACTCTTGCAGCTGATCCTTAAGCTCCCTAAGCTCCGCCGGCTCATCTGGAACAACGTCGGGAAACTCTCGCACGATAGAAACCCGGTCCAACGAATCTATTGTGGCTCCGGTATCACGAAAGAAAGCCAAGCATCCCCGACATTCTCTCCTCAAAAGCCGACTAGCGTAAAAGGCTGAAATCCAACTGTGAGGAGCGGCACCATGGTCCCCTGCACAACAAGAACTAACTCGCCGGGAAAAAAAAACCTGACTGTCTTCTCGCGGCAGTCCACAGACGCATAGCACGTAACTAACCAGTTCGTGCCCAGGAGAACGTCAAAGTCCAACATACCTAGAAGGATCAAATTAACGGACGAATCTCTATCTCCAATCCGAACGGCATACGACCGAAACACATGTCGCGCAACAAAAGAATCGCCAACAGGAGTAATCACAACAAGTGGCTGATCTAGCAAATATGACTCTCGGCCCAACCTCGGCATGAAATGTGTAGAAACATACGAGTGCGTAGATCCTGGATCAAACAAAATATGTGCATCAAAAGAACATACAGAAAGAGTACATGAAACCACTGCATTGGATGCCTGGGCGTCCTGATGAGTCAAGGAAAACACCCGAGTCTGCCCTCTACCGGCGACTGGCTGACCTCCGCATCTGCCACCCCGTCCTCTCGAAACAAAACCACCGCGACCATGACCTCTCTGAGCATGAGTCTGACGCGGGGCAACAACAGGCATAAAAGGCAACGCTCTCTGAGGTAGAGAAGGTGGTAAGGTAATATGTGGTACAGCTACCTCGTCCTCAAGTGTCTCGGTACAATCTCGGACCCGATGATACAAACTCCCGCACTGGAAACATCCAGATGAAAACTGCTGACCATCCTATGGATAAGAGCTAAATAACTGGCCTCGTCCCGAGCCTCCACTACCCCCAGTACCTGAACGGAATCTGTCACGGCGTCTAAACGTCTGTCTCCGTGCTGATACACCAGTACAAACCCTTTTCGGTTCTGGAACAACCGACATCTCGGAAAGACACTCCTCAACCAATAGGGTTGCGTCCACCGCTGCAGCATACGTGTCACAATGCTGTATGCTGATGGTGAGGAACAACTGGGTAAGCAGGCCTCGAACAAACCTCCTAATCCACATCTCCTTAGTAGCTACCAAATACGGAGCATATACTGATAGCTCGGTAAACTGTACATCGTAATCTGACACCGTCATACCCGGAGTCTGGCGTAACGACTCGAAACTGCGCGCTTGAGCATCCCTGACGCTCTGCGGAAGAAAACGAGCAAGAAACACCGTCACGAACTCAGCCCAGGTCATAGGAGAAAGACCTGCGGCTCTGCCCTTCTCTAAAGACTTGCACCACTTCTGGGCAAGACCCTCCAGACGGAAACTCGCGAACTCTACCCATTTCGCGTCGGAGCATCTCAGCGAACGACATATCCTGGTCATCCGATCGATAAACGACTGCGGGTCTTCGGCTGCATCAGTGCCTATGAAAATCGGAGGCTTCAGCCACATGAACTCAGATAAAGATACGGTGATCACCTCTGTAGCTGCAGGTACAACTGCCTGAACAGTAGGCACCAACAAAGTCCCCATAACAGGTGGGACAATCTCCTGTTGCTGCACTCGACTGGCCTCAACCAATGACCCCATCATCTGGCGCATATCCTACATACTGGCCTCAAGCCTAGCAATGCGGTCCATCGAAGGCGGATCAATATGTTTCTGTACAACGGGCGTAACGCCCGGGTTAGTCCTCGTCTCAGACGAGTCAACTCTGACCTTAGCCCTCGTGGCCGCACTCTATGCCCTCGTAGTCTTCGGCAGCATAAAGGCTGGAAATGGAAACAGGATTCGATAAAGACATAGAAATCGAATCACAAGGATATATAAAATCACGGAAGGAATTTCAAGCAATAAGTCCTAAGGTCACTTAGGCGGAGTACCGTGTCGTAAGTATGTCGCGGAACATACACACGCTACGTCACTCTGCTTAAGCAACCTACTCCATCATACCAAGGTCATTCTACACTCCGAAAGGTAAAACCTAACATCTGATATCAACTTTGTCACGACCCAAGTTAGGCACATGACTGGCACATAGACCACGTAACGTCAATAGGCGTAACGCAATTTAAGTAAGCCGAAAACCCAGCAATCTAAACCATTACAAGAAGGAAAAGATAGAAACATTTTTAATTCTCAAGCAAAACTTAAAGCTTAAGTTTGTTTTCATAAAAATTTCGGCAGCACCTCCTTTGTAAAAGCTAGCCCCGAAACGGGTGCAAACATAAGATATAAGTATAGCATCCCCAAACGGGAGCAAATCTCGCCCAAAGGCGGAAACAACCACCACAAGAAGATATACGACACCGTGGCGAAGGAATAGACAATATAAATGAAACATCATAAACAAGATAATCAACATAAGAAAAGGCCGGCTCACACGAGTACAACACCCAGAGTCACAAGAATATACAACATTGATCCTCACAACTCGTCTCTAAGTCAATACATGAAGGTGGTAGATGGAAAGTACTAGATACAATAAGATATACAATGAACATCATCGGATAACCGCAAAACCTGCCTATAGCAAAACTGCTCACAGTCAGCCGTAGCGGTATCCGCTGCAAAAATATACGATAAGAAGAAGCCCTACCGCGACTGCTCTGAGGGGAAACCTGCAAAACACTGTGGCACAACGGGGGTGAGTTGCCAACTCGTGAATAGCAAATAACATCATGCAGGTAATCACAGGTATGCACGAACTGCGATAATCTATCACATGCAAACTGATAGTATAATATGGCAATATGTATATGCAACAGTCATGAAAGGTACTCTATCAGGTACTACTAATATATGAAGCAATGCATATCAAATGAAAGCTGAGTATGGGATAAAACATATCATCATCACGGAATCCTCATCGTGGAAAAACCAGTGTCCATCAACGACACTCCAAATCCCAATACCTTAGCCACCGTCACTCTGATCGGTCCTCATATCCTGTAAGTCTCATGGAACCTGAGTGTCCAACATTGACACTCGAAAACATTATGAAAACTAGTGTCCATCAACGACACGTAAATACTCATATCATGTGCTCCATCTGCGGGATCGGCCCGCGGGCACCGGCAGAACGGTCGGTCCATGTCCATCTCATAACTCCGGTCGGTATCCTCCAGGTATCCGCCGAGTCCAAATACTATCACCGGTAGGGAGTAGTCCTCCTGTCATGCTCATCGGCTAATCCATCGACATACCTTTCTTGTCCCGGGGTACCATACTGGGTCCACATGTACCCGCACACGGCCTCATCCAACTCCTCGCATCGGGTTTCTAACATAAGTCTCAGAACTGAGAAAACTCATGGTGGACGTATCGAAATATCATATCAAGAGAAACCGGGTTTTCAAAACAATACACATTTCTTGAAATATCCCCACGGTTCTTAAATCCAGAAAATCATGAAATCCATATCTCAATGCGTAAATCCATGTAATATGATGTATGCAACATAGAACAGTAATATGGGCATATCAAGGGAAAACCGCTATTTAAATGTGTCAAGTTATTAAATATATCACGCGGTTCCCAATTTATCCAAAATCCAACGCAACATCATATAAAGGTGAACATGTAGCTATAGCAAGGTATATGTGTAAGCATGTAGATATGCATGCAAACTATATTTCATATGCGCAATCGCACAAGAATCAATGCCTCAATGTCACTAATCAATACAATATCACATATGTATATATGTTATGCGTGTTATGGCAATTACCGACGGTGTGTGTGTAGCATACAATTAATGCTCGTGGGACATGAACCGTCAATAATAGTGCAGTGTCCAATGGGTACAAGTCCAGGCACAACAAGTAATAATATGCGATGAAGTTCATGCACAATATCTATATGTGCATATAAACATGCGGCTAATGTCATATCATATCTAGCCCTGACGCTTAACGCAATACAGGTGATTTTCCCGTAGATATTAAATCTACTCACAGATGATCTTGGGCTAAGTAAAGCCAACTACTTGCTTCCCTTCTTCACAGCGTCCGAAGTCCCCGCCTGCTATCCTAAAATCATACAACAATCATAACAAGTTCACATTAGAAATCAACCAATAACACGTACAAACTATGTTTGACCAACGCACCAACTCCATACAAACTCTCAAGTGTTTGTCTAGTTGTTAATGTGCGTAGCGACACCCCAAAACCAACCCAAGTGCAGCAGCTACACAAAATACACGAACCATGTCGGATAACGTAACGCGCGTAGTCGAAACACTAGAAACAAGCAAAGTGATCCCAGATTTTGTATACTGTAAAAACATAAAAATCAAGTAGTACCAAATACTCTAAAACAACTGCAGACAGCTACCCTACAAAACCCAATCCCCAACTCCCCTAAAAGCCCGAGGTCATCGGATTTCATCATGATCTCGCCGGCCAAAACCGATCAGGTGGGGTTTGTGCTTCAGGTGTACACTCGGGGTCACTAGTACATCACTAATACATTACTAGATTTTCCAGTATACACTCGGGGTCACAGCAGATCACAGACATCCTATAATGACACTAAAAATACGATATGTTCACAAAACTATACTTTTAGTGTTCTAAACAACAACTATAAGGCAACACAACAAAAAAACATCTATTTAACAGTTTATAGGTTATATTTATCCACACTTGCTCAAAAGATCCTAGCTTTCCATGCTCCAAGTGATCTTAGTGGCTAAAACATGACTTGAGAAGTGTTTTAATGGTGTTTAATGAAGTTTTGAAAGGTTTAAGTGATGAAGTAGTGAGAGTTTCAGTTGAGAGTAGAGGAGATGAAGAATAATTGAGAAAGAGAGAGTGAAGTGAGAATGAGAGAGGCCAATGAGTGAAGAATGAGATAAGGATGAGAGGGTGAGTGTAGGGTGAGTGTATACCTTACACTTACTCTCTCCCTCTCCTTCATAAATGCTAGCATTAATGCCCTCCATTACTCACCTAGCCATCTCTCCTCAATCCAAAACAAGAAGATAACTCTTCACAAGAATGCTAAGTGTAAACTTAACATGGCAAGAATTAGCTTAGGGTGCCATGGCTACTTAATAAGATTAACACTAACTAACCCCCACATTAACATGCACAAGTGTGTGCAAGCCAAAACAAATAATAATAAAATATTAATTAATTGTTATAAAATGTGAGGAAACCAATTTGGTAAACTTTTCCTTAAAAACCCGTATTATCACTCAATTAACACTAATCGCATTCTAAGGTGTTACAGAGGCACTATCCATTTCCACTCCAAGGAGCACACGAGGTGAAGGAGGACAGCGAGAAGACAAGAAGGACATGATACTATGAGGTATAACATTCATCCGAGTAGTTAAACCTCATATAGATTGCTAGCTAGGGTTTTATATTCGATCCTTGCTTCAAGTCGGTGTTGTGAAGCCCGTAAAAATCATTTTTTGCTAATTCCTCCTCCCCGCGAACACATGGGGTGCGCGACATTGACTTACACGAGCATCACCGGAGTCATCTCCGCAGGATGAGGGGGAATGTCATCGAGCACGGACATGAAGATCATCCGGAGCCAAATGGAGCCGATGAGGAGAGGAGATCCTCTACGAGTCAGGAGCTCGTACATCACCATGTCGCATTAGTCATCCGTGAGAGTGGGATTCACCAAGCGTGTAGCAAAACGAGGAACAATTTCCTCGATAGGCACCTCCTATGGTTGCCGATGAGCATGTGGATGATTGCAAGACATGACTCTTGATCTGTTAAAATGGTTCTTTCCTTGTGAAGGAGAAGAAGAACATTGCTTTAGATTATAAAGAGAAACATTTAAGTCTAGGCACAGAAAATGTTGTGCATGGTGGAACTATTTCCAAGCTTTAACAAAAAGAAGGCATTGGAAAAGAAAGAGTTGACTCAGGAAAAGCAGAGTAAGAAGGTGAAACGATTCCCTCGTATAATAAGGCAGTACCTCACGTGAAGTACACGTAAGCACCGGCGCTAGTTTTTTTAGGATTAAATCCTATAGCAGCACCTCACATGCATAACACGTGACCGCCGGCGCTAGTTTTTTTAGGATTAAATCCTATAGCAGCGCCTCACGTGCATAACGCGTGAGCGTCGGCGCTAGTTTTTTATATAGGATTAAATCGTATAACAGCGTCTCACGTGAAGCACATGTGAGCGTTGGCATAAAAAAAGCTGTCATTCATGCTTCAAAGAAATTTATACATTGGTAATGAGGATGATAACAAAAAAAGAAATAAATAAACATCATTAAAGGTCTACAATGGCAAGACGCTAAATTCTGGATATGGATTCTCAAACTTAAAGGCAAATTTGAGTAAAGCGCTCCTACCTTTTTTGATCATCTTCTTATGCGTCCTCTCCCGAATACATGTTTCGGGATCCCCGCTGATGTTTTACATTCTCTGATACGCGGATAGTATCGCTTTCTGTTAGAAGACGTGATGCAAAACAACGACGAGATCATCTCTCCACTTTTTCGAGATCAAGCCTATCAGATATACTGAATACATCTTGTCTTCAGCGTCATCAAGTGCCTCGAGCGGCATAGCCTCATCAAGCTCAGGAAGCGCTTCCCAGATTGATCCAACGATAATTTTCAAAAGGACAGAATGGCGAGAGAGCAATCGACCGTTATGATCATCAAAGCGACGCATCACCACATCGCATTGGGCATCAATGTACTCCTGGTCTTGAAAGCGACCTTATATGTGGATTTCTTCGTAGGAGACAATTTCCTCGATATCGTATAGATTACCAACCATGGTACCTAAAAAGAAACCCAATGGAAAATTAGCAATAAAAAACGCTAGCATCACTAAGCTTAAAAAAACTAGTAGGCTCCACAGAATCAAGATGGTGGATCCTTAATGATTGGAACATGCGCCTAATGAAGAAATCTAAAAAGATTCTCTAAAACTGTTTTTAATAATAAAATTTCAGAACTAAGATCTGCTTTATCAAAATGGTATAAAATACCAAAAATTTCAAGAAAATCCCCAAAGGGATTTGATATTCAGAGCAAAGCTCTGTTAAACTAAAAATCCAAAAAAAAAATTCCCAAGAGGGATCTAATATTAAATTTCTAGAGCAAAACTCCGATCTCAAGAAAATCCTTAAAGGGGAAAAGATCAAAAAAAAATCAATCAGAACTAAGTTCTGTGATAAATCATTACAGCAAAACTCTGATTAAAATCTCAAGAAAATCCCCAAAAGGGAAAAAGATCAAAAAAAATTAGAACAAAGTTCTGTAAATTCATAAAGGGAATATATTAGAGCTAAGCTCTATAATTAAAAATGAAGTAATCTTCCAATAAAAACACTCTTACCAAAAAAAAATTTGGCAGAGTGGGTTTACAATGTAGATCTGAAAAAGAGTGAAGAAGTAAGCTTCAAGAAAAAAGAGTTAAACTCTAATGGAGAATAAAATTCTCAAGGAAGAAGATGAAAGTGCAGCGATCGTCTAGGGCTTGAAGCCCTATTTAAAGGGATAGGGTCGATTCAGATTCATCGAATCCC
Organism: Agapanthus africanus; assembly: GCA_030015575.1. Lineage (NCBI taxonomy): Eukaryota > Viridiplantae > Streptophyta > Magnoliopsida > Asparagales > Amaryllidaceae > Agapanthus > Agapanthus africanus. Next base: position 356,209,316 of record JASDDO010000029.1, on the reverse strand, counting down.
AAGACGGATTGGATGACTCAAAATTGTGCTCCGTTGCACTCACGTGTAAACCATGTGAGAACAACAGTGGGGGGCATTTGTTCCCTCATAAAAAAATTATCAGGCGGCTCCTCACGTGTTTGACACGTGAGCATCAGCGTCAGAATTTATTAAGATTAAAATATCCTATGCTGGCGCCTCACATGAAACTCACGTGAGTGCCGGCGTGTAAGACACATGAGCGCCTGTTATATAAGAATTAAATTCTTAAGAGGCATGTAAGACACATGAGTGCCGGCATAGCACGTGAGCGTCAGCGCCCAAATTAAAGAGAGTAAAATTAAATTCTACATAAAAACTGGGGATATTCTCTATTAAACAGAGTCGGTGAATCAAAAAACCAATAGTGATTGAAAAAAATCATCAAATAATAGAATTAAATTCTATTAGGAGAAAATATCTCCCTAATCTTTCTAAATGAGAAAGATATTCTCGGTTGGATCAAAAATCCAATAATAGAATTAAATTCTAATAATGGAAAATATTTCCCTATATCTTTTTAAATAAAGAAAGATTGTGCTCTGTTAAACAAAGCACCATTGGCTGAAAAATCCAATGGTGATTAAAAATTACCGTTTGACAGAATTAAATTATATCTATGGGAAAATATTTTCCTAATCTTATTTAAAAAAAGAATATATATATTCTGTGAAACAAAAATTACTGGATCAAAAATCCAACGGTGGATAAAATCCCCTAAATAACCTTTGAGGCTAATTAAATCAATTGGTGTCTCCCAAATGAGAGATTTTCTCAAACTGACTAACAATTTGCCTCCCCTATAAAGGATCCGAGACTTCAAGTCTCGGGGGAGGAAGGAGCCTCATAAGTTTTTTTTCCACAAAACGGAGAATTTAATTCTCTTCTCAAAGAAAATCCTTGCTCTTCCAAACCCTAGGTAAAGGAAAAAGCAGAGATAAAACGTATCTCCTCTGTCTTGCATAAAAGAAAATAAAGGTTTAACCCTTCATAAAAAGAACCTAGTTCTTTCTCTGATCTGAGATCTGAAAAGCAAATCTTCTAACAAGTTGAGAATTTAATTCTCATCAGAGTGGTTCTTTTCTTCAGACTCAAAATTTAAGGAAAAGAACTAGATAAAAAAATGATATAAGAAGAAGACATATTGTCTAGAAATTTAATTTCTCTAAAAACATGGTTTAACTCTATATGAAAAAACTTAGTTCTTACAAAAATAACAGAAGAACTTAGTTCTCCAATAAAACTGATCCCAGATCCTCAAAACAGAGATCTTGGTGATTATTAATGGTCAAAATGTCATTAACAGAAGTTAAGACTTCTTCAGAAAACATTAACAGAGATTAAATCTCTAAAAAGAAAAGGATCCGGCGTCTCACATGAAGCACCCAACAAATATAATCTCAGTGCCTCATGTGAAATACATGTGAAGCACCCAAAACATAAACTCGGAGCCTCACGTGAAATACATGTGAAGCGCCCAAAAATGCAAACTCGGCACCTCACGTGCTTCCCACGTGAGCGCCCAACAAAACAAAACGATCAACGCCTCACATGAAACACATGTGAGCGCCATATAAAGTGCCAAGCACTAAAAATTTAGTCAAAATGACTAAGTGCCTAGCACTGATTGGGTACCGCCCATGTCTGGGTGCCTCATGTAGTACACATGTGAGTGCCAGAGCAAAAAATAAGTGCTTAGCACTTTGAATGAAGGGGGAAAGCCCAAGACCGAGTAGACCAAGCCCAAATTGGCTAAGTCTTTCAAATTTCTTGCAACTGAGCCCAAACGCTCTGTTGTCGGATCTTAAATAAAAAAAATGATCCTTAAAATATTGCTAAGTTAATCTTAATCTCAAATAAGACTAACGTATCCTTATTGAAAATAAATTAACCCCAAATACTGATATATTTAAGTTGATCTTAATCTCAAACTAGATTAACGGTCCTTAAGTAAAACAAAATATTCTTTGAACTGACGGAACATACAACCAAAGTTCAATCCCCAAATCTAAAAATATACGGATTTGGACTAATCCGCGCCCTACGGGCGACGACATAAACTAATATCCGTATACAATCCACGGGAAACCAAAATAAAACAAAATAACACACGACATGAGCTGAACTACTGGAGAAGAAGAAAGTGGTTATCGCAACGCGATAATGTAATTAACTGTAGGGGCTTACGCCTGTAGGGAAAGGCGTCCCCACGATCAAAAACCTCTCACAAATGAGAGGGAATCTGATAAAGTCTGCTACAATGGTCGCATCTATCCAAACCTCCGATATACGGTGCCATAAATTAACTTGGTATCATCGGAAAGGTGGGTGGATATGTCCAAATAGCATCTGCCCCCAAATTTAGGCTAGACGTCCCAACGTCTCGGTCCAATCTTCGGCGGTAAATAGCAACCTTTTTAAAATCCATAATAGGATGCTAGAGTTCCTTCAAGTGGTATCAAAGCCAAGCCATAGCCTAACCTAACCTTGTACAATATTAGAATCTCACGGTTTTCACGCGCAAAATTCTGTCGCAAAAAATCAGCCTATAATCCTAATATTTTTTATGTTTGCACTCCCACAGGCTTACGGTTTGAACCGAGAAACCGCGGGGAGTTTCATGTGAAGCCCCGAGGGGACCAAAGTCGGGACCATCCCCCGACACCACCATAAGGTGGCCTTAGGGGGTAGGGACCGGCGACCACCCCCATAGGGTGGTCTCGGATCTGCCACCCCCTCTTGGCCACCTTGTGGTGGACTCGGGGGGTGGTACCCCACCTAAGCCCCCTCCGAGAGATGTATGGATTTCTATACTACCCCCCGCGGCATTTCGGATGAGTTTCGAGTTCGTTCGAACTCTCGGATTGGCCAAAAAGGTTGGAATTTTGTGGGTTTTTAGCACACTTGATTTTTCGGAGTTTGGAAATTTGAAGTGTTTGCTATTTGTGCATGGGATTCTAATATCATAGTCTTCATTGTGACTGTGAGTATCATAGAGTTTGGTAAAACATCGTCTAATTGTTATAAGTATTAATTAGACGAGATTATGAAATTGATACTCGCATTGTTTCTATTTGACATTCTGTAATGTTTATCTATGATGTTATAGTTGAGTTGGATTGTCATGGAGGATGGCCCGGAGTATATTATTATATGATCTGAGATGTAATGTATATTAATATTGTGGGATGAGCTCCAACATGTGGCCGCCGTTTCCGTTTCATGTATATTATCCTTTGGGGCGCGTCCTGGTTGCGAACGTAATCACTGTTGTATATTCAGGTTTTCATTACATGCACAAGGATTACCCCGCAGTGGAGTGCTCGAGTAGCCAGGTTCTAGAGGGCAACGTGCTACCATCTCATGGTGTTGAGACCAGGTCGCCACACTCTAGAATTGACGGGCTGTTCGCCGCACTCGTAGGGGTATGGGATGACCCGCAGAGGGGAGCTTAAGTTACCGGGTTCTGGAAATGCTGGGTGACCCGCTCGCTTTGTTGATTGAGTTACCTCGCTTTTGGGACTGGCGAGTAGCTTTCCACGCTCATAGGGGTCTAAGGTCTAGTACTATGGGCTATCCACACGACCGGGAATGTTGCAGTTTTATTTGGGGCTCGAATGAAATGCAGCGTTCCTAGATTATCCGCTTTTCCATATTGTTTATTTGCTTCTGTTGTAATGATGTGCTTGTGATATATCATGCGTGAGGCGAATGTTAATTTATTGTATATATCTAGTAGATATTGTATATGTTTTGTATCCGCGCTAGCCCAGCTCATGCACTGCCGTAAGTTAAGTAACCATACGGTAAAGTCCCCGGTCCCCATGGCGAATTCGAATAGCATATACGTGCATTTTATTTTCGTTTCTTTCTGACATGATATGATTAATTGATGGGACACACATTAATTCTAATTAATGCAAGAAAAATAACCTATATGATGTTGCGAGAACCAAGTTTTCAAAACTGGCATTATAGTCGATTCTTTTGCTTTGCATGGCGGTATTCGGTTAGGAATATCATGCACCTCATTCGATGAGGCAAGAGCCAATATCTCTTCACGGTGTCTGAACTCTTGAGCAAAATTTTATGTTACTATAAATTTGCAAAACTACCCGGATCCTTCAATGATATCAAGTTCATTACCTTAAAGGTTTTTCGCCAAAAACCATCTGTAGCCTTTCGTCATTTCGGATAAGTAGCATATAGTATTCATGCGGTGTTTGTTGGCCAAATCAAGGCATTGTGAATGGTAGTGTGTGTTGCTTATCCGTAGCATAGGTAGTTGCATTGGTTTAGGATAGTCATACCACCTTATTGGCCAAAGTGAAAAGTGTGTACAAGTGGGTCTAAATTAATCTAGATAATGACGGGTAAAACTTAACTTGCATGTTATAATTTGTTAGCCAAAGTCAAGGTCATAAGGACATGGGGTAAAATCCACATCGGGAGTTTCAAATATAAGGGAAACTTTCCAAGTATACGCACATCTTCTGGAGTGTGGTAATTTTGGTCGGCTTCCATCAAGGTTATCATGTGATGATAGTTGGGTCCCGATTCTCACTGATGAGTAGGTATTACTGCTCGGGCTATCCTAAATAGTTCTCCCGTTAGGGTTTGAAGGAGAATTCGAGGAAACAGTGGGAACCATCCTGATTAGATAAAATGATTAACCAATCTAATTTTGATAGAGTGCGCGCTGAATGTTTCTTTTCTCTCTCTGGCAGTGACCATAACCCGCCTTAAACTAAAACTCATAACCAAGTTAACCGAACCTTTTACCATACTACTTTGGATTGTTATAGTTCACGAAAAAGTCTCAAATATTCATGCCCCTCCTACTTTAATCTTTACTTTCTCCAGAACATTCTGTTTCACTACGAAAATCCATATAGAATGAATAAAACCATCTCGTATAGTTAAATACGAGCTCGCAGAAATTTATTTCAATTTGAGCAAAGGCTCAGGTTCTGGAGAAATTGAATAGGACTATTCAGTTGTCTCTTCCCTTTACCTTCTCTCAGGTTGCGAGAGCTCCTTATATTAGGAGACTACACATATTATACTTATTGGATAGTCTTCTTCCAAACCTTAGACAGGTGCAAAGGAAAAAAACCAGTAAGCCTAAGTGAGGTGTACATAAGATAAGAATTAGAAACAAATAAAAGGATTGGAGCAAGGGCAATGGAAATTACAACTACTGTCATTAGTCTAGTATTGGAAGAGGCATTATTTGGAATACCTAGCTACTCTCTCAAAACATTTTCATGTTTCAGTTTTCCTGTACGGTGTTAATTGAAAACTGCTTTTCCAATTAGATTCTGACTCCAGGATATGTATTTATCGGACTTGATTCTCACAATTGTATGGCGTTACAGAAACTGAGTGGGAGTAGAATATTGGGAATTGAGTGATTCGATACTCAATATCAGAATTCTTTATAATTGGTGATATTTGAGAAAATCACCTGGGTTTTGCCTAACGGCAAATATTTGGTTTTGAATATCCGTTATTATGCACCAATTTCAAACTAATATATCCGTACATTTATTTTATAAAGTGAGATATAACTTTTTGAAATTATGTTTATAACATTAACGTTTATCAGTTGATGATTAGGTAAGATGCATTTAATAACGGTGTAATTCTTCTTAACCATAATACAGTTTTCAACCTACGACACACATGCTTTGAGTTATTAAACTCATATGGCTTATACAAAATATTGTATGTTGTTCGATATCCGTAAGGACAAAAGGGTTGGTTCTCGTACTTTATTCCGTTTACTTATGACTTTTCTGATTTTAGATACGTATTTCGTTGAAATGTAAGGTCCAAAGATTTTGAGAAATTTATAGGTACAAGAATAAAGTAGAGAACTATGCGTTGGAAGTATCAGGATTTTTCGACGTGATCGAAGATGTAGATACTCATATTAGGTATTACATCATAGTAATTTTGAAAATTGGATTCACTCTTAGATTACTCATCCGTGGGTGCACTCCTTGATAAGTAATGATGTATGGCCTTCTTCCATTGAGGTAATGTGCACTGGAAACAGCTACATACTAATTGAATCTGATTTCATCTAAATCGGTGTCTTTGTTTCTATATTTGATATAGAACATATTCATATCTTAACGATATTAAGGTATATGAAGTTATCCAGTTTATACTTAAAACCAAAATCCGGATAAACTCAAAACAAGTTTCAGTAACGGCAGTTTGCGGGTTATCATAGGCATAGATGAGAGTTTAACTTTCTACCATTCGCAAGATCAAAATTTATTGTGTTCTTGACTCGCCATAATTTTTAGTAAAATGGATTCTTTTCAAAAGAAACTAGTGGGAGTATGGTAGGACTGGAAGTGATTCCATAACCACAAACAATTACTGAAAATTTAGTACAACCTATGGATTCAATTCGATTCGATAATTCAGTAGCCAATCCGCAGATTTAGTAGGTGAGCTCAGCCACCCGAAAGTTACTTCGGTTTCTGTCACACCCCGCTTCCCGGTAGACGAAAACGGTAACGTGGTAAGCCCGCAATATATTTATTATGAGAAGGTCGTTTCCCTTAATAAATATATTAAGCATAAATAAGCAATATAATAATGTGCAAGAATAACAAGAGTAATAAAATTAAACAGCAACTTTATTTACATTCAAATTTCAAATACAACTGTCGGAAATAAAAAGATGCAATGATTTAAACAAATACCTAAACATTGGCATACAGAAAGTAAATGCAGAAAGGAGCTAGTAGTCAGGCTGGGTAGCGAACTGGTCTAAGTCCTCCTGGCTTGGCTCAATCTCTTCAGAGTCCGGTCCTCCTGACGAACATTTCAAGGAAAAGAAACAGAGGGGAATATCGTCAGTGAACTAGCGCTCGGTAAGTCCCCAAAAGAAATAAGTAATAATGAATGAAGGTGTGTAAAAAATGAATAGAAACCAAGTACTATTGAACAGGTAAGGTTGTATGAAAAGGTATATTAAGCATGATCATTTACAGGTATAAGATAGCTATTATAACGTGGTTATTTGTAGTTTGATAAAAAAAAGATATTCATGTATATGAGAGTAGTCCAACTTACCCCGTGAACTATGATAACATGTAGTACAAGGCCACGTCATAACCCACGGGACAATGGCACATGAATTCATGTAGGTGTCTTTTAAAATGATCTTTCGTGCCACGATATACATTCCGTACCAATCTACCCCTTATCCCCATGTATTGTAGTGTGTAGTTCAAGTTTCCAGGTCTTGACCGAATTCATGAATATAGAGTACAAGTGCATATTCAAGTTGTAATCATGTGTGCAGGTATTCATGTTAAGTTCATGTCAAGTTATATTCATGGTTCGATCAAGTCAAGTCAATTATTCAAATTCAAGTTTGGATATTCACGTTCAAGTTCAAGTGTTCAAGTTCAAGCTCAAGTGATCAAATTTGGGTTTGAGTTGGATTCGAGTTTGAGTTTGTATTCAGGCTATAGCCAATATCTTATGAATGGATTTAACTCTTGAAATTCTTAAGTTCAGGAATAATCGGACAACCGCTGCATATGGACGGTAAGATTTGTGTCTTTTTCCAAGACGATTGCCATTGATAACTCCGTTAAGTTGCAGTGTTGTCTAACCTGAATAGGCAAGCACTCACTTTCTTCGGCTCACTGGGTTCAAGAGAATGGATACCGCTTAAACATATATTAATCTAGGGTCCTTAAACATTTATTCTTGTTGTTACATTGTTTGCATTTCTCGAGGGGGTTTTATAAAGAATATTATAATATTGTTTTAAAAATAAAGCTCGAGGGTGATTTATAATATTAAGAGTTTTTATTAAATAAAGGTATTTTAGTTTTAATGGTATTTTAGTGATGAAACCTAGCTTTTAAAAGTTTATAGTATTTTTGTGAAAACTATACTTTTGGAAACTTGGTGGTATTTTTGTGTAATTTTAATTTTTCATTTTAATAATATATTTTTCAAAAATTAGTTTTCATAAAAAAATATATATTTATGATTTATATAATTTTCAAATGATTTAATTTATTTTAAAAGTCATATTCTTTAAAAATCGTAATTTTATTTTCTTTCAAAACCGAATTCTCCGTGAGGAGTTCTTTATCCCGCTCTACTATCCCACGGACATGCGATAACCTGCACCATCCATAAATGGGTTCTCCTAAAAGGGTTGTAAACACGTAATTGCAAGGGATTTAAAAATATCGATTAAAAAAACATTTTTTATAAGTAATGGTATTTTAATGAAAATTGTATTCTTCAAATTAAACATGTATCTAAAATATCGTGCTATGAATTCATAGTGTATGTGATGGGGTAGGTCGTTACCCTGTGAATTTCCTATAAGTATATATTTCTAGGTTTCGATAAAAAGGTTGCTTTTCATAGTATTATGGTGTAATTTTGTTGTATGATTTATTTAGCCCAAAAAATTTAAACAATTCAAAAGTAATTTAGATGGATAATATTTGAAGTGATAGTAGAAGAGTTAGGTTGGAATTTTTAACATAGCAAGAGTGACAAAATTTATTAAAAGAAGTTTTACATAACCTAACTCCATTTTAGTCGAATAGTTTTAGAAAACAGTTTGAAATGAAACGAAAGAGAAAGGAATAGACTTACGGTTTGTGTAGCGTTGAGAAAAGAGTAAGAGAGGGGGGTCTTCGTGGCGTCGCGGTATCGTCGGGAATAGCTCCGATCTTCAATGGAATGGACTTGGATTGCTAACTCCTCTTAACCAGTCTTAACCCCTTTCTTGAACTTAGGAATTTAGAGAACTTTTGATAAACTTTCAGAATAGGGGTGAGCTAGGAGATGGGGTGGTATTTATAGGGTAAAAATGAGAGAGTGTGGGAATTAAAATTGAATTAAAAAAGAATTAAAATAGTGTTAATGGGTAGGTGAAAGGCTAAGCAGCTCTCTGTTTAATTCAAAGAAAATAAATAAGAAAAAGGAGTAGGAGGGAGTCTAAAGGACATACGGGCAAAACACAGAGGGATTTGGAGTAAGGGGACTACCGGTGGCGGCCAAACGAGGGAAATGGGCGACTAGATCTTGGCCATGTGCCTCGAGCTTTGTGCCATGTGTGTTATTTGATTTTAACTCCTTATTTATCCTGTTTGATTTTTCTGAAACTTTTCGATTCTCCGTGTATTGCACGTGCAACTCTTGGGCTTCTGAAAAGTTAAAAAGGAAAATATTAAAAATTATTGGGAATGATAGGATTCGAATACGCAGGCTAAAGAAAAGCAGTGGAGAGTCTTAACTGGTGAGCTATAAGAAGATTCTTACTTTTATTGAATAAAATTAACTTATAGCTCCTAATCAGGCTGAAATACCCTTTCTATACATTTGAACAAATTACAATTGTACAGGAATTTCAGAGTCGTTACATTCTACCCTCCTTGTAAAAATTTCGTCCTCGAAATTTACATAAAGACTAATTTTCAAAAGGTGAGGGTATCGTACACTCATATCGTCTTCTCGCTCCCAGGCTGATGTCCTGGCGAATCCTTTCTCCACATCACTCAGACTAAGTTCACCTCCTTATTCCATAAAGTCTTCACCTTTCGATCCAAGATCTCAATTGGTTGCTGCTCACAAGTTAGATCGGTCTGTACAGTGAGCTTTGGATGATCAAGTATGTAGCTGGGGTCACTCATATATCATCGTAGCTGGAATATGTAGAACACATTGTGCACTCCTTCCAATGATGGTGGTAGTTCCAAGCGTTATGCCATTTCTTCAACTCGTTCGAGTATGTCGAACGGTCCGATATACCTTGGACTGAGTTTACCTCTCTTGCCAAAACGTATCACTCCTCTATTCGGCGAGATCTTCAGAAACACATGCTCTCCGAGTTGGAACATCAAGTGTTGATGCTTTGCACCTGCCCAATACTTCTGTCATTCCTGAGCTATGCGCATCTTTTCCCTGATCGTGCGAACTATATCCACAGTTGCGACGATCATCTCTGGCCCAAGGAGTTCATGATTTCCAATGTCGTCCCAACTCGGTGGGGAATGACACTTACGTACATAAAGTGATGCAAAATGTGTCATCCCAATACTTGTCCGGTAGCTGTTGTTATAGGAAAACTCCACAAGGTGTAGGTGATTTTCTCACAAACCTACGAAATCTAACATACAGGCTCTCGGCATATCTTTCAAGATCTGAATTGTTCATTCGAATTGTCCGTCTGTTTGGGGATGATACGCTGTGCTGAAATTCAGACTCGTTCCCAGACTGGTTTGAAGACTCTGCCAAAATTGGGATCGAAATCTAGTATCTCGGTTGGAAACGATGCAAACAGGTACCCCATGTAATCTTACGATCTCCTACATGAGTTTATGGGTATCAAGACAAGTATGGTAAATCTTGAAGGTTTTAAATCTTACTTTAGAATTTTACTCACCTGCATATACTTTCTTGCCAACGTCTCGGTTGATTGGCTAACTTTGAATGGAATAAAGTAAAACGATTTGGTGAGTCGATCCACAATAACTCAAACTGCGTCGTTACCCTTCGTGCTATGAGGGGGAGCAGTCACAAAGTCCATGGTAATGTGCTGCCATTTCCATTCTGGGATTGGTAACGGCTGAAGTAGACAAGCAGTTCTGTGATATTCAGCCTTCACTTGCTGACATATTAAGCACTTTGCTACGCTCCTTCCTACTTCTCGCTTTATTCCATGCCACTAGTAGTGTTGTCGTAGATCCTTATACATCTTCGTGCCACCGGGGTGTACATAATACGGAGAGCTATGAGTTTCTTTCATCAACTCTTCTCGAACAGGGCTGACTGGCATGCATAAAAGGCTCCCATACCGTAAGGATCCGTCTTCATGGATGATGAAGTTAGTTCAAAGACCACTTTCTACTTGTTCTCGAATCTTTTGTAACTTAGCATCATATGCTTGAGCTGCCTCGATCTGATTGATAAGAGTGGACTGAACTTGTAAGTTCATCAAGGATGATGTGTTACCTGGCATAACTACTTCAATCTCTAATCCGTGTAGTTCTTGCTATAGCCTCCACTGAGTGGTGAGGTTCATTGCTAAAGGATGGCGACTAAGTGCATCGGGGACTACGTTCACCTTTCCAGGATGATATTGTAGGTCGATGTCAAAGTCTGCCATGAGCTCTAACCATCTTCTCTGCCGCATGTTGAGTTCCTTCTGAGTAAATAAATACTTCAGACTTTTGCGGTCAGTGTATATATCCACTCGTTCTTCCAAAAGATAGTGACGCCAAATCTTGAGTGTAAAGATGACGGCTGCCAATTCCAGATCATGTGTTGGATAGTTGCGCTCATGGACTTTTAACTGCCTTGATACAAAAGCCACAACTTTTCCATCCTAATGTAGAACACATCCTAATCTTTTATCGGACGCATCACAATGTACATCGAATCAGCCAGATCGATCCGGTGTTACGAGGATAGGTGTAGAGGTTAATCTCGACTTGAGTTCCACAAAAGCCTTCTCACATGTTTCTGACCACACGAATACTTTGTCTTTACGTGTAAGCTTGGTCATGAGTGTTGTGATCTTTGAAAATCTTTCGATGAAACGTCTGTAGTATCTTACTAAGCCCAGAAAACTTCTTACATTTTTGACGGATTTTGATGTAGGCCATTCGCTGATAGCTGACATCTTAACTGGATCTACAGAGATTCCTTCGCCTGAAACGATATGTCCGAGAAATCCGACCTGGTCTAGCCAAAATTCACACTTGCTATACTTGGCGTAAAGTTGATGTTGCCGTAATGTCTCCAAGATAATGTAAGTGCTCGGCGTTCTCCTTCCGATTCTTTGAATACACCAGGATGTCGTCGACGAAGATAACCACAAACCGGTCTAAGTACTCTCGAAAAACATGGTTCATCACGTTCATAAAAATGGATGGTGCATTGGTCACTCTAAATGGCACTACGAGATATTCATAATAGCCATAACGAGTCATAAACACCGTCTTCAGAATTTCGGACTTCTTGACCTTCACCTGATGATAACCTGAGCGAAAATCTAACTTATAGAAAACACAAGATCCACTTAGTTGATCGAAAAGGTCATCAATGCGAGATATTGTTACTTCGTTCAGTGCTTGATAATCCACGCACATTCGGTACGTACCTTCCTTCTTCTTCACTAGTAGCACCGGTGATCCCCAACTTGAGGTATTGGGTCTCATCCAACCTTTCTTCAGTAGCTCGTCTAACTGGATATGGATTTCTTTCAATCCTTCCAGACTTAGTAGATATGGAGCTTTTATTACAGGTTGTGCACCAGGTTGAAAATCAATACTAAATTCAAGAGTTCGATTAGAAGGCAAACCTGATATTGTTTAGGGAAAATATTCTCGAACTCTCGAACTACTTCAGACTTTTCTTCTTCAACTAGTAGGGAGAACACTTCTGTAGTTTTCGGCTTAGCACGGTAGCTTCCTGGCTCCAAAGTTCTGTCTCCACTTTTGAAATAGAAGACTGGGTGATCTGGTATCTCAAATACTACCCTTCTGTAACAACAGTCAATGGTAGCATAAAATACTACCATCCAGTCCATTCCCAACACCACATCGAAATTCGGTATGTCCAGCACTTTGAAATTTGCATAGAATTCTCGGCCGTAAATTACAACTGAGCACTGATCATATCCCAAAGTTGCCTTCAAGACTCCATTCTCGGAACTGACGTTCCAACTTGAAATGGGTGGTTTAACGGGAATCGCGTGCGTTCACATGAACCGTTGTGATATGAAGCAATGTGAAGCTCCAGTGTCGAAAAGTGCGAGTGCAGGAAGGGTGGATACTAGTATAGTACCTAAGTTGTATGAGGTTGCATTTAAGTATAGGGGAAAGATAACGATGTACAAGTTTTGAAAGGTTAAAAGGATGAGAAGAATTTATCGCTGATGACCTATCTTGTGGCTTCGGCTTCATCGACCGTCATTGTGAAAGCATGACGTCTTGGTATATTCCTCCTCGCCGGCAGCACATTCCTCTGTCCCTGGGGCACGTTTCTCTGTGCCTGATGGAATTGATACTGAGGCTGTGCTGACAGTCCACATGGAGCTGGTGCAGGAAGAACGAGGCGGGGTGCAGGTGCCTGAATAGTTAGCCTCTGCAGAGTTTGCATTGTGGGTCTGGATGCTGGTGCAATGTTACTTCGATATGGTTATGCTCCTATAGCATGAGTAAATGCACCATAAATCAAACACAAACCATTTCCACGTCTGCAGTCCTTCGCCAAATATCCAGTTCTCTTGCAGTAGAAATAGAAATCTTGACTGGATCGGCTAAACGATCCTCCTGACCTCTTGGGTGCAAAAGTCGGCTTGGAAGAGACTCCTCCTGTCATCTGGGTAACGGACGTTTGATTCAGCTTACCCTTCTTCTTGACCACAGCTTCATAACGGCGCGCTGCCTTCAGAGCGAATTCATGAGTAAGATGGTCACCTGTGGCTAAACCGGCTTGAATCTCCGGGTCTAAACCTTGTTGGAATCGTCTAGCCCGAATCTCATTAGTAAGGATCAGGTGTGCCGTGAACCTAATATAATGTTGATGTCAGAATAGTAACGTGTTTTATGGAACAGAATTTGAGACGAATTCTTTACCTGCTAAGCATGATGAATTCGGCATCATATTCATCCACTGACTTTACCTGCTAAGCATGATGAAAAGGGCAGTCTCGGGGAAAAAATTCGCATCGAATAGTTCGCGGAACGTCTTTCACTATAATGGTTATGCAAGACGGCTTTCCTCGGCCTTCCACCAGACTCTTGTGTTGTCCGTGAGCTGAAGTTTTGCCACACGAACCCAAGCTATGTCTAGTACCTGCGCTGCTGTAAGGTCGTCCTCAATACTTTGGGCCCACTCTGCAACCTCAAAAGGACTCTCTTTCCCTGAGAAGTTCCTTAAACGCAATGCCCGGAATTGCTTTACTCCAGATGCTTCGGCTTCATAGTGGTTCATCAGGATAGCAGTCTGCTGCTGCTGGCCCTCCAAAAAGCTTTTGATGGCTTCTAGAAGTACCGTCTGTTCGTTGATTGGTGCAGCGACGGTAGATGGAGGTAGTAAGGTAAGCGGCGGTCTGTTGCTATTAACATTGGTGCTGGTGTTGTTTGGAGAATCTATCATCTTGATAGAAAAGACAGGTTGGGATAGATTCAAGAAATTTGAAATGCAAGGAATGTATAGTTACTGATTCTTATAATTCTTGTGATATATTGCTTAAGATTTCATGCAGAACTGACTTGCATGGGTCGCCAATAAAATCTATCATGCCCCACTTCCCAGTAGACGGAAACGGTGACGTGGCAAGCCCGCAACGTATTTATTATTAGAATCTTGTTTCCCTTAATAAATACATTAAGCATGAGTAAGTAATATAACAATGTGCAAGCATAAAAAGAGTAATAAAATTAAACAGCAACTCTATTTACATTCATATTTCAAAAACAAGTATCGAAAATAAAAGGATACAATGATTTAAACAAATGCCTAAATATTGGCATACAGAAAGTAAATGCAGAGAGGAGCTAGTATTCAGACTGGGTAGCGAACTGGTCCAAGTCCTCCTGGCTCGGCTCGATCTCCTCAGAGTCCGGTCCTCCTGACGAATATTCCAAGGAAAAGAAATAGAGAGGAATGTCATCAGCGAACTAGCGCTCGGTAAGTCTCCAAAAGAAATAAATAATGATGAGTGAAGGTATGTAAAAAATGAATAGAAACCAAGTACTATTGAACAGGTAAAGTTGTATGAAAAGGTATCTTAAGCATGATCATTTATAGGTATAAAATAGCTATTCTAACGTAGTTATTTGTAGTTTGATAAAGAAAGTATTCATGTATACGAGAGGAGTCCAACTTACGCCATGGACTATGATAACATGTAGTATAAGGCCCCGTCATAACCCACGGGACAGCGGCACGTAAATTCATGTAGGTGTCTTTTAAAGTGATATCTCATGCCACGATATATGTTCCGTACCAATTTATCCCTTATCCCCACTTATTATAGTATACGGTTCAAGTTTACAGGTCTTGGCTCAATCCATGAATATAGAGTATAAGTTTATGTTCAAGTTGTAATCATGTGTACATGTATTCATGTCAAGTCCATACCAAATTATATTCATGGTTCGGTAAAATCAAGTCAATTATTCAAGTTCAAGTTTGGACATTCACACTCAAGTTCAAGATCAAGTAAGTTTGGGTTTGAGTTAGATTCGAGTTTGAGTTTGTATTCAGGCTATAGTCAATATCTTATGAATGGATTTAACTCTTGAAATTCTTAAGTTCAAGAATAATCGGACAACCGCTGCACATGAACAGCAGGATTTACGTCTTTTTTCAAGACGATTGTTATTGATAATTCTGTTAAATTGCAGTGTTGTCTAACCTGAATAAGTAAGCACTCACTTTCCCCAGCTCGCTGGGCTCAAGAGAAATGATACCGCTTAAATCTATATTAAAATAGGGTTCTTAAAAATTTATTCTTGTTGTTATATTGTTTGCATTTCTCGATAGGGTTTTATGAAAAATGTTATAATATTGTTTTAAAAATAAACCTCGAGGGTGATTTATAATATTAAAAGTTTTTATAAAAAAAAGTATTTTGGTTTTAATGGTATTTTGGTGATAAAACCTAGCTTTTAAAAGTTTATGATATTTTTGTGAAAACTATACTTTTGCAAACTTGGTGGTATTTTTGTGTAATTTTAATTTTTTATTTTAATAATATATTTTTCAAAAATTAGTTTTCATAGAAAAATACGGATTTATGATTTATATAATTTTCAAATGATTTAATTTGTTTTAAAAGTCATATTCATTAAAACTAATATTTTACTTCCTTTCGAGACCGAATTCTCCGTGAGAAATTCTGTATCCCACTCTACTATCCCTAAAACATGCGATAACCCATGCCATCTATAAATAGGTTCTCTTAAAAGGGTTGTAAAAATGTAATTGCAAAGGATTTAAAAATATCGATTAAAAAAACATTTTTTGTAAGTAATGGTATTTTAATGAAAATTCTATTCCTCAAATTAAATATGTATCTAAAATATCATGCTATGCATTTATAGTGTATGTGATGCGGTAGGTCATTAACCCATGAATTTTCTATAGGTATATATTTCGAGGTTTCGATAAAAAGATTACTTTTAAAGTTCATCGTATTATGGTGTAATTTTGTTGTATGGTTTATTTAGCCAAAAAAAATTTAAAAAATCAAAAGTAATTTAGATGAATAATATTTGAGGTGATGTTAGAAGATTTAGGTTGGAATTTTTAACATAGCAAGAGTGAAAAAATTTATTAAAAGAAGTTTTACTTAACCTAACTCCATTTTAGTCAAATTGTTTTAGAAAATGGTTTGAGATAAAACGAAAGAGAAAGGAAGGGACTTACGGTTTGTGTAACATTGTGAAGAGAGTAAGAGAGAGTGGGTCTTCGTGGCGTCGCAGTATCATTGGGAATGGCTCCGGTCTTCAACGGAACGGACTCGGATTGCTAACTCTTCTTAATTAGTCTTAACCCCTTTCTTGAACTTAGAAATTTAGAGAATTTTTGATAAACTTTCAGAATAAGGGAGAGTTAGGGGATGGGGTGGTATTTATAGGGTAAAAATGAGAGAGTGTAGGAATTAAAATTGAATTAAAAAAATTAAAATAGTGTTAATGGGTAGGTGAAAGGACTGAGCAACTCTCTGTTTAATTCAAAGAAAACAAATAGGAAAAAGGAGTATGGGGAGTCTAAAGGACACACGGGCGAAACACGGAGGGATTTGGAGCAATGGGAACTGCTCGTGCTGGCCAAACGAGGGAAATGGGCGGCCAGATCATAGCCACGTGCCTCGAGCTTTGTGCCATGTGTGTTATTTGGTTTTAACTCCTCATTTATCCTATTTGATTTTTCTTAAAGTTTTCGATTCTCCGTGTATTGCACGTGCAACTCTTGGGCTTCCGAAAAGTTAAAATGAAACATATTAAAAATAATTGGGGCCGATGGGATTCGAACAAGCAGGCTAAAGAACAGCAGTGGAGAGTCTTAACCAGTGAACTATAAGAAGATTCTTGCTTTTATTGAACAAAATTAACTTATAACTCCTAATCAGGCTGAAATACTATTTCTATACATTTGAACAAGTTACATTTGTACAGGGATTTCAGAGACGTTACAGTTTCCTCATAGATGGTGACAGGGAGCTCTGCATCATGACTATGATGACCCTAACTTACCACTACTACTGTCCCTGACTATGAGATCTGGCAGGTGGATGATTATAACGCCGTTCTAAATTTGGCTTTAAAAGTGCACATATATATGACTCTGTCAGAGGGTTGTTGTAGTCAGTGGGAGCAGTGGAAGCGTGGTAGGCTAGAAGTTTATGTCTATTTATAAACTAAAACGAGTATAGCAAAGATAGATCATCTGTTTTGATGTGACAGTCATAGCGCTTGACTTCATCAAAACAACAGATAAACCTGATAACAAAGTAGTAGGGAGTGATGTCCTGGTATTTGGATAACATCCTCTTGATAGGAAGTGATGTTCTATACTACGATCAGTTATACTGTGGTTGTCTCATGTGTTTCTCCACAAAGGATCTGGATAAAATATCAAGGATTCTGATAACTAGATCTATGCTTTTAGATCTAGATTTGGGATGTGTCCCAATTTGGGTACTTTGACACTATTCTAAAGTGTTTTAGAATGGACGACTCCTAGTGTGGTGGTGTACCCGCAGGTAATGGAGTCACCCACTCTAAAGAGATGTCTTCTTGACTGATAAGGAGAGGGATTTGCATGGATGACATATCACTCGCTTAAGCAATTGAGTTAATCATGCGATATCAAGTACCAGACCAGATATTGCTTTTTCACCAGGTGTAGTAAGTAAATATTAGTCCAATCCTAGAGAAACAAAGGGAACTAGTTATGAACACAAAAGAATGTTCTTGGTATATGGTAACAGCAGCCTCCTGTAGAAGGAGGATATCTTTTCGGGCTTCTAAAATGGCCTGGATGACAAAGTGGCTGTCAGATTTAATAGTTTACCCTCTTTTGAGGTGCGGTGTGTTGGATAGGTTTCCAAGCAAGATACTGAGGTGGTCATGGCGCTGGGTGTTGATTACATCAGCAATTGAATACAGCCTATGTTGGATTTGGATGTTCATTATGAACATGATCCCATCAGCTATCCAGACAAATTCTAAGAAAAGTATCGCTCAGTTCAGGAGATAATCATTCTCCGCGAAGCTGAGATATACAAAGATAAAGATAGAAACATTGGAGCGAATCCACTCACTGAGGCTATTTCTCGAACACGAATGTTTCACAAACATATTTTATGAAACTGATTAGTAGAGAAGTTGGGTATTCGGTAGCACACGGGCTGTGAGTACGTGATACCGCAATAATTAATTTTAAGTGCAAGTGGGAGATTGTTGGATATAGTGCCCTCAAGGCAATTATTGTAATTGCAAGCAGACGATTATGATAATTGAGGAAGGACCTATATGGATAGAACAGTTGTCACGCCCCGCTTCCTAATAGACGGAAACGGTGACGTGGTAAGCCCGCAACGTATTTACTATGAAATAAATACGTTAAGCGTAATTAAGCAATATAACAATGAATAAGAATGACAAGAGTAATAAAATGAAACAGCAACTTTATTTACATTCAACTTTACATACAACTGTCTGAAAATAAAAGATACAATAATAAAACAAATGCCTAAACAATGGCATACAGAAAGTAAGTGCAGGCTGGAAAGAGCTAATAGTATGGCTGGGCAGCAACTTGGTCCAAGTCCTCCTAACTCGGCTCTATCTCCTAATGAACATTCTAAAGAAAAAAAAACAGAGAGGAATGTCGTCAGTGAACTAGCGCTCGGTAAGTCCTAAAAGAAGTAACGGAAAATAGAATATCATGTGAATAGAAACTAAAAAAACAGAGGACAGGTAAAATTGTAAATGATCATTCACAGGTATAAGATAGTTATTCTAACGTGGTTATTTGTAGTTTGATAAGGAATGTATTCATGTATATGAGAGGAGTCTATCTTACCCCGTGGACTATGGTAACATGTAGTACAAGGCCCCGTCATAACCCACGGTACAATGGCACGTGAATTCATATAGGTGTCTTTTAAAGTGACCTTTCGTGCCACGATATACGTTCCGTACCAATCTACCCCTTTATCCCCGCGTATTGTATTGTATAGATTAAGATTACAGGTCTTGGCCGAATCCATGGAAATAAAATATTCAGGTTCATATTCAAGATGTAATCATCTGTTCAGATAGTCATGTCGAGTTCATGTCACATTATAATTATGGTTCGGTCAAGTCGGGTCAAGTATACAAGTTTGAATTTAATATTTAAATTCGAGTATTCAGGTTCATGATCAAGTATTCAAGTTCGTGTTTGATTTTGGATTCTGGTTTGAGTTTGGACTCAGATTGAGTCAGACACTTGTGAACGGATTTAAATCTTGAATTTCTTAGGTTCGGAAGTAATCGGCAACTGTTGCACATGGACGGCAGGATTTGTGTCTTTTTCCAAGACAATTGCCATTGATAACTCCGTTAAATTTTCTAGCCTAAATAGGCAAGCACTCACTTTCTCCGGTTCCTTGGGGCTCAAGAGAAATGATACCGCTTAAGCATATATTAATTCTATAGTCCTTAAAGTATTATTTGCATATCTCGAGGAGGTTTTATCAAAAATATGTTAATATTGTTTTTAAAAATAACCTCGAGGGTGATTTACAAGATTGAGGGTTTTCATGGGCATGTATTTTAATTATTAGGGTATTTTAATCATAAAAACTTATCTTTTAAAAGTTTATGGTATTTTATTGAAAACTAACCCTTTTTGGTAACTTGATGGTATTTTATTAACATTTTAATCTTTCATTTTAAAAAATATAGTTTCATAATATGTTTTTATTGAAAATACGGATTTATAATTTTTATATAATTTTTTCAAAAATTATTTTTGTTTAGAAAAATCCCATTTCTTAAAAACCATATTTTATTTCCTTTCGAGATCAAATACTCCGTGAGGAGTTCTGCATCTCGCTCTACTATCCCAAGGATGTGCGATAATCCGCACCATCTATTAGCGGGTCCCCTAACGAGAGTTGTAGAGACGTATTTGCCAAAAATTACAGAATACCGATTTAAAGAAACTTGTTTTGAAAAGGTGTGGTATCTTAATGAAAAACTTATTCTTTAAAATAGCTATATGTTTAGAGTACCGTGCTATGAAACCATAGTATGTGTGTGGGGTAGGTCATTACCCCGTGAAGTTTTTCTAAAGGTATTTAAACTAATTATTGAGAAGTGTTATACTAAAGTTCATGGTATTTTAATGAAAAGTTCGTTATACGATAGTTTCACATGGAAGTTTTGGTTAAACTCAAAACTAAAAGATTGTAATCGAAGTTACAAATAGGGTGGTAAAGTTAGTTTGACCTATGTATTAAGGAAAAGGGAGTTCCAAGTTCTTAAAAAAATGTATCGGAGGTAACTCCACTTTACCGATATATTTTTAGGAGATGATTTGGAATGAAAAGAAGAAGAGATGAGAGGGGCTTACAGCTTAGTAATATCGAGAAGAGAGTAAGGAAGAAGAGAGAGGCTTCATGGCGTCGCGGGTGCTCCGGAAACGGCTTCGATCTTCGATGGTAGAAGCTTGTTTGCTAACCCCACTTAACTCCACTTGCACTTAAGAACTTTTGAGGTGATTTTGCTAGAAATTTTCAGAATAGAGAGAAGCTAAGGTATGGGGTGGTATTTATAGTGAAGAATTAAGGTTTGGGAATTACAAATGCATTAGACATGTGTTAAATGGTGAATTGAAGGGTCTCTGTTTGATTGCAGGAAAATCAAACGGTGCAGGGGAGTTAAGGGGAGCTGAAGGGATAAGTGTGCAAAGCACAGAGCAAAATAGGGCACATCTGACCGTTGGTGCCGGCCAATAGGTGAGTTTAAGCGGTCGGATCTTGAGGCATTGCCTCGAGATTCGTGCCACATGTGTATATCTGTATTTACTCCATTTTATGCATGTTTGATTTTTCTGAAACTTTTCATTTCTCCATGTATTGCACGTGCAACTTTTGAGCTTCCAAAAAATAAAAAGGAAAAAAAATCTAAAAAATAATTGGGTCTGATGGCAATCGAACGCACAGGTTATGTCACAACGGTGCAGGGGCTTTACCAGTGAGCTACAAGTTGCTTCTTGATTTTATTTAACAAAAATAACTTTTAACTCTTACACAGGCTGTAATACTGTTTTCTGTACAATAACAAAAAAAAATTCTGTACAGTGATTTCAGAGTCGTTACATTCTACCCTCCTTATAAAAATTTTGTCCTCGAAATTTACAATTGCATAGGGACTAATTTTCAAAAAGGTAAAGGTATCATGCACACATATCTTCTTCTCTTTCCCAAGTTGATTCTCCTGGCGCATCCTTTCTCCACATTACTCGGACCAAATTTACCTCCTTGTTCCGTAATGTTTTCACCTTTCGGTCTAAGATCTCAACTGGTTGTTGCTCGCAGATTAGGTCGGTTTGTACTGTGAGCTCTGAGTGATCAAGTATATGGCTAGGGTCGCTCACATATCGTCGTAGTTTGGATATGTGAAACACATTGTGCACTCCTTCCAATGAGGATGATAGTGCTAAACGGTATACCACTTCTCCAACTCTTTTGAGTATGTCGAACGGTCTTATGTATCTTGGGCTTAATTTACCCCTCTTGCCAAAACAGATCACTCCTCTGTTTGGAGAGATCTTCAGGAATACATGGTCTTCAGGTTGGAACTTCAGATGTCGACGCTTTGCATCTACCCAATGTTTCTGTCGGTCTTGGGCTATGCGCATCCTTTTCCTGATTGTGCGAATCACATCTATAGTTGCCACGATCATCTCTGGTCCAAGAAGTTCACGGTCTCCAACGTCGTCCCAACTCAACGGGAAACGACACTTCCGTCCATAGAGTGCTACGAAATGTGCCATCCCAATATTTGCCTGATAGCAGTTGTTGTATGAAAACTCCACAAGGTGTAGATGATCTTCCCACAAACCTCCAAAGTCTAACATACAGGCTCTTAGCATGTCTTCCAGAATCTGAATTGTTCACTCAAACTATCCGTCTGTTTGTGGATGATACGCCGTGCTGAAATTCAGACTCGTTCCCAGGCTAGCTTGCAGACTCTGCCAAAACTGTGATCAGAATCTTATATCACGATCGGAGACGATGTAAACAGGTATTCTATGTAATCTTACGATCTCCTGCATGAGTTTATGGGTGTCAAATATGGTACATCTTGAAGGTTTTAAATCTTACTTTAGATTTATGCTCACCTCCATGTACTTCTTATTGGATATAGTGCCCTCAAAGTCAATTATTGGATTGCAGGCACGTGATTGCAATGATTGAGGGAGGACCTATACCGGTAGGACAGTCTTACTCGAAATGATAGTATGCTATCTGGTTTATCTTTATCATACGTGTACTGCTTTAGGTGACATGATATATCACTATTGCACGTTGATAGAGCCCATAGGATTCTTGCTTGACTACCAACAGTATGACGGCGATCATATACGTGAGAGTTGGGTAGTCTATAAGCACATCCTTAAAAGTGGTCCCTAGTCACGGGAGTTTCGAGATAGGGCATCGATACTCCGGAGTAGACTAGTGTATACAGTCGAGACCCCGACAAGGGGCGGTGGCCGGTCTTATAAGCCATTGGTGTCAGTTGGTTCACCTAAGATGTATACAGGTGTGTAGGGTGTTTTTCGTCACCCCATTGAGATGGGAATACGTGCGCGCTTGTCAGGCGTACTACAGATTCCCCCTGCCTAGGGTAGGTAGGGGTTTAATGATTGTGGGGATCCGAATCTCCGGCAGCCGCGGACTAAGTTGCCGTTAATTACCCATCGCCTTTGGAGCGAGGGAACTTCCGATTGACGGGTTAAACTGGTCATGCGAACTCAATGTGCAGTGTACGTGTGTTTTGCTTTGGAGGGGGCTTGGATATATCGGGGGGCCCGCAGAGTTTTTACGGGGGTCCCGCTACCCGGATAGCAGGCTGGGGGTCAAGGGGGCTAGCAGCCCCCTTTACGGGGAGCAAGGCAGCGCCCGGCCCAAAAAAATTTTGAAGGGGATAGTGTTGTAGAGTGTGTGTGTGTATGTATATATGTATGTTGGAGATAGTGCCCTCATAGTCAATTATTAGATCGCAGGTACGTGATTGCAATGATTGCGGAGGACCTATCCCGGTAGAACAGTCTTGCTCGAGATGATAGTATGCTATCTGGTTTGCCTTTATCAGTCGTGTACATGTTCAGGTGACTGATTGCATGTTACACTTTGATAGAGCCCTTAGGATCTTGCTTTACTACCAACAGTATGATGGCGATCATATACGTGAGAGTTGGGCAGTTTATATGCATATCCTTAATTGTGGTCCCTAGTCGTGGGAGTTTCGAGACAGGGCATCGATACTCCGGAGTAGACTAGTGTATACAGTCGAGACCCCGACGAGGGGCGGTGGCCGGTCTCATAAGCCACTGGTGTCAGTTGGATCACCTAAGATGTATACAGGTGCTCATTGGGTTATGAGTACACCGGACAGGACTCGCCGGGAATCTGCTAGTTAGTACTATACCTATCGTCAGATAGCAGTTCCCTGGTGACATGTGTACAGGTTAGTTCATCGACCTGAGGTCGTCATTTGTCTCGTGTGAGTTCCCACTGTGCTTTGATTTCTACCCTACCACGGCTCAAAGGAGTCGTGCAAACAGGTAGCTTTTGGGTACAGTCCCGAGCCATATGGAGGCACGTGAGCGGATCGGCAGGGGATTCGTCTCTCCCGGTATTGGGGGCGAGGTTGTGTTGTGTCTAGGAGAGCCATTACACATAGTCCATGGCCATGGCAGGAGATTTACTGGTAGGTACTCCAGTAGTATCTCAGGGTGTTATTGGGCTTCACTCCGACACGACTTATACTGCTATTGAGGGTCTGACGTTTCTAGCCCCCTAGGTAGATATGCGATACTCATTGACGAACGGACCGGACTGTATATACATTGTCACTGTTAGGCTCAGTAGGGTTTCTGGATGAGTTCGCTCATCGGCCTCCCTTGAGTTCGCTCATCAGCCTCCCTTGAGGTCAGTCCATGGGCAGCCGTTACGCATAGCTAGTGCCGCTGACGGTTTGTTGTTAAACCCACTGCCAGGGTACTGACGAGTCATTAGAGTCCCCCACAGACAGTTTTCCAAGTTCGGGCGAAACTTTGTAGAGGCCGTATGGTTTTATGGCAGGGTTCGGAAAATGCATGTGCGTTTTCGCACGTGTTATTTTTCGGGGAGATAATACTGGTCGGCTTTGGTTTAAGCCGGATCCGAGTATTATATTGAGTAGGTATAATATCTTTGTCTCAGTTGCATTTGTATTCGGTCGTAATACAAATGCGGGTATATTTATACAGTTTCGGGGTTATCCTGAAAGTCGTTTCATGATCACTTTTGGAAGTTGCCAGTTTCCAGTTTTCTATCAGCCGTCTTTTAACATTCGGTTAAAGACGGATTTATCTTTTCTTGGATGAGGTGAGTCGTGCTTCTAGAAGATTCTAGATGAGGTGACTAGGATTAATTGGTGTTGTGTTTTCATTGGTTGCATTAATGGTTAGATGATGTGTTATTATGACTCATGCTTTGACATTAATACATTTTGTTCTTGTTAAGATCTTTTCTTCATGATAAGCTTCATGATGTGGTCACCCCCCTCTCCTACACTCACCTCCCCATCCATATAGTGGCCGGCCCTCTCTCTCCTCCCTCACTCTCTCATTTTGTGAAATTATGGTTGCTTAAAAGATAAGACTATAGTTTTGGATGCATGGAAATTTCATAGTTCATTTCTTGTTCCATTTCATTTCCATCGGCAACTTCATTAACCGATCGTCCACGGATTTGGACGAAGTGAGACAAACTCATCTACTCATTCTCTATATCATTCTTGGTCGTCTCTTTTAGCAAACTTGACGATCGAGTTGCCTCGAGTCAGAGGCGGGAGCCCGTTTAAAGAATCAGTGATGTGGTGCCACCTCGACGAGGATATCGGAGTTCGACGAGATTGGAGCAGCCGCAACAGAGCGTGGGATGATGGTTAAAGAACGAAGGACTCGGATCGTTCGGTATAACCTTTCTACACTCTTTACAGTTTGTTAGTTTAGCAATAATGGAAAATCCGGGTTAAAGTATACGATAGCGCCAGTTAAAAAGTTTTTGTTCCGCATTTGGCGTCTGTAGACGGCCGGGGCGCTAACGTAGACTTACAGTGGTATCAGAGCCTCACCATTTTGCTATACTAACTTGTGCTAACGCGTTTAAAACATCGATCGAACCGGAAATCGAAAATTGCAAAATTCCAACTTGACAGTTTCTGTTGATTTTAAATGGCCTCCTAAAATTTTTATACATGTCTCAGAAAACTGTGCAGGCTTTTCTAAGAACCACGACAAAATTTGGGGACATGAATCCACCAAACCGCCGCGCATCCGCGGCCACTTGGTGAGCTCATGCTCTCAAATTTGTACAGTGGGTTCTCTGTTGGATTTTGGGGTTTTTGGTAAATATCGTTTTGGCCCAGATTTTATTACTGTTCACCAGTAAGCAGTGGGGCCCACTTCTTGATATTTGGTCGATCGAAATTTAAACATGTTAGTTTACAGTGCTTACATTATATCTCCGACCGGGAATGTCATTTGATCGGTAAACCGCGTCCGATTGCTATAGTTCTTTTAGACGGGTTTGCGAACGTGACATTCGCGATGATGTTCTGTGTTGTGCTGTGATGTTGCGGATTTGTCGTGGTGGATAGCAGTGTGCAATGGTAGTACAGTTTGAGTTTATTTGTACATTTGATATTGCGGGGCGAGCGTCCAACTTGTGGACTGCCGTCACTGCCTGTTGTATAATATTATTTTGGGGCACGACCAGGTTGCGGTCGATGTACCTGTTGTACTATTTTTTCATTACTGTACTAGGTTTCACCCCGCGACGGAGTGCACGGATAGCCGGGTTCTGGAGGGCAACGGGTCCGCATCTCATGGCTTTGAGAGGCAGAGGGGCCCCACTCTAAAATTGGCAGACTATTCACTGCACTCGTAGGGGGTACAGGTTGACCCAAGGAGGGGTGCTCAATTTACCGGATTCCGTGAAGTGCCGGGTGTTCCATTCACTATGCTGTGGGGACTACCTCGCTTCAGGTTTTGGCGGGTAACTTGCCGCACCCGTAGGGGTCTAGGTTTCATTGCACAGGCTATCCACACGACAGGGGAACGTCGAGTTTCAGCAGCGGCTCTGTGAAACTCGGGGATCCCAGATTATCTGTATTGTTCTGTGATGCTTATTACTTTTCTGTAATGTTGCATATTATCACGCCTGGAGCGATTATGTATATTGGTTTATATACTATTAGATGTTGTATATGTTTTACACCCGCGCTAGTCCAGTCCCCGCTCTGTCGTTAGTTAAGTAACCTAACGGGTGATAACGGGACCCAGTGACGAATGCGGATGGCATATACGTACATTTTATTTTCGTTCTTTTCTGGTGTGATTGATTGATGGGACTGCGTTGATTCTGATCAATGCAAAGTAAAACAAACCTGTTTGATGTTGTTGGAACAATTTAAAAAGTGTTATTGCAAAGACGTTTCCTTTTGTTTTGCATAGCGGTATTCTGTGGAATATCCTGCACCTCATTCGACGGGGCAAGGGCCGATATCCCTTCACCGGGACTGACCCCTTGGGCAGAAGTTTGCGTCAGGGTAATAACTTCACTATAGTCGATTACATGTTGCTTTGCATCGCGGTATTCAGTGGAATATCCTGCACCTCATTCCACGAGGAAAGAGCCGAGATCCCTTCACCGGGAATGACCTCTTTAGCAAAAGGTTTTCGCCACTATATTTTAAAAAGCTATCAGGTTCCTTCAACGAGATCAAGTTCATTACGCTAAAGGTTTTTCGCCAAAAACCAGCCGTAGCCCTCTGTCGTTTCTTATGGATGGTCAGTAATATTCAAGCTATGTTTGTTGGCTTTCGTCAAGGCATAGTGTTTGGTAGTTGCTGGGGTATTCATTTGTTGCATAGATAGATGTGTTGGTTTGGGACAGTCGTATTACCTTGTTGGCTTTCGTCAAGGGTATGTACGGGTGGGTTCAAATTAACAAGATAATGACGGGCAGAACTTGACATGTGACTTATGATTTGTTGACATTCGCCAAGGTCATAAGAACATGGGGTAAAAATCATATCGGGAGTTTCTAAAGAAACTGAAACTTGCCAAGTATGCGCATACCTTCTGGAGTATGAGTAACGTGGATGCATTCCATCACGTTATCATGCGATGAGAGTTGGATCCCGATTCCCACTGATGAGTTGGTTTACTCTTCGGGTGATCCCGATTGATTCTTCTTTTAGGTTTGGAGGAGAATTTGACAGGACAGTGGGAGGTTTCCGGATTAGATAAAGTGATAACCATTCTGATCTAGGTTAGAATGCACGCAGAGTGTTTCTTTTCTCTCTCTCTCTTTGGCAGCGACCTTTGACCGACCCTAGACTATGACTCAGTGACCAAGTTGACCGAACCTTCTTAAAATATTGGCTTTTGGATTGTCTATGTTGCATAAGTCATTGCCACTCCTTCTTTTACCCTTTGAATTTCTCAGAACACCCGTATTACTACGGATATCCACTTCCATTGGATAGATCCATCGTATGGTTATATACGAACTCGAAGGGACTTCTTCGAGGATGGATCCAGGTTCAGGAGAAATAGAATTGGTTTATTCAGTTGTCTTTTATTATCACCTTCTCTCAGGTTGCGAGAGCTCCTTGGTTTAGGAGAGTACACCTATTACGCTTATTGGATAGTCTTATTCCAAACCATAGGCAGGTGCCGAAAGGTAGGGAATGAAGAAAACCAATTGGCCTAAGTAGGGTGTGCAGAAGGTAATATGTAAAGACAAAATAAAGGAATTAGAAAGAGGGCAAAGTAAATTGCGACTGATATCATTCACGACCAAACCGCGTACTTCATCGCCACTCCTATTTCACCTTTAAAGGAATAAGGTATTATTCAGTTGTCTTTTATCATCACCTTCTCTCAAGATACGAGTACTCCTTGGTTTAGGAGGGTACACCTATTATGCTTACTGGATAGTCTTCTTCCAAACCATAGGCTGGTGCCGAACGGTAGGGAAGGAAGAAAACCATTTAGCCTAACGATGGTATACAGATGGTAACGACTAAAGACAAATAAAGGGATTTGGAGAGATGGCAATAAAATATACGGTTGAAGTCATGAATTGGATTATGGAAGAGGCATTGCTATGAATACCAAGATACCCCTACGAAACATTTTCATGTTTCAGTGCATTGTTAAAGAAAAACTGTTTTCCCGATCAGACACTTACTCCAAGGGTATGTATTTACCAGGTTTCATTCTCATATCTGTATGGTTTTACAAATGATGAGTGGGAGTAAGTTATTGGGAATTAGGTGATTATCCTCATTATATCGGAATTCGTTGTAATTGGTGATATTTGAGGAAATCGCCAGGGTACAGTTTTCAACCTACGACGCACAGGTTATGAGTTGTTCAACTCAGCGGACTTATACAGAGTATTGTATGTTGTCCAAGTGTCCATCAGGACAAAGGGGTAGGTCCTCGTACTATGTTCTGTTTACTTATAACTTCTCTAGTATTTAGACAAGTGTTTCGTAGAAATACAAGGTCTAAGTTTTGAGAAGTTGTGGGTATAAGAATAAAGTAGAGAACCAGGTATCACAAGTATCGGGATTCTTCAAAGAGATCGAAGATGTAGATTCTTGTGATTGGTATTCAGATGATAGTGATGGTTTTGAGAAACGTGTTTCTCTTTCAGGTTACTCATAATTGGATGGATTCCTAAGTTGAGTAATGCTGATTAGCCTCTTTCCATTAAGTTGATATGCACTGGAGACAGCTGCATGATTTGAATCAGGTTCCAATTAAATAAGTGCCAAAGTTTCTATATTGGATATAGAATGGGTCGTACCTTAAAAGATATTAAGGTACGGGGAGTTGTCCAGCTTTTGCTTAAAACCAGACTCTGGATAACTCAGGGCACGTTTCTGTGATGGCTGTTTGTGGGTTGACCCTGGCTATGACGAGGGTTGATATTCTACCATTTGGAATATCAATAGTGATATTGTTCTTGACTCGCCACAGTTTTAGTAAAATGGATTTTTTCAGAAAACAGTAGTGGGAGTATGGTAGAACTGGAAGTGATTGCAGAACCGCGAACGATTACGGAAAATTTAATAGGACCTATATATTCAATCAGGTTTGACATTCTAATAGCCACTCCGCAGATATGGTGGGTAACCTCAGACACCCGAGAGGTACTTCGGTAGCCTCAAGGACGGTGATAGGGAGGTTCTTATCTACCCAGACTTGACACTACTATTGTTCCAGGATATGAGACCCGGTAGGAGGGTTGTCGTAGTCAGTGGGAGCAGCACAAGCATAGTGGGCAAGTAGCTTATGTCTATTTATAGACTAGAGCAGTTATAGCGGAGATAGATCATCTAATTTTGATGTGACAGTCATGGGTTTGACTTCAATCAGAATAGGGGATGGATCTGTTAAGAAGGTAGTAGGGTGTGATGTCATGGTATTTGGATGACATACACAGAGTAGGAAGTAAAATTTCTATACTACGATCGGTTGTACTCTGGTCGTCACACAGTTGTTTCTCCAGACAGGATATGGATATAATATTTGACATTCTGGTTTCTAAGATCTATGGTTTTAGATCTGGAATTGGGTAGTTTCCCAATGTGGGTACTTTGACAGATATTCTAATGGTTTTTAGAATAGTTGACTCCTAGCATGGAGATGTACCTGCGGGTGATGGAGTCACCCTCTCTAAAGGTGTCGTATAGACTAAAGGGGAGAGGGAAGTGCATGATTGGCAGATCACTTGCTTAGGCAATTGAGTCAATCATGAGATGTCAAGTACCACACCAGATGTTGTTTTTGCACTAGATGCAATGAGTTTGTATTAATCCAATCCTGGAGAAACATAAGGAAGCAGTTTTAGAACATAAGTACATGTTCTATGGATTTGATGATGGCAGCCTCCTTCGGGAGACGATTATCATTCCAGGCTTCAAAGGTGACATGGATGACAGAGTGATTGTCAGAGTTATAGTTTTTCCCTCTGACGAAGAGGGACAGTATTATGGACAGGTGGTCCAAGAGGATACTGTGGGTGGCATGGTGCCGGATACTGATTAGGTTCAGTGATCAATACAGTCTAAGAAGTTTGGATAAGGAGTTCATTTATGAACGAGGTCCCATCAGAAATCCAGACATATTCTAAGACAGGTATTACTCGATTCGGGAGATGGCTTTCTCCGCGAACTTGAGATTAAGAGAGATATAGAAAGAAACATCTAGGCGGATCCACTCACTGAGGCTATTTCTCGAACACAATAGTTTTACAAACGGGCTTTATGAAACTGATTAGTAGAGGAGTTGGATGTTCGTTTTCACACGGGCTGTGAGTAGTCGACATCGCAATAATTAGCCTTGAGTGCAAGTGGGAGATTGTTGGAGATAGTGCCCTCATAGTCAATTATTGGATCGCAGGTACGTGATTGCAATGATTGCGGAGGACCTATCCCGGTAGAACAGTCTTGCTCGAGATGATAGTATGCTATCTGGTTTGCCTTTATCAGTCGTGTACATGTTCAGGTGACTGATTGCATGTTACACTTTGATAGAGCCCTTAGGATCTTGCTTTACTACCAACAGTATGATGGCGATCATATACGTAAGAGTTGGGCAGTATATATGCATATCCTTAATTGTGGTCCCTAGTCGCGGGAGTTTCGAGACAGGGCATCGATACTCCGGAGTAGACTAGTGTATACAGTCGAGACCCCGACGAGGGGCGGTGGCCGGTCTCACAAGCCACTGGTGTCAGTTGGATCACCTAAGATGTATACAGGTGCTCATTGGGTTATGAGTACACCGGACAGGACTCGCCGGGAATCTGCTAGTTAGTACTATACCTATCGTCAGATAGCAGTTCCCTGGTGACATGTGTACAGGTTAGTTCATCGACCTGAGGTCGTCATTTGTCTCGTGTGAGTTCCCACTGTGCTTTGATTTCTACCCTACCACGGCTCAAAGGAGTCGTGCAAACAGGTAGCTTTTGGGTACAGTCCCGAGCCATATGGAGGCACGTGAGCGGATCGGCAGGGGATTCGTCTCTCCCGGTATTGGGGGCGAGGTCGTGCTGTGTCTAGGAGAACCATTACACATAGTCCATGGCCATGGCAGGAGATTTACTGGTAGGTACTCCAGTAGTATCTCAGGGTGTTATTGGGCTTCACTCCGACACGACTTATACTGCTATTGGGGGTCTGACGTTTCTAGCCCCTTAGGTAGATATGCGATACTCATTGACGAACGGACCAGACTGTATATACATTGTCACTGTTAGGCTCAGTAGGGTTTCTGGATGAGTTCGCTCATCGGCCTCCCTTGAGTTCGCTCATCAGCCTCCCTTGAGGTTAGTCCATGGGTAGCCGTTACGCATAGCTAGTGCCGCTGACGGTTTGTGGTTAAACCCACTGCCAGGGTACTGACGAGTCATTAGAGTCCCCCACAGACAGTTTCCCAAGTTCGGGCGAAACGTTGTAGAGGCCGTATGGTTTTATGGCAGGGTTCGGAAAATGCACGTGCGTTTACGCACGTGTTATTTTTCGGGCAGATAATACTGGTCGGCTTTGGTTTAAGCCGGATCCGAGTATTATATTGAGTAGGTATAATATCTTTGTCTCAGTTGCATTTGTATTCGGTCGTAATACAAATGCGGGTATATTTATACAGTTTCGGGGTTATCCTGAAAGTCGTTTCAGGATCACTTTTGGAAGTTGCCAGTTTCCAGTTTTCTATCAGCCGTCTTTTAACATTCGGTTAAAGACGGATTTATCTTTTCTTGGATGAGGTGAGTCGTGCTTTTAGAAGATTCTAGATGAGGTGACTAGGATTAATTGGTGTTGTGTTTTCATTGGTTGCATTAATGGTTAGATGATGTGTTATTATGACTCATGCTTTGACATTAATACATTTTGTTCTTGTTAAGATCTTTTCTTCATGATAAGCTTCATGATGTGGTCACCCCCCTCTCCTACACTCACCTCCCCATCCATATAGTGGCCGGCCCTCTCTCTCCTCCCTCACTCTCTCATTTTGTGAAATTATGGTTGCTTAAAAGATAAGACTATAGTTTTGGATGCATGGAAATTTCATAGTTCATTTCTTGTTCCATTTCATTTCCATCGGTAACTTCATTAACCGATCGTCCACGGATTTGGACGAAGTGAGACAAAGTCATCTACTCATTCTCTACATCATTCTTGGTCGTCTCTTTTAGCAAACTTGACGATCGAGTTGCCTCGAGTCAGAGGCGGGAGCCCGTTTAAAGAATCAGTGATGTGGTGCCACCTCGACGAGGATATCGGAGTTCGACGAGATCGGAGCAGCCGCAACGGAGCGTGGGATGATGGTTAAAGAACGAAGGACTCGGATCGTTCGGTATAACCTTTCTACACTCTTTACAGTTTGTTAGTTTAGCAATAATGGAAGATCCGGGTTAAAGTATACGATAGCGCCAGTTAAAAAGTTTTTGTTCCGCATTTGGCGTCTGTAGACGGCCGGGGCGCTAGCGTAGACTTACAATGTATACATATGTATGTATATGTATATGTATGTATATAAAAAAAAAGGGGAGGGAAAGGCATCCAAAGGATGCGTGGGGCCAGCGCCAGCGCTTTGAGCGCAAGAGCGCTAGCACACCACGTGTCAGTACGTGGGCACTCGGGCGCTAGCGCTCTGAGCGCAAGAGCGCTAGCGTGCCACGTGTCAGCACGTGGGCGCTCGGGCGCTAGCGCTTTGGGCACTAGTGCTCTGAGCGCAAGAGCGCTAGCGCACCACGTGTCAGCACGTAGGCGCTCGGGCGCTAGCGCTCCGAGCGCTAGCGCGCCACGTGTCAGCACGTGGACGCTCGAGCAACAAAAGGGACTTGGTCCCTATAATGGGAGTTGTACTCTCAGAAAGGAGCACTTATTATTCTGTGTGTGTGTGTGTGTATGAGGAGTTAAACTCCTAGAATGTTTTGAAGCTGATGAAGGGCTTCTCCCCTTGAGCCCTAGCTCTTCCCCAAAGTGGGGTTTCTGGAGATGGGTCTCCTTCTTCTTCCTTTGTTGGCCGGATCTTGAAGATCAAGAAGTAGGAGATTTAAAAAAAAATCTCTCCTT
Source organism: Agapanthus africanus (assembly GCA_030015575.1). Lineage (NCBI taxonomy): Eukaryota > Viridiplantae > Streptophyta > Magnoliopsida > Asparagales > Amaryllidaceae > Agapanthus > Agapanthus africanus. The sequence continues at coordinate 356,175,855 of JASDDO010000029.1, read as the reverse complement.
TTTGAGATCTGATAGGAGATCTGAGTTCCCCTTTGTGGGTTTTGTGGTGGAAAACTACTTAGTTTTGGAAAAGAATGAGTAAAACTCTTGATTTAATTCAAAAGAAATGAGAAGGTTTAGAACCTTAGAGAATGAGCACGAGGCACAAAGAACCCTAGTTTTTTTGGGGAGAATGAAAAGGTGTTATATTTTATTCATCATCATGTTGCCTTATATAGGCTTACATATTCACATATAGCCCCTTGGGCTTTACAAAATGGCATTTGCCCATCCCATGGCTCATGTGCCATTTCTTTTTGTACATAAGTCATGGGCTTTACAAAAATTTGGCTTTATACCCATTTTGCATACATTCATGCATAAAAAATTACATAAAAATTATTTATTACATGATCTATATTTTGGCATGGAGGAGGCTGGTCGCGGGCTCGACTTGGGCATGGGCCCGCTTGACCTGGGCTTGGGCCCACCTAGTCTGGGGTTGACCCTGACTTTGACTCGGTCAACCGGGGTGCAAATTTTGACCCCAACAAAGTGCCCCCCATCAATAAATGCACACCGCACATATGAGTTGTGTGCATGAAATTGATGGATCTTGAAGCTGGACTTCGAGGTGGAACATCATTCCGGAGGCGGAGCATCCCTCGGGGAGCATGATTCCCGGAAATCGGAGCATCATTCTGATTTGCGGAGCATAATTCCAGAGTCGGAGTATCATTCCGAAGAGTCGGAGCATAATTCCGGGGATCGGAGTATCATTCCGAAGAGCGGAGCATGATTCCAGGGATCGGAGCATCATTCCGAAGGGCGGAGCATCATTCCAGGGATCGGAGCATCATTCCAAAGATCGGAGCATGATTCCGAGGATCGGAGCATCCTTTCGAAGCGCGGAGCATGATTCCATGGATTAGAGCATCATTCCGAAGAGTTGGAGCATAATTCCGATTTGCGGAGCATAATTCCAGGGTCGGAGCATCATTCCGATTTGCGGAGCATCATTCCAGGGTCGGAGCATCATTCCAAAGGATCGGAGCATCATTCCGAAGGGCGGAGCATAATTCCAAGGATCGGAGCATCATTCCGAAGGGCGGAGCATGATTCCAGGGATCGGAGCATCATTCCGAAGAGCGACATACATGATTCCATGGATCGGTGCATCATTCCGAAGAGTCGGAGCATTATTCCGATTTGCGAAGCATAATTCCAGGGTCGGAGCATCATTCCGAAGGATCGGAGCATCATTCCGATTTACGGAGCATAATTCCAGGGTCGGAGAATCATTCCGAAGGATCGGAGCATCATTCCGATTTGTGGAGCATAATTCCAGGGTCGGAGCATCATTCCGAAGAGCGGAGCATGATTCCAGGGATCGGAGCATCATTCCGAAGGGCGGAGCATGATTTCAGGGGATCGGAGCATCATTCCGAAGAGCGGAGCATCATTCCAGAGGGATCGGAGCATCATTCCGAAGAGCGGAGCATGATTCCAGGGATCGGAGCATCATTCCGACGAGCGGCAGACATTCTGACCGAAGCATAATTTCGATGCAGAGGTTGATTCCCAGGCGAAGCATAATTCCGACGGGGAAGGCAAATACTCTGAGGCGAAGCATGATTTCGACACGGGGTACATTCTGAGACGGAGCATGATTCCGGAGCAGAGCTTGTTGGCCGACTTGATTCCGAGACGAAGCATAATTTCGACAAGGAAGGCAGATACACCGAGGCGAAGCATGATTTCGACACGAGGTGTACATTCTGAGATAAAGAATGATTTCGACGCAGAGCTTGCTGGTTGACTTGATTCCGAGGCGGAGCATAATTCCGGCAGGGAAGGTAGATACACCGAAGTGAAGCGTGATTTCGACACGGGATGCACATTCTGAGACGAAGCATGATTCCGACGCAGAGCTTGCTGGTTGACTTGATTTCGAGGAGGAGCATAATTCCGGCATGGAAAGTAGATATCCCGAGGCGAAGCATGATTTCGGCACGAGGTGAATTCTAGGACGGAGCATGATTCCACCGCAGAGGTTGTTGGTTTGATTTGATTTGGGTTGACATCAGCATCGCTACACTGGAATATGGTACCATGAGCGAATCATCATTTGCCATGAGAGGATTTGGGGGTTGGTTTTTGCTTGGCATCAGTATCGCTACACTGGAATATGGTACCAGGAGCGAATCATCATTTGCACTTGCTTATCAGGAAGCGATGGCTTAGGAGACAGGTTTTAGGTCCCTATCACCTAAGACTTTTCAATTTTGTGAGCCGTAAGGGTCTCACAAAGCATTTTCTCCCTACGGGTCGTAAGGATCTCGTAGGTGTATTTTCTCCTTAGAAGTCGTGGGGACTCCTAAGTGTGTTTCTCCTTTGTGAGTCGTAAGGATCTCACGTGGGAATTTTCTTCTCGCAAAGTCGAGAGGACCTCGCGAGTGCATTTCATCTCTTTTTTTCTTTTCTTTTTTTTTTTACGAGTTTGCGCCCTTTCGGGTTTTCGCAAACTCGCCGACAGTCTTGCTGTTTTTACTCACGGGGCCCTTTCGGGTTTTCATCCGTGCTCATTTTGCTTGTGGACATACCATTTTTTTTATTTTTTTTGGTGGGACTTTGAATGTGGTCTCACTGGTAGGAATTGGGAGGGATTGGGATTGTTTTACGCCCGTGGATTGTATATGGTTTTGCAGGATGTATGATCCAGACCGTAGGGCCGGAAAAATTTCGGGACTTTGTCGGCGTCTGCATCGCTGCACTGGAATATGGTACCAGGAGCGACTCATCATTCGCCATTGGGATTTTCGTTTGGAATTTGGTTGGCGTCTGCATCGCTGCACTGGAATATGGTACCAGGAGCGACTCATCATTCGCCATTGGGATTTGGAATTTGGTTGGCGTCTGCATCGCTGCACTGGAATATGGTACCAAGAGCGACTCATCATTCGCCATTGGGAATTTGAGTTTTGGACGGCGTCTGCATCGTTGCACTGGAATATGGTACCAGGAGCGACTCATCATTCGCCGTTGGAAATTTGAGTTTTGGACGGTATCTGCATCGCTGCACTGGAATATGGTACCAGGAGCGATTCATCATTCGCCATTAGGATTGGTAAGCGATGGCTTAGGAGACAGGTTTAGATCCCTATCACCTAAAGCTTTTCAATTTTATGGGCCGTAAGGGTCCCATAAAAGCATTTTCTCCCTACGAGTCGTAAGGATCCCGTAGGTGCATTTTCTCCTTAGAGTCGTGAGGACTCCTAAGTGTGTTTTTCCTTTATGAGTCGTAAGGATCCCACGAAGGTCTGTTCTCCTCATGTATCGTGAGGACACATGAGTGGGTCTTCCCAATGGACCATAATTCCAAGGGCGGAGACCAGCCGCGTAACTGGTGATTACAGTGGGGCGTGGATATGATGAGAATTATTTGAGCTCATGGATTGTATACGGTAGTCAATTTGGGGACTGGCCGTAAGGCTGGGAGAATTTTGAGAAATTGAATTTTGGTTGGCGTCTCCACCGCTACACTGGAATATGGTATCAGGACAACTCATCATTCGCTGTTTTTTTTTTGTTTTTGCTTTGTTTTTTGTTTTACCGCGATTGCTCTATCATTTCAGCTTTTCTTATCGCGGAGATCGCGATTGCCCCATCATTTCGGCTTTTATCCGCGGTTGCCCCATCATTTCGGCTTTATGTTCATCTTTATTTTACTCACTGATTTTTATTGCGAGTTGCCCTATCATTTCGGCTTTTCTTTATTTTTCTTTTATTTACACATTTTTTATTTACACATTTTTTTACATTCCCAGTTTAACGACTTAGAGGTCGATTGTTCCCAGTTTAATGACGTGGTGGTCGATTGTTTTCAGAGAAAGGCAGATGTCTGAGAGAATCAGTTTCACGAAGAACTTCGGTCTCCGTTTGTATGAACTTGGCGGTCGCAGCTGGACTGTTTGTTAACACGTCTTTAGACAGTTCTATCTCTCCTGCCTGGTATTGCTTTTCGACCCAATCTTTGAAGACGAAGCAGTCCTCAATGGTATAACCTATCACTCTGTGATAGGGGCAGTATTTGGGGTCGTCGGTCATATTCGCTTCCCACGATCTTTTTGACTCTGGCAGTTGTAGACCGTTCCTCAGGGCGTCTTTGAATATTTTACGGATTTTGTCCCTTCTGAAGGAATAGACCTTATCTAGCTTCTCTTTCAATGGAGATTCTCCTCCCTCTCCGAACACTGGCTTCCGAGGCTGGTTGGCATTGGGCCGGCTCATCCCTTTGCTTATTTCGGTTAGCCGAACTGTTAAAAGATTCCGAATCGTCGGAATTTCCGCCTTTGCGATTATCGTCCTTTCGGTTTCTCCAGGACCTATTGTTATTTTGGGAGTCAGAGAAGGACTTCTGCTTTGAGCGTTCCAACATCTGGACTTTCCTGGTCAGCTCTTGGAATGTTTTGAGACCCGCGGTGCACAGAAACGGGGCCATCCAATTGTTTAGATTTCCGACAAGGAGACTGACAGATTAGTCCTGCTCTATCGGCGGTTCACATTTGACGGAGAGATTGCGCCATCGGGTTATAAAATCCATGATGCTTTCGTTGTTCTTGGGCTTGGTCCTCACAAGCTCGGCAATGGTGATCTTATCGCTGACGCTCATGAACCTTTGTTGAAACAAAGATTCCATTTGGACGAAAGTAGTAACGGAGCCATCCGGTATGCTCGCGTACCAGTCGAAAGCAATATCGGTCAAGCTATTAACGAACTGGCAGAGGAGAAGCGCATCGTTGCCCCCAGTATTCCCGCATGAGGCTTTGAAGTGGGCGATGTGCTGATTCGCATTTCCCGTCCCATCGAATCTTTCGAATTTAGGGATGACATAGCCGCTCGGAAATTCCTCCAGATCATATTGAGCAGGATATGGTCTCCCACTACTGCTGATATCTTTTTGTGCTTCGGCTTCGGCTACCAAGGTTTTGACTTTGTTGGTAACCAAATCCATGATTTGATCTTGAGTTAGCGGGCTACTGTCATCGGTAGCTAAGACATTTCCCGAGATAGGATGCGACTGATTTTCATGCGGTTCGCCCACTTTTAGATTTGAGGGAATAGGTGTCGGCCGTCTCGGGACACCGTTTCCCAGTTCATGAGCAGAGCCATGCGCTTGATTGGGCGGCTGAGAGGCAAGTTGGGCCGTAAGCCGTAAGACGACATTTGTCAAGTCGTCGATCTTTGAGTAGAGCTTGGCCATCTCCTTGTCTTTGCTTCTGAGCTGTTTTCGGAGCTCTTGGAGAAGTTGCTGCTCTGCGGTCTTAGGATGGAAAGTTGGCTCATCTTCGCTTTCCGAGCCCGACTCCTCATGAACCGAAGGGTCTTTCCTCCTATCATCCTCATCGAGAAGGTTTTCATCACCCAGCGGAGGCGGCTGTTCTTGGGAAGCGGCAACCACATTCAAGCCAGATTGGATTTGAGATGTGGTGGCCCCGTCCTTACTCTTGCTGGGCGTGCCCACCATGTAGACAGTGTGGACCACATACCCAGCCATCTCTTTATCATTGGCAGCTGATTTCGCGGAGCGGTCCAGGCTTTGGAAATTCATAAATTTTAACATGGCCAGAACCCTAGCCCTTTTGTTGGCTCTGTATCTGAGCCACTTCCGCCTCAGCTTCTCTGCTTTGAGCGTCTGGCAGGCTTCTACTCTTCGGGAAGCCGCCATAGGCTGAGTGATGGGGAGGCTTGAGAAGACATCCAATCGAGCAGTTGTCAGAGGCGCCGCTGGAGCTTGCTCAAGACGCGTTGTAGCTTTGTTGGTGTTGATGGCCTTGCCCCTAGCTGGGGCCAAGGAAAGTCGTTCAGACACCGACTTGCGTTTGGGTTAGAGCGCCCTCGAGGTCACCACATTTGGTTTCCTGCCTTTCGAGACCGGTCTGTCTGTTGCTGGAGCTTGAGGAGCTGGAATGGCGTTAGCTGGTACAAACAGAATAGAGCCGAACTGTAGCAGCGGCTCCTCCCACTGTCGCCCAAGACTGGCCGGAAGGACCGTCCTGGAGTCCATCTTCATCGTGTAGGAGATGGGAGCTGTGCTGAGAGCCGAGATTATCTTTGGAGACATTGTTGAAAAGTGGTTGCTTGAAAACCTGCATGAAAGAGCATTATTTTAGTATTAATATAGACATGTATATTGATTGAGTTCGCATGAACGTTTAACCCAAAATATAGGAGGAGAGAAAGGTCCCACCGGGCGTGCCAGAATCTATAGGGTGTTTTTCGTCACCCCCATTGAGATGGGAATACGCGCGCGCTTGTCAGGCGTACTACAGATTTCCCCTGCCTAGGGTAGGTAGGGGTTTAATGATTGTGGGGATCCGAATCTCCGGCAGCCGCGGACTAAGTTGCCGTTAATTACCCTTCGCCTTTGGAGCGAGAGAACTTCCGATTGACGGGTTAAACTGGTCATGCGAACTCAATGTGCAGTGTACGTGTGTTTTGCTTTGGAGGGGGCTTAGATATTTCGGGGGCCCCGCAGAGTTTTTACGGAGGTCCCGCTACCCGGATAGCGGGCTGGGGGTCAAGGGGGCTAGCAGCCCCCTTGCGGGCTGCGACGCAGCGCCCTGGCCCAAAATTTTTTTGAAAGGGATAGTGTTGTAGAGTATGTGTGTGTGTATATATGTATACATATGTATATATATATGTATATGTATATGTATATGTATATATATAAAAAAAATGGGGGAAGGCATCCAAAGGATGCGTGGGGCCAGCGCCAGCACTTTGAGCGCAAGAGCGCTAGCGCACCACGTGTCAGTGCGTGGGCACTCGGACGCGAGCACTTTGGGCGCTAGCGCTCTGGCGCTTTGAGCGCTAGCGCACCACGTGTCAGCACGTGGACGCTCGGGCGCTAGCGCTCCGAGCGCAAGAGCGCTAGCGCGCCACGTGTCAGCACGTGGACGCTCGAGCAGCAAAAGGGACTTGGTCCCTGCAATGGGAGTTGTACTCCCAGAAAGGAGCACTTATTATTCTGTGTGTCTGTGTGTGTGTGTGTGTGTGTGTGTGTATGAGGAGTTAAACTCCTAGAATGTTTTGAAGCTGATGAAGGGCTTCTCCCCTTGAGCCCTAGCTCTTCCCCAAAGTGGGGTTTCTGGAGATGGGTCTCCTTCTTCTTCCTTTGTTGACCGGATCTTGAAGATCAAGAAGTAGGAGATTAAAAAAAAATCTCTCCTTTTTGAGATCTGATGGGAGATCTGAGTTCCCCTTTGTGGGTTTTGTGGTGGAAAACTACTTAGTTTTGGAAAAGAATGAGTAAAACTCTTGATTTAATTCAAAAGAAATGAGAAGGTTTAGAACCTTGGAGAAGGAGCAGGAGGCACAAAGAACCCTAGTTTTTTTGGGGGGAATGAAAAAGTGTTATATTTTATTCATCATCATGTTGCCTTATGTAGGCTTACATATTTACATATAGCCCCTTGGGCTTTACAAAATGGCATTTGCCTATCCCATGGCTCATGTGCCATTTCTTTTTGCACATAAGCCATGGGCTTTACGAAAATTTGGCTTTATGCCCATTTTGCATACATTCATGCATAAAAAATTACATAAAAATTATTTATTACATGATCTATATTTTGGCATGGAGGAGGCTGGCCGCGGGCTCGACTTGGGCATGGGCCCGTTTGACCTGGGCTTGGGCCCACCTGGTCTGGGGTTGACCCTGACTTTGACTCGGTCAACCGGGGTGCAAATTTTGACCCCAACAAGGTGCTCATTGGGTTATGAGTACACCGGACAGGACTCGCCAGGAACATGCTAGCTGGTTATTAAAACCTGTCGTCAGATAGCAATTCCCAGGTGACATGTGTACAGGTTAGTCTATCGACCTGAGGTCGTTATTTGTCTCGTGTGAGTTCCCACTGTGCTTTGATTATTACCCTACCACGGCTCAAAGGAATCGTGCAAACAGGTTTTGGTTGGGTACAGTCCCGAGCCACATGGAGGCGGTGAGCAGATCGGCAGGGGATTCGTCTCTCCCAACGTTGGGGGTGAGATCGCGCTGTGTTTAGGAGAGCCATTACACAAAGTCCATGGCTATGGCAAGTGAGATTTACTGGTAGGTATTCCAGTAGTATCTCAGGGTGTTTTGGGCTATACTCCGACATGACTTATACCGCTTTTGGGGGTCTGACGTTTACCAGCTCCCTAGGCCCGATATGCGATACTCATAGACAAACGGACCGGACTGTACGGATATTGTCACACATAGGCTCAGTAGGGTTTCAGGATGAGTTCGCTCATCGGTTTCCCTTTCTCTCAGTACATGGGCAGCCGTTACGTACAACTAGTGCCACTGACGGCTTGTGGTTAAACCCACTGCCAGGGTATTGACGAGTTTTTAGAGTCCCCCACAGAAAGTTTCCCAGTTCGGGCGAAACGTTGTAGAGGCCGTATGGTTTTATGGCAGGGTTCGAACATACGCGTGCACTTGTGCACGTGTCATAGTTCGGACGGATAATACTAGCGGGCTTTGGTTTAAGCCGGATCCTAGTATTATACTGTGTAGATTTTGTCTCATTGCATTTGTATTCGGTCGGAATACAAATCGGGTATGTATATACAGTTGCGGGGTTATCCTGTAATTTGTTACGGGATCACCTTTTGAAGTTGCCAGTTTTTCTTCCTTCGATTAAATATTATATTTAATGTTTAATTTTTGGTTGAAGCTTGCTTTCATTCTGGGCTCATTCCTCTATCTATCTATTCTGGGCCCATTCCTCTATCTATCTATTCTGGGCCGAACACTGTTGGAGGGGGTTTGTGCAAATTCGAAATTAGTGTGAGTAGGGGGCAATTTGTGATGGATAAAGTTGGGGGGAACTTTTGTTTTAAGTGTTGATATTTTGAGTGGATATTTTCTTATTGTCACCTTTCTTTTGGATGTGCTCACCCCTCCCTCTCTCCTATTGGCCGGCCCCACTCTCTTTCCCCCCACTTGGTTGGCCGAGCATAAAAAGAGTGTGCAGGGGCTGATTTGGAGAAAGGAGAAAAAAAAAGGGAGCACAAAGTTTCCTTAAAAACTCGTTAAGCAATTTTTTTATCCCAATTTTGTTTGGCAACTTCGATTAACCCTCGTCCAATCGTTTGGATGCCTTGAGACAAAATTTTCTACACTATCTCTACTTTAATCTTGGACACGTCGGCTAGCAAACTTCGTGTCCGAGTTTCCTCGGTTCAGAGGCGGGAGCCCGTATAAAGATTCGTTGACGTGGCGCAGTCTTCGGCGAGGAGGAGACCGTTGATCGATCGAGATCGAAGAGCGAAAATCGTCGGTGCATCCGCAACATGCTAGGAATGAGGATAAAGACCGAAAGACGCGGATCGATCGGTATAATCTCCAAACCCCTATTACAGTATACTAATTTACGGTTAATGGAACGATCCGGATTTTAAGTTCGCGTTAGCACCAGTATCGTAAAATGTTTTTTTTGTTCCGCATTTGGCATCGTTAGACGGCCGGGGCACTAGCGTGGACTTACAGTGGTATCAGAACCAAACTATTAACTGTCTACTAGTTGGTTTAGACAATGTTAAAGTATTGAAACTGGAACAAAACCCAAACGATACCACGGAATATCTGTTCTCTGTTGTTTTTTAAAAGGTCCAGAAAAAATTTTTAAACAAGTTCAAAAGCCTACTGGAGAGACCACATGAACATAGACCAAACACGGACCCAAGGCATCGGAATTTGGCCGGCCACCTTCATCATTTTTCCGGCCAGGCCGGCCCAGTTATGGCCCATTGGGTTGGTGTTTGGGGTGTGCTCTAGTCTCTGGGAATTTGATCCTCTGGTGTTGTTTATTTGGCCCCTTTTTGGATATGGTTTTTATCAAGTTGTTTGGGCTATTCGGGGGTTATTTCGGAGTTAATATTTTTAACATTGTTTAAAGTTTTGCGGTGCATTACATTATTATCTGTGACCGTGAATGTCATTCGATCGGTAAATCTTGTCTAATTGCTATAGCACTTTTAGACGCGCTTGCGAACGTGACATTCACGTTGACGTTCTGTGTTGTGCTGTGATGTTGTGGATTTGTCGTGGTGGATAGCTTGCGTGCAATGGTAGTGCAGTTTGGATATATTTGTACATTTGATATTGCGGGGCGAGCGTCCGACATGTGGACTGCCGTCACTGCCAGTTTGTATTTTATTCTTTTGGGGCACGACCGGATTGAGGTCGATGTACCCGTTGTACATATTTTTCTTTTCTGTACTAGGATTACCCCGCGGTGGAGTGCACGGATAGCCGGGTTCTGGAGGGAAACGGGTCCGTATCTCATGGCTTTGAGAGGGAGGGGACCTCACTCTAGAATTAGCGGGCTATTCGCCGCACTCGTAGGGGGTATAGGTTGACCCAAGGTGGGATGCTCAAGTTACCGGATTTCTTGAAGTGTTGGGTGGTCCATTCACGATGCTGAAGGGGGCTGCCTCGCTTCTGGTTTTGGCGGGTAACTTTCCGCACTCGTAGGAGTCTAGGTTTTCATTGCACAGGCTATCCACACTACCAGGGGAACGTCGAGTTTCATTTTTGGCTCTATGAAACCCGAGAATCCCAGATTATCTGTATTGTTCTGTGATGCTTATTACTTTTCTGTGATGTTGCATTTATCACGCCTTGAGCGATTATTATATATTGATATATATACTAGTAGATATTGTATATGTTTTACACCCGCACTAGTCCAGTCCCCGCTCTGTCGTTAGTTAAGGAACCTAACGGGTGATGACGGGACCCAGTGGCGAATGCGGATGGCATATACGTACATCATATTTTCGTTCTTTATTGGTGTGATTAATTGATGGGACTGCATTGATTCGTATCAATGCAAACAAAACAGACCTATACAGATGTTGTTGGAACATTTTTCAAAAAGCTGTTATTGCAAGGACGTTCTCTTTTGTTTTGCACAGCGGTATTCGGTTATGAATATCCAGCACCTCATTCGACGAGGCAGGGGCCGAGATCCCTTCATCGGGAGTGACCCCTTGGACTGAAGTTTGCGTCAGGGTAATAACTTCACTATAGTCGATTACTTTTTGCTTTGCATCGTGATATTCAGTTGGAATATCCTGCACCTCATTCTACGGGAAAAGAGCCAAGGTCCCTTCATCGGGAGTGACCTCTTTAGCAAAGGTTTTCGCCACTATATTTTTATAAAAGCTATCTGGTTCCTTCAACGATATCAAGTTCATTACGTTAAAGGTTTTTCGCCAAAAACCATTCGTAGCCCTCCGTCATTTCAGACGGGTAACACTTAGTATTCATGCTATGTATGTTGACCTTCGTCAAGGCATAGTGTATGGTAGCTATTTGTTACTTTTCTGTTGTATAGATAGATGCGTTGGTTTGGGACAGTCGTACTGCCATTTTGGCCTTCGTCAAGGGTATGTACGGGTGGGTTCAAATTAACCTGGATAATGACGGGTAGAACTTGACATGTGACTTATGATATATTGGCCTTCGTCAAGGTCATAAGATCATGGGGTAGAAATCACATCGGGAGTTTCTAAAGAAACTGAAACTTGTCAGGCATGCGCATACCTTCTGGAGTATGATAACGTGAGTGGATTTCATCATGTTATCATGCGATGATAGTTGGATCCCGATTCCCACTGATGAATTGGTTTACTCCTCAGATGATCCCGACTAATTCTTCTTTCAGGTTTGGAGGAGAATTTGAGGATACGGTGGGAGGTTTCCTGATTAGATAAAATGATAACCATTCTGATATAGCTTAGAGTGCACGCAGAGTGTTTCTTTTCTCTCTCTCTTTGGCTGCGACCATGACCCGACCCTAGACTATGACTCAGTAACTAAGTTAACCGAACTTTCTTAAAATACTGGCTTTTGGATTGTCTGAGTTGCATACAACATTGCCGCTCCTTCTTTTACCCTTTGCATTTCTCCAGAACACCCCGTATCACTACGAACATCCACTTCCATTGGATAAATCCATCGTATGGTTATATACGAACTCGAAGAAACTTGTTCCAGATTCGAGGATGGATTCTAGTTCTAGAGAGATTGAATAGGACTATTCAGCTGTCTTTTCCTTTTACCTCCTCTCAGGTTATGAGGGCTCCTAGGATTAGGGGACAGTATACCTATTACGCTTATTGGATAGTCTTCTTCTAAACCATAGGCAGGTGCCGAAAGGTAGGGAGTGAAGAAAACCAATTAGCCTAACGGTGGTGTACAGAAGGTAATAAGTAAAGACAAATAAAGGGATTAGAAAGAGGGCAAAGTAAATTGCGACTGCTATTCATGACCAAACCAAGTATTTCATCGCCACTCCTACTTCACCTTTGTATTTCTCCAGAACACCCCGTATCACTACGAAGATCCATAGTTATTTGGATAATCCATCGTATGGTTATATACGAACTCGATGGAACTTGTTCCATTTCGGGGAGGGATTCTGGTTCAGGAGAAATAGAATAAAGGTTTATTCAGTTGTCTTTTATCATCACCTTCTCTCAGGTTGCGAGTACTCCTAGGATTAGGAGAATACACCTATTATGCTTATTGGATAGTCTTCTTCCAAACCATAGGCTGGTGCCGAACGGTATGGAAGGAAGAAAATCATTAAGCCTGACGATGGTGTACAGAAGGTAATGACTAAAGACAAATAAAGGGATTTGGAGAGATGGCAAGGAAATATATGATTATAGTCATGAATCTGGATAATGGAAGAGGCATTACTATGAATACCCGGATACCCTTTCGAAACATATTCATGTTTCAGTTTCACTGTGTATTGTTAATAGAAAACTGATTTCCCAATTAGTCCTTGCTTCAGGGTATGTATTTACCAGGTATGATTCTCACATCTGTATGGTTTTACAGATGATGGGTGGAAGTAAGTTATTGGGAATTAGGTGATCATCCTCATTATATCGGAATTCTTTTTAATTGGTGATATTTGAGGAAATCGCCTGGGTACAGTTTTCAACCTACGACGCACAGGGTTTGAGCTATTAAACTCAGGGGACTTATACAAAGTATTGTATGTTGTCCAGTGTCCATTAGGACAAAGGGGTAGGTACTCGTACTATATTCTGATTACTTGTGACTTCCCTAGTATTAGACATGTGTTTCGTAGAAATACAAGATCTAAGTTTTGAGAAATTATAAGTATAAGAATAAAGTAGAGAACCAGGTGTAGCAAGTATCGGGACTCTTCAAAGTGATCGAAGATGTAGATACTTGTGTATGGTATTCAGTTGATAGTAATGTTTTAGAGAACTTGCTTCTCTTTCAGGTTACTCATAATTGGATGCACTCCTAAGTTGAGTAATGTTGATCGGCCTCTCTCCATTTAGTTGATATGCACTGGAGACAGCTGCATGATTTGAATCTGGTTCCAATTAAATCAGTGCCTCTATTTCCATATTGTATATAGAATGGATCATATCTTAAGATGTTAAGGTATATGGAGTTGTCCGGCTTATGCTTAAAACCAGACTCTGGATAACTCAAGGCACGTTTCTGTAATAGCAGTTTGTGGGTTGACCCGGGTTTTGACGAGGGTTGACTTTCTACCATCTAGAAGATCAATAGTGATTTTGTTCTTGACTCGCCACAGTTTTAGTAAAATGGATTTTTGCAGAAAACAGTAGTGGGAGTATGGTAGAACTGGAAGAGATTCCAGAACCGCAAACGATTACGAAAAATTTAATAGGACCTAAAGATTCAATCAGGTTTGACATTCCATTAGCCACTCCGCAGATATGGTGGGTAACCTCAGGCATCCGAGAGGTACTCCGGTAGCCTCAAGGACGGTAACAGGGAGGTTCTTGTTTACCCAGACTTGCCATTACTGTTGTTCCAGACTATAAGACCCGGTAGGAGGATAAGTATAGCGTCGTTCTAAACTAGTTTTAGAAGTGCACGTGTATATTATTCTGCCAGAGGGTTGTCGTAGTCAGTGGGAGCAGCGGAAGCGTAGTGGACAAGTAGCTTGTGTCTATTAGACTAAAGCAGATATAGCGGAGATAGATCATCTATTTTTGATGTGACAGTCATGGGCTTTGACTTCATCAGAATAGGGGATGGATCTATTAAGAAAGTAGTAGGGTGTGATGTCCTGTTACTTAGATGACACACACAATGTAGGAAGTGAAACTCCTATACTACGATCGGTTATACTGTGGTTGTCACACAGTGGTTTCTCCTGATAGGATATGGATATTATATCAAACATTCTGGTTACTAGAGCTATAGTTTTAGATCTAGATTTAGGTAGTTTCCTAATCTGGGTACTTCGACAGCATTCTAAAGGTATTTAGAATGGACGACTCCTGGCATGGTGGCATACCAGCAGGTGATGGAGTCACCCTCTCTAAAGGTGTCTTACAGACTAAAGGGGAGAGGGGTGTGCATGATTGGAAGATCACTTGCTTAGGCAATTGAGTTGATCATGAGATGTCAAGTACAACACCAGGTGTTGTTTTTGCACTAGATGCAATAAGTTGATATTAATCTAATCCTGGAGAAACGTTCGGAGGCAGTTTTAGAACATAAGTGGATGTTCTAGGGATTTGATAACGGTAGCCTCCTTCGGGAGACATTTATCATTCCAAGCTTCCAAGGTGACCTGGATGACAGAGTGACAGTCAGAGTTATTGTTTTTCCTATGACGAGGGGCAGTAGTTTGGACAGGTGGTCCAAGCGGAGACTGAGGGAGGCATGGCGCAGGATACTGATTAAGTTCAGTTGACGATACAGTCTAAGAAGTTTAGATTTAGAGTTCAGTAGTGAACTAGGTCTCATCAGATATCCAGACATATTCTAAGACAGGTATTACTCATTTCGGGAGATAGATTTCTCCGCGAACTTGAGATATAGAGAGACATAGAAAGAAACATCAGAGCGGATCCACTCACTGAGGCTATTTCTCGAACACAATAGTTTTACAAATAAGTTTTGTGAGACTGATCAGTAGAGGAGTTGGGTGTTCGGTATCACACAGGCTGTGAGTATGCGACATCGCAATAGTTAGCCTTAAGTGCAAGTGGGAGATTGTTGGATATAGTGCCCTCAAAGTCAATTATTGGATCGCAGGCACGTGATTGCAATGATTGAGGGAGGACCTATACCGGTAGGACAGTCTTACTCGAGATGATAATATGCTATCTGGTTTATCTTTATCATACGTGTACTGCTTTAGGTGACATGATATATCACTATTGCACGTTGATAGAGCCCATAGGATTCTTGCTTGACTACCAACAGTATGACGGCGATCATATACGTGAGAGTTGGGTAGTCCATAAGCACATCCTTAAAAGTGGTCTCTAGTCGCGGGAGTTTCGAGATAGGGCATCGATACTCCGGAGTAGACTAGTGTATACAGTCGAGACCCTGACGAGAGGCGGTGGCCGGTCTTACAAACCATTGGTGTCAGTTGGTTCACCTAAGATGTATACAGGTGCTCATTGGGTTATGAGAACACCGGACAGGACTCGCCGGGAACATGCTAGCTGGTTATTAAAACCTGTCGTCAGATAGCAATTCCCAGGTGACATGTGTACAGGTTAGTCTATCGACCTGAGATCATCATTTGTCTCGTGTGAGTTCCCACTGTGCTTTGATTATTACCCTACCACGGCTCAAAGGAGTCGAGCAAACAGGTTTTAGTTGGGTGCAGTCCCGAGCCACATGGAGGCGGTGAGCAGATCGGCATGGGATTCGTCTCTCCCAACGTTGGGGGTAAGATCGCGCTGTGTTTAGGAGAGCCATTACACAAAGTCTATGGCCATGGCAAGCGAGATTTACTGGTAGGTATTCCAATAGTATTTCAGAGTATTTTGGGCTACACTCCGACACGACTTATACCGCTTTTGGGGGTCTGACGTTTACCAGCTCCCTAGGCCCGATATGCGATACTCACAGACGAACGGACCGGACTGTACGGATATTGTCACACATAGGCTCAGTAGGGTTTCAGGATGAGTTCGCTCATCGATTTCCCTTTCTCTCAGTACATGGGCAGCCGTTACGTACAACTAATGCCACTGACGGCTTGTGGTTAAACCCACTGCCAGGGTATTGACGAGTCTTTAGAGTCCCCCACAGAAAGTTTCCCAGTTCGGACGAAACGTTGTAGAGGCCGTATGGTTTTATGGCAGGGTTCGAATATACGCGTGCACTTGTGCACGTGTCATGGTTCGGACGGATAATACTAACGGGCTTTGGTTTAATCCGGATCCTAGTATTATACTGTGTAAATTTTGTCTCATTGCATTTGTATTCGGTCGGAATACAAATGCGGGTATGTATATACAGTTGCGGGGTTATCCTGTAATTTGTTACGGGATCGCTTTTTGAAGTTGCCAGTTTTTCTTATTTCAATTAAACATTATATTTAATGTTTAATTTTTGGTTGAAGTTTGATTTCATTTTGGGCCCATTCCTCTATCTATCTATTCTGGGCCGAACACTGTTGGAGGGAGTTTGTGCAAATTCGAAATTAGTGTGAGTAGGGGGCAATTTGTGATGGATAAAGTTGGGGGGACTTTTGTTTTAAGTGTTGATATTTTGAGTGGATATTTTCTTATTGTCACCTTTCTTTTGGATGTGCTCACCCTTCCCTCTCTCCTATTGGCCCGCCCCACTCTCTTCCCCCCCCCCACTTGGCTGGCCGAGCACAAAAAGAGTGTGCAGGGGCTGATTTGGAGAAAAGAGGAAAAAAAAAAGGAGCACAAAGTTTCCTTAAAAACTCCTTAAGCAATTTTTTTATCCCAATTTTGTTTGGCAACTTCGATTAACTCTCGCCCAATCGCTTGGGTGTCTTGAGACAAAATTTTCTACACTATCGCTACTTCAACCTTGGACACGTCGGCTAGCAAACTTCGTGTCCGAATTGCCTCGGTTCAGAGACGGGAGCCCGTATAAATATTCGTTGACGTGGCGCGGTCTTCGGCGAGGAGGAAACCGTTGATCGATCGAGATCGGAGAGCGAACATCGTCGGCGCATCCGCAACATGCTAGGGACTGAGGATAAAGACCGAAGGACACGGATCGATCGGTATAATCTCCAAACCCCTATTACAGTATACTAGTTTACGGTTAATGGAACGATCCGGATTTTAAGTTCGCGTTAGCGCCAGTATCGTAAAATGTTTTTTTTGTTTCGCATTTGGCCTCGTTAGACGGCCGGGGCGCTGGCGTGGGCTTACACTTCTGTACTAACGTCTCGGTTAACTGGCCAACTCGAAATGGAATAAAGTGAGCCGACTTGGTGAGTCGATCCACAATAACCCAAATTGCATCGTTACCCTTCATGCTGGGAGGGAGAGCAGTCACGAAGTCCATGGTAATGTGCTATCATTTCCATTCTAGAATTGGTAATGGCTGAAGTAGACCAGCAGTTCTATGATATTCAGCCTTCACTTGCTGACACACCAAATACTTGGCTACGCTCCTTGCTACTTCTCGCTTCATTCCATGCCACCAGTAGTGTTGCCGTAGATCCTTGTACATCTATGTACCATCTGGGTGTACCGAATACGGAGAGCCGTGGGCTTCTTTCATCAACTCTTCTCGAACAGGTCCGATTGGCACGCATAAACGGCTTCCATATCGTAAGGATCCATCTTCGTGGATGATGAATTCAATTCGAAATCCACTTTCTACTTGTTCTTGGATCTTTTGTAGCTTGGCATCATTTGCTTGAGCTGCCTTGATCTGATTGACAAGAGTGGACTGGACTTGTAAGTTCATCAAAGATAAAACGTTACCTGGCATAACTACTTCAATTCCTAATCCATGCAGTTCTTGTTATAGTCTCCATTGAGTGGTGAGATTCATTGCTGATAGCTGGCGACTAAGTGCGTCAGGAACTATGTTCACCTTCCCAGCATAATACTGTGGGTTGATGTCAAAGTCCGCCATGAGTTCTAACCATCTTCTCTGCCGCATGTTGAGTTCCTTCTGAGTAAATACATACTTCAGACTTTTATGGTCAGTGTATATATCCACTCGTTCTCCCAAAAGATAGTGACGCCAAATCTTGAGTGCGAAGATGACGGCTGCCAATTCCAGATCATGCGTTAGATAGATGCGCTCATGAACCTTTAGTTGTCTTGATGCAAAAGCCACAACTTTCCCATGTTGATGTAGAACGCATCCTAATCTTTTACCGAATGCATCACAATGTATAATGAATCTGCCATATTGATCCGGTATTACAAGGATATGTGCATAGGTTAATCTAGACTTGAGTTCTACAAAAACTTTCTCGCATGCTTCTGACCACACGAATGCTTCGTCATTACGTGTGAGCTTGGTCAAGGGTGTTGTGATCTTTGAGAATCCTTCGATGAATCGTTAGTAGTATCCTGTTAATCCTAAGAAACTTCATATATCTTTCACCGTCTTTGGTGTCGGCCACTCACTGACAGCTGACACCTTAGCTAGATCTATAGAGATTCCTTCGCCTAAAACGATATGTCCGAGAAATTCGACTTGATCTAGCCAAAATTCACACTTGCTGTACTTGGCGTAGAGTTGGTGTTATCGTAATGTCTCCAGGACAATGCGTAAGTGCTCGGCGTGTTCCTTCCGATTCTTTGAATACACCAGGATGTCATCAATGAAGATGATATTAGTTATATGTATGCCCTAGAGGCCATTACTATACATAGGATGTATATTGTAGTGGATGCTTGGACATATATAGGGAGGACTTTCTTGCTCGACATGATAGTATGCTATCTGGTTGCTCCTTACCTTAACGTGTGTACTGATTGTCTCTCTGTTACATGTTGGTAAAGCCCTTAGGATGTGTACTTGACTACCTGGACTATGATGCGGATCATACTAGTGGGGACATGGTAGTCCATAAGTATATCCTTCAAAGTCCCTAGTCGTGGGTGTATCGAGACGAGGCATCGATATACCAGAGTAGACTAGCGTGTACCTTCTCGACCCATACAGATGGGCGATGGATGATCCCATATCCATTGGTGTTTGACATCAGAGATGATATACGGGTGCTCAGTGGAGACTGGGTACACTGGACGGACTCGCCGAGAACTCCCAGATGGTATTATACCTCACGTCAGATAGCAGTTCTCTGGTGACACTGGTACAGGTTAGTCTGTAGACCCGAGATCGTCATAGAGTCTTGTGTGATTCCCACTGTGCTTTGATTTCCACCTTACCACGTCTAAGAGGGCATGCAAAACGGTGGTTTTTGGGTACAGTCCCGAATCACATGGAGGCAATGAGCGATAGGAGGGGATTCGTCTCTCCCGGTATAGGGAGTTGATGTTGCGCTGTGTTCGATTGGCTAAAACCGGAAATCCCTGGCCAGGGTTGCTGAGATTTACTGGTAAGTGTAACTAGTAGTTTCTCGAACTGTTATAGACCTCATATCGACACGACTTATCGAGCTACTGGGGTCTGACGTTTACCACCCCTAGGCGAGATATGCGACATATCAGACGAACAGACCGGACGGTACGGTAAGTGTTACTGGTTGGATTCACAGGAGTGTGAGCGGGCTTGCTCGTTGATCTTCTGATCGCTCAATACTCGGGTGGCCGTTACGTTTAGCGGACTGCTTGCGGCTTGTGGGTGTTTGATATGATCATCACCTGCTGCCGGCGTATTGACGAGTCTTTAGAGTCCTACACAGAGGTTTCTTGGCTCAAGCGAAACGAAATAGGAGCGCATATGAGATATGTGCGGGACCGAGAATAATACCAGTATGAGATATTGTATTCTATTCTCACGATTTGTATCATTGGACAGTTATATGAGATATAGCCGGGTTACCGAATCAAGCGTTGATTCGATACATTGATACACTTGATATTAGTCGGTCATATGCGATATGACCGGATCGTTAAATCAAGTATTGATTTAATGATTTAGTGTATAATTATATATTTGATATATTACTTTACATTAACTAGTATTAGTTCACTTAAGATGGATTTTCTCACTTGATGTGCACATTGTATATTTGATATAGTTTTGTGCACTAGTTTGTATCATGTTTGATGATGCATGCAAACTTGGGTGTATGTTTGATTTAAACCTTGGTTAAGTAAATGGTTAGGGTTTTAATTTATTTATTCATTTATTTATTTATTTCATTTTGGCAAGAAATGAAATGGTTGCTACTTTTGTTTTACATTGAAGCTTCATGAAACTTTGAAAAAGTCTACCATTTTTGTTGCATGCCTAACCTAACCATTCACCTAACCTTAGTTTACTCTCTACACATAACCATGGTTGCTAATATGATAAGAATCACTCATTTTTTATTATTCAATATTCTTATGATATTATCTTCTTCTTCTTCTTCAAGAAGAAAGAAGCTTGCTAGCTTCAATGGTGGTTTGAGAAAAAGAGTGAGAAATCCAATTCTAAAGTGAACCCACTTCCTATTTCTTCAGCCTCTACCACTTGCCAAGTAGTATAGGGTGTTTTCTTCACAAGTTCATGGCTTGGTTAAGTTGGAGCTTGATCTTGTGTTGCCTCGACGTAAATCATCTTCGGCATCGAAGTCGACGACCTAGCCCTCCCATTTCTCCGATGAAGCCGACGCTAGAACCCAGGATCCGATGATCGCAGTGAGGGGACTTCATCACGGAGCTATGGAGGTGGAGGACCGAATCTACAAAGGTTGTATTTTCCGTTTACTCTTAGTTAAGTTGTTAACTAGTTATCGTTTTCGCCTAAAACTCTAGTCAACGATCGCATTAGGGTTTCTCGGCACCGGAATTTTTTGAATTTGGCATGGTTGATGCCTTGTGAGACATCCTTAGTGTGTCTAGGAACCCTACAGTGGTATCAGAGCCTGGCTAGAGCCATAGGCGATGCGTAGACGGTGTTAGAAACCCGATCGAACCCCGAAACCCTAGAATTCAACCCTCTCTGGACATTTTTTCAAAACTGGATTTTTTCCATATTAAAAATTCTTTAAAAATTCAGCAGGAAGTTCTAAGAATTACAGTGCAAAACGACATCCTGAATCATCTAAACCGCCGTGGAACCGCGGCAGTAGCCTGGCTACGGCGGCGGTTCCGCGGCCGTATGGTCGTATCCTCCATTAATTTTTGCACCTTAATTCTTATATTTAGGTGCTGTATTTTCTGGGAATTTTTAAATATCACTCAAGAGTTGAGTTTTCTGGGTTGTATTGGGAGTTCGTAGATTCGATCGGATTGTCAAACTTTATCTATGTGTTTTTCCAGGTAATTTTAGAATATGTTAAAAAGTTCGACCGGATATAAATACCCACTTTTTCCCCTGTCGGGAAATTTCCAAGTGTTGGATCTTTCCGTGGTTTAATAACGTTCTAAGTAGTGCAAGTAACGCGATGGACCCTTTAGAAGACAACAAACCTTAACTCGATTATGTGACCGTCTTGAACTGCCCTTTGAACCTTAGGGTTTGGGGCAGTATGGCGTGCCACATGTGAAGCGTTGGCTTGACCCTTCTACGGCTGGACCGTTGGTACTGAGGCATGAAGTGAATGTTTTTAAACTTGTTTCATGTGTTGAGCTGTTTCGGGAAAACTTGGGTGTTCGATTGTTCGATCGGAAAGTTTAACATTTTCTATTTATCCGGAATGTGATACAATATTTGGAATCCACACGTAGTTATGAGATAACTGAATGAATGTTATAAACATAGCAGTTTAGTCTCACTTGATCGGTTACCACGGAATTTTGATGTGATCAAAAGTCCGTCGCAATCACGTAGCGTACACGGATACTCGCCGGGTAAACTTAATAGACAGCCTCACCCCATAGCCCCGACCAAGTGACTGTAGGAGAACCCCGTCGCCGAAAGCATCCGTTCGGGTGCTCGCGGCGGCGGTGTTCCGCCTTGGTGCACTTCGTCGTCGGCGTCGGGGGTGCGGCCGCCTACTAAACTTTGCGACGAGCATTCGATCAAAATGTCGGGAATCTTGTTGAATTGCCCGACTTTACATTGAAAAGTGTTTTCGATAATGAGACTAAAATGCGGGGTTTATAATTGTTAGGCATGCGATGTCTAAGGAATTCATTTGATAAGGCATGCGATGTCTAAAGAGGTTGCGGATTCCAACTGTTGTAGTTTTACACTTTCTTTTCTGTGACCGTAAGTGTAATATGTGATATCGCCGGTTTCGTTGCTATATGTCAACGACAATTGGGATACGCATGTTTACTTACGTTGATGACATGTGATGTTATGTGTTGCTGGATATGTTATATTGGATCGTCGTGTTTGAATAGCCGGGGGTTTTTATGTGAGATGAGTGTTTTTTCATTTTCATTCATGTAAAAAACTTGTATGTAATATTCTTTTATTGGGGCACTTCCAGGTTGCGGAAGATGTCACCTTTTGTATATTATTTTCTTTTCCGCACTAGGATAGACCCAAGGAGGAGGGCACAAGTAACCGAGTTCTGGAGTCCAGTGGGAGACCAACTCGAGGAGTCGAGTCCGGGTCTCCTAACTCTAGAATTGGTAGGGTTGCTTGCCGCTCTCGTAGGGGTCTAGGGGTGTGGGTTTGGCTATTCATCGCGACCGTGGAATCCGTGTTTTATACTGGCTCGTATTGAAAACACGGACGTCCTAGTATATCCAATGTTTCATATGTTTCTTCTGCTGCGATATCTGTGATGTGATCATATGATGTTCTGTGATAGATACAGTATATAGTATATATGATATATTATATAGACGTTACTTATGTTTTACACCCGTGCTAGCCCTGCCCCGCTCTGCCGTTAGTTACCTAACCTAACGGTGCACGAGGGGACATCGAGGCGAATGCGGATAGCATAAGTGTACGTCGTATTTATCTGTGATGTTTAGGTACTTAAATGATAGGACTTCATTAATGAGATTAATGAAATAAAAGAAACCTAAAGATGTTGTAGAATCGAATTTCAAAAATAAAACAGGTAGCTTCAGTTCTTGCTTTGCACAGCGGTATATGTGATATATCCTGCACCTTATTCGATAAGGAAAGGACCGAGATCCCTTCACCAGGAGTGACTCCTTTAGCAATAACTGGCAGATGCTACACACTCGGTTTGTCTTTTGATAGCTTCTATAGTTTCTGCTTTGCACAGTGATATATATGATATATCCCGCACCTCATTCGACGAGGAAAGGGCCGACGATCCCTTCACCGGGGTGACCCCTTTAGCAAAACTAGAAAAGCCTAAAAAACACTCCATTTCAAAATCATTTGATTCTACAACGATATCAAGTTCATTACGCAATAGGTTTTCAGAAAAACCTGTCGTAGCCCTCCGTCATTTCAGATAAGTCCTACTTAGTATTTGTGCTACGTTTGTTGACCTCCGTCAAGACGTAGTGTGCGGTAGCTAACTAGTATTTATCTGCTTATGCATATGATGCAGATTGGGTTAGGGTAGTCGTACGGCCTTGTTGACCTCCGTCAAGGGTCGTGCGGTGTAACACCCGAGCCCAATACTACTATTTTCTGTTATTGGTTGAGCATTAGATATTACTCATTTTATTTATCATGCTTGTTTGGGTCTTACTGTAAAATTTTATCTGGCTAAGTCATTTCTGCATATAACAAATTTTAGCACCTAAAATAAAATTAAAAATATCTATCTTGGCCTACTCGTCACCCCTAGCCGTGTGGTAGCGTCCGTGCGTCGAGTTCTCATCCCGTTCGGTGAAACGGGCGAGTTTGGACCACTACGCACGCGTACAGGTGTCCGACTTGGGGGTATGCTTTTTAATAATAAAACATTTCATTTTAAAATTTGGAACCCGCTTAAAATCCTATTATTTAAATTTCAAATTTTTGGACCCAACCCGGGCGCGATTTGGAAACGTTTCATTTAGCGCCAAAATCCCAAATTAATAATATAATCTAAACCTTATAATATTTCGTTTATATATATATTTTTTCTGTTAATTTAAACGTTCAAAATCTTTTAAAATATTTCTTTAGTTCTGAATCTTTCCTTGGCTGGCCAATTAGAGTGGGTTTTAACCCCGTGGGCCCCTCCACTATTCCTCTCTCTCTCTTTCTCTCTCCATCTCTCACGTCTCTCTCTCTCTAACTCTCTCTCTCTCCCCCTTTATATATATATCCCCTTCACAGCAACTGTAGCCCCATGAGGAAACAGAACCCATCGCGAGAACCTTATAACCCTAGCCCTAGCCACCGTGCCCGTCGCCGCCGCAGCCCCAACGCCGACGCCACCACCACCATCACCCTCGCCCCGTCGCCCTCGTCGCTGCCACTGCACCTCCTTCTCCCTGTGTGCTCGGCGCCGCAACAGGGACCCCGCAGCAACCCCGTGCCTTCTCTGTTTGGCCGGAAACATCGTCGGCGACCCTCGTCGTCGTCACCCGCGCCACCGTCGGCACCTCCTCTTCACCTGCGCACCAGCCCCGACCACCTCCTCTCTATCTCCACTTTCCTTCCCTGTTACATACCCGCAACCCTAGCCCACCGCCTGCAACCTCCTCGCCGGCGCCCCACCGCCGGCGCCCCACCGCCGTCGACCCCACCGCTGGCACGACCTCTGCATCCCCTGTAATCCTTCTACTCCTTTCCTCCTTCCTTTTTCTCTGGTCCCTTTGCATTCTTGTTTGCACAACTTGATGTTTCACGGTTCTCTTTCTCGCCGGAATCCGGCGATGCCGACGGCGTGATCCGACGTTCCAGCGAGGTACCCCGGTCCGCGTGGTCCCATTGTTCGTTGTTTGGGTTCAATCCGTGAACCGTGCGTCCGTCGCGTGTTTCCCCGCCGACGTTACGTTCCGTTTTTCCCGGTTCGCGACCCGTCGAGGCAAGTATCACTTGCTACATGCTATACTATACAATTTTATACGTTTGACTCATTAAACCTGCAAAACTTAACTCGGTATAGTTATTTTCTCATTTGGTTGCAATATGACATATATCATTTTACAGTTAACATGGGAATTACAATTTGCCACTTTAACCTGAGAACCAAGTTTACCTGTTAATCACATTTTACCGCTTAATAGATTGTAGCACTTTCTCATGTAGTTCTATTACAATCGGATATTGTATTCAAACGCTTGATATAACTGTATTGCACCATCATTTAAACTGTTGCACCGCTAAGGGTGCTCAAAACCTGTTAATATAATAAAACGGCTGCACTATGGTGATTGAATGAACTGCTTATTGTTGTTTAATTTACTGCTTATTTCCTGCTGTTAATCCCCTGTTTGATTATATATCTGTTGTGAGCACACCCACGATATCGTTACATCTTGACTTGACTTTGTTACACATGATATATATTGATACACCTGACATGGCACCGTTTCCTGTTGACCTGACCTGTTACCTAATCTCGTGCCTAATGCCAACAAACCTGACATGTTGTCCTCATGGACCATTCCTGTTGTCTATCCAGACAAACCTGCTGTTACCTGATCCTGTGTTGGCATTAATTCTTGATTACTGAACACCTGACTCGACATACATAACTTGGGGGTATGGGGAAATCAAAAGTGTAAACTAAAGTGTAACTTAAAAGGGTATTACTTGATCCGTGGTCCCGGGGGGTAACGGGACAGAGCCATTCGTGGCTCTTACATTTTCCTGATCCGTGGTCCCGGGGGGCAACGGGACAGAACCACTATTGGTTCCCATATTCCTGATCCATGGTCCCGGGGGGTAACGGGACATATCCTTTGAGTTACATGGAGGATTACTCGAATTGATTTCAAAGACTTTAGAATAGAAAATCTGATAGAACAGTTTAGTTACCCACTGCACACTACCCTGCACTGCTTGTTTCATACTATTGCTTTATTCATGTTTATTTCTGCATTGCCTGTTACACTGTTCATATTATATTACTGGTTGACATGACGCGCTGACGTCTGGGTTTTGCATGATCCAGATTCTTTACCACTGTCGCTGTCCGAGCAGGAGTACTTCAGCCAGCAGGCTGAGTTGTGAGTTCTGTAGTGATTAGTTTTATTTTCCTGCATTTTATTTCTAGATGTGAGCCCGCATTATGGGACATACTCTTCTGTTATTGTATTGGATCATTTGCTTCCGCATTTATTTATCATTGACTCTTGTTATTCTGGATTATGGACATGTTTTAGATTGTTTTATCTTGTTCTTGATATCTCTACAGCCGTAATGTGACTGTGGATGGATACTTCCTACCCACAGGTAGCATGGTTGGCTATATCACGTGCCCAATCTAGCGTACTCTAGGAAGCGGGGCGTGACATGTGGGTGGGTTTAATTCAATCAAGAAATGACGGGTTGAACTTGACTAGTAGCCTATGGTTTGTTGACCTCCGTCAAGGTCATAGGACGCTAGGGGCAAAACATTATCGGGAATTTCAAGTGTTGAAATTTGCAATGAGATTGCATACCTTCTATGAGATAGTTGGATCCCGATACCACTGCGAGTAAGAGTTACTCCTGGGAGAGTTTTACACATTACAATTAGCCGATCAAGTAGGTGTCTAGAAAGGTGTTAACGAGGTTACGCCTCTGGGAAAATGAGGTTTACATTAATTAGGTTCGTGCGAAAGCACGGGGGACCTCCCTCAAAGTACCGACACTGGCCTGGCTGAAAGATTGGCGAACTTATAGTGTGTAATTAATCCCGGCTAGTCTTTCCTTTTAGGGTTTGAAGGAAGATTTGATAAAAACAGTGGGAGCCATCCTGATTAGATAAAATAATAACCAATCTGATCTTGCAAGAGCGCACGCAGAGTGTTTTCTTCTCTCTCTCTCCAGGTAGCGACCATGTCACGCCTTAATCAAGATAATAATACGGATTATTGACCGAACCCGCTTGTTATACTGAGCTGGGGAACGTTGGTCCCGCTCCAACTTATAATTGTTATAAGACAGAGCAGGAAATTGGGGAATACCAGATTTCCCGTGCCGCCCAAACGAAGAAAGTGCATATGATGCATCTCCTTCGGGTGTGTTCATTACAAAGAACTGTTTCTCAGTATTCTTTACGTCCTGGATATGAGATACCAGATCAGGATCCCGCATATGTAATTTGTTACATAGGCTACAGATAGGTAAAGAACTGAGAACGGGTGATAAGTTTCATGAGACAGAAAACGGGGCAAGTGTTGCAGCCAAGTCTGTTGGTCACTGTCACCCTGTATTACCAATACATTGATTCTGAACGAATGTTATTAGATACCGAACCTGATATACAAAATCATATCAGTCTCTTTATTAGTAAAGAAAGGATATAATTTTGTATTGTTGGATAATGTTTTGAACATTTCCTATATCAAAAGTTGATCGGTTCAGGCACGTTATCTAAAAGCATTAATGTTCTAAATCAAACTACAGTTCTTAGTATACAGAACACACACAAGAGGAAGAGTTCAGAAATGAACGAATTCTTCTTGAGGTATTGTAGACTAGGTCATATCAATGCGACCCGACTAGCTGAAGTTACATAAAGATGCATATTTAAATCAGTTTGAATTTACATCTTATGAAACTTGCCAGTCATGTCACAAAGATAAGATGACTATAGCTCCGTTTATTGCAAGCAGAGAAAGAGTTAGTTGAACTCTTGGGATGATACATGTTGATGTATGAAAGTCCCCAGTCTACACATGCCAAGACCGGTTCTTTGTACTTCATTACATTCTCTGATGATCTCTCAAGATTCAGTCATATGTTCCTGTTGAAACACAAGTCCGAACCTTTTGAGATATTCACAGAATATAAGTTAGAAGTAGAGAACCAATACGGGTATAAGTATTATGTCCTATGATGAGATCAAGGAGGAGAATACTTAAGCACGGAATTCCTGGATGATTCTAAAGGAGAATGAGATTCTCTCTCAGCATTACTCCTCCGTATACACCATAGCACGATGGTATATCGGGGCGGAGCAATCACACCCTATATGATAAGGTGTGCTCTATGATGAGTACTACTGAGTTACCTGTTTCCTTTTGGCAGTTATGCACTTGAGAAGCCGCATACCTATTGAATAGGGTTCACATCAAATCAATTGCCTACCACTTCATATGTGATATGGTATGGGAAGAGCCCATGTCTTAAGCTAGTTAAGATTTGGGGTTGTCCGGCCTATGTCTAGAAGCAAAATCCGGACAAGCTCGAGACAAGGTCTGTAACGTAGAACTGGAAAGGTTCCAGCTATGCAAACTGCAGCAGATGATTTGAAAAATCCAAAGGATTCAATAGTTACCAACGAACCTCAGCCTCTCCGCCGATCTAGTAAGGTTCCTCACCCGCCTGAAAGATACTTCGGTTACTCTATGAAAGTGGGAGCGAGGATTGCATCATGAGATGATGACCCAACTAGTTTCGAGCTGGCCATCAGGAGTGGGACTCTGTAAGAATGGCTGGATGCTTAGCGATCTGAGATGGAATCCTTATACACCAACAAAGTATGGACTTTAGTTGCTATATCTGAAGGGTTAAATTCCCATCAGGAGCAAGTATATCTTGAGAAGATTACTTGGTGTAGATAGAAAAGTTGAGACTTTCAAAGCTAGACTTGTTAAAGGTTTTCGTCATCGACCAGGCGTGGATAATGATGAAACCTTTTCCAGTGGCTATGCTTAAGTCCATCCGGATCCTACTTGCCACGGCTACATACCATGACTACGATATCTGGCGGTTGGGTGTCATGACTGCTTTTCTAAATGATGTTTTAGAAGAGAGAGTCTATAAGTACACAGTCAGAGGGCTTCGTAAACAGTGGGAGCAGCGGAAACGTGTACAAGATGCTTTATAGGATAAAACAGGCATCGCGGAGTTGGAACATCTGTTTTGACGTAGTAGTCAAACAGTTTGACATCATCAAAATGGTAGATGAACCTTGTATATACAAAAAGGTAGTAGGGAGTATAGTGATGATCCTCGTAGAGTACGAGGATGACATACTCTTGATAGGGAAGGAGTTTCCTATGCTACGCTCGGTCAATCTCCGCTTATCACAATGATTCTCCATATAGGATCAAAGTGATACCTCCTAAATCCTGGGTTTTGGATCTATGAGATAGATCTAATTGGATGTTAGGATTCTCACTAGTTGTAGTGAGATGGTATCAATCGATCCTGGGGAGAATCACTGGAAGGGTTCCAGGGTGATAAGGACGACTGAAAGTCAGTCACAGGCATTGTCTTTACCCTCAGTAAAAGGACGGTATGTTGGAAGAGTTCCAAGCTAGATACCGTGGCTAACTAGACGATAAAGGCAGGATACATCGCTACTTAAGATGCTACCAAAGAGGATGTTTGGGTGTATATTGGTTCATGAGATGAACTACGTTCCTACCATTGTGAGACAATGGAGTTGTGGCTTATGCCAAGGAACGCCGGTCCCATCAGTGATCCAGAAAAATTCTAAGGCAGTGTCACCTGATCATGGAGATGGTTGATCTCCAAGGGATCAAGGTTAGGAGAGTAGACTCAGAGGACAGCACGGCGGATCCACTCACAAAGGCCTTTTCCCAGAGAGAGACTATTATAGGATGGTTGAGTATGAGGTACTACAACCACTGCTATCAGATGGCCCTAGTGCAAGTGGGAGATTGTTAGTTATATGTATGCCCTAGAGGCCATTACTATACATAGGATGTATATTGTAGTGGATGCTTGGACATATATAGGGAGGACTTTCTTGCTCGACATGATAGTATTCTATCTGGTTGCTCCTTACCTTAACTTGTGCACTGATTGTCTCTCTGTTACATGTTGGTAAAGCCCTTAGGATGTGTACTTGACTACCTGGACTATGATGCGGATCATACTAGTGGGGACATGGTAGTCCATAAGTACATCCTTCAAAGTCCCTAGTCGTGGGTGTATCGAGACGGGGCATCGATATACCAGAGTAGACTAGCGTGTACCTTCTCGACCCATACAGATGGGCGATGGATGATCCCATATCCATTGGTGTTTGACATCAGAGATGATATACGGGTGCTCAGTGGAGACTGGGTACACTGGACGGACTCGCCGAGAACTCCCAGATGGTATTATACCTCACGTCAGATGGCAGTTCTCTGGTGACACTGGTACAGGTTAGTCTATAGACCCGAGATCGTCATAGAGTCTTGTGTGATTCCCACTGTGGTTTGATTTCTACCTTACCACGTCCAAGAGGGCGTGCAAAACGGTGGTTTTTGGGTACAGTCCCGAATCACATGGAGGCAATGAGCGATAGGAGGGGATTCGTCTCTCCCGGTATAGGGAGTTGATGTTGCGCTGTGTTCGATTGGCTATAACCGGAAATCCCTGGCCAGGGTTGCTGAGATTTACTGGTAAGTGTTACCAGTAGTTTCTCGAACTGTTATAGACCTCATATCGACACGACTTATCGAGCTACTGGGGTCTGACGTTTACCACCCCTAGGCGAGATATGCGACATATCAGACGAACAGACCGGACTGTACGGTAAGTGTTACTGGTTGGATTCACAGGAGTATGAGCGGGCTTGCTCGTTGATCTTCTGATCACTCAATACCCGGGTGGCCGTTACGTTTAGCAGACCGCTTGCGGCTTGTGGGTGTTTGATATGATCATCACCTGCTGCCGGCGTATTGACGAGTCTTTAGAGTCCTACACAGAGGTTTCCTGGCTCAAGCGAAACGAAATAGGAGCGCATATGAGATATGTGCGGGACCGAGAATAATACCAGTATGAGATATTGTATTCTATTCTCGCGATTTGTATCATTGGACGGTTATATGAGATATAGCCGGGTTACCGAATCAAGCGTTGATTCGATACATTGATACACTTGATATTAGTCGGTCATATGCGATATGACCGGATCGTTAAATCAAGTGTTGATTTAATGATTTAGTGTATAATTATATATTTGATATATTACTTTACATTAACTAGTATTAGTTCACTTAAGATGGATTTTCTCACTTGATGTACACATTGTATATTTGATATAGTTTTGTGCACTAGTTTGTATCATGTTTGATGATGCATGCAAACTTGGGTGTATGTTTGATTTAAATCTTGGTTAAGTAAATGGTTAGGGTTTTAATTTATTTATTCATTTATTTATTTATTTCATTTTGGCAAGAAATGAAATGGTTGCTACTTTTGTTTTACATTGAAGCTTCATGAAGCTTTGAAAAAGTCTACCATTTTTGTTTCATGTCTAACCTAACCATTCACCTAACCTTAGTTTACTCTCTACACATAACCATGGTTGCCAATATGATAAGAATCACTCATTTTCTATTATTCAATATTCTTATGATATTATCTTCTTCTTCTTCTTCTTCTTCTTCAAGAAGAAAGAAGCTTGCTAGCTTCAATGGTGATTTGAGAAAAAGAGTGAGAAATCCAATTCAAAAGTGAACCCACTTCCTATTTCTTCATCCTCTACCACTTGCCAAGCAGTATAGGGTGTTTTCTTCACAAGTTTCATGGCTTGGTGAAGTTGGAGCTTGATCTTGTGTTGCCTCGACGTAGATCATCTTCGGCATCGAAGTCGACGACCTAGCCCGCCTATTTCTCCGATGAAGCCGACGCTAGAGCCCGGGATCCGATGATCGCAGCGAGGGGACTTCATCATGGAGCTATGGAGGTGGAGGACCGGATCTACAAAGGTTGTATTTTCCGTTTACTCTTAGTTAAGTTGTTAACTAGTTATCGTTTTCGCCTAAAACTCTAGTCAACGATCGCATTAGGGTTTCTCGGCACCGGAATTTTTTGAATTTGGTATGGTTGATGCCTTGTGAGACCTCCTTAGTGTGCCTAGGAACCCTACAGATGACAATGAACCTGTATAAGTACTCTCGGAAAACTTGGTTCGTCGGGTTCATAAAGATGGCAGGTGCATTGGTCACTCCAAATGGCATTACCAGACATTCATAATGACCATAAAGAGTCCTAAACGCCGTCTTCGGAATGTCAGACTCTTTGACCTTCACCTGATGGTAACCCGAACGAAGATCTAGTTTTGAAAAGATACAAGACCCACTTAACTGATCGAAAAGGTCATCGATGCGCGGTAGTGGATACTTGTTCTTAATTATCACTTCGTTTAGAGCTCGATAATCCACACACATCCTGTAGGAACCTTTCTTCTTCTTCACGAGTAACACCGGAGATTCCCAACTTGAAGTACTGGGTTGGATTCAACCTTTCTTCAGTAGTTCGCCCAACTGAATGCGGATCTCTTTCAATCCTTCCGGACTTAATTGGTATTGAGCTTTGATTATAGGTTGTGCGCCAGGTTATAAATCAATACTAAATTCAAGAGATCGATCGGGAGGCAAACCTGATATGTTTTCAGTGAACATATCCTCGAACTCTCGAACTACTTCAAACTATTCTTCTTCCGTAGGTAGAGAGAACGCTTCTGCATTCTTTGGTTTAACACGGTAGTTTCCTTCCTCCAAGGTTCTATCTCCACTTTTGAAATAGAACACTAGGTGATCTGGTATCTCAAATACCACTCTCCTTTGACGGCGGTCAATAGTAGTATAGAATACTCCCAGCCAATCCATTCCCAACACAACATCGAAATTCGGTATGTCCGGTACTTTGAAATTTGCATAGAATTCTCGACCGCAAATTACAACTAGGCACTGATCATATCCCAAAGTTTCCTTCAAGACTCTATTCCTGGAACTAACATTCTAGCTTTAAATGAGTGGCTTCAAGGGAATCGCGTGCGTTCTCGCAAATCGTTGTAACATGAAGCGGTGTGAAGCTCCAGTGTCGAAAAGTGCGAGTGCAGGAAGGGTGGCTACTAGTATAGTACCTAAGTTGTATGAGATCGTGTTTAGATATAGGAAAAGTATAATGATATACAAGGATTGAAAGGTTTGAAAGGATGGGGGAGATTACCAATGATGACTTGTCATGTGGCTTCAGCCTCCTCGACCGTCATTGTAAAAGCATGTCGTCTTAGTACATTCCTCCCTGCCGGAGGCACATTCCTCTATCTTTGGGACACGTTTCTCTGTGCCTGGTGGAATTGATGATGAGGCTGTGCAGGTGGTCCACGTGGAGCTGGTGCAAGAAAACTAGGCGCGGTGCAGGAGCCTGAATAGCTGGCCTCTGCGGGGCTGCGATTGCGGGTCTGGGCGCCGGTGCTGTGTTGATACGATATGGGCATGCTCCTATTATCTGTATATGGAATGGAAAGAAGAAGAGATGAGAGGGACTTACGGCTTGGTAATATCAAGAAGAGAGTAAGGAGGAAGAGAAGGGGCTTCGTGGCATCGCGGGAGCTCTGGAAACGGCTTCAATTTTCGATGGAAAGAACTTGGTTGCTAACTCCACTTGACTCTACTTGCACTTAGGAACTTTTGAGATGATTTTTCTAGAAATTTTCAGAATAGAGAGGAGCTAGGGCATGGGGTGGTATTTATAGTGAAGAATTAAGGTTTGGGAATTAAAATTTTGGATTAAAATGCATTAAAAAGATATTAAATGGTGAATTGAAGGGTCTCTGATTGCAGAAAAATCAAACAGTGCAGGAGAGTTAAGGGGAGCTGAAGGGACAAGTGTGCAAAGCACAGAGCAAAATGGGGCACATCTGACCGTCAGTGCCAGCCAATAGGTGAGTTTGAGCAGTCGGATCTTGAGGCATTGCCTCGAGATTCGTGCCACGTGTGTATATCTGTATTTACTCCATTTTGCGCATGTTTGATTTTTCTGAAACTTTTCATTTTTCCATGTATTGTACGTGCAACTCTTGCGCTTCCAAAAAATAAAAAGGAAAAAAATCTAAAAAATAATTGGGTCTGATGGGAATCGAACGCACAGGCTATGTCACAGTACTGCAGGGGCTTTACCAGTGAACTACAAGTTGCTTATTGCTTTTATTTAACAAAAACAACTTTTAACTCTTACACAGGCTGTAATACTCTTTTCTGTACAATAACAAGAAAATTTTTGTATAGTGATTTCATAGTCGTTACAACAGTCTTACTCAAGATGATAGTATACTATCTGCTTTGTCTCTATCATCATGTACATATATAATATAGTATTGCGTATCGCTATTACATGTTGATGGAGCTCATAGAATTCTTGCTTGACTACAAGCGTTCTGATGGCGATCAGACTTGTGGGGATTGGGTGGTCTATAAGCATATCCTTAAATGTCCCTAATCATGGGAATATCGAGACTGGGCATCGATATTTCAGAGTAGACTGGTGTATACATTTCTTGACCCTGAAGAGAGGCGATGGTCGGTCTCATAGCCGTTGGTGTTGGTCAGCCACCAAAGATTATATACATATGCTCATTAGGTTATGAGTTACACCGGACGGACTCGCCGAGAACATGCTAGTTGGTATTATACCTAACGTCAGATAGCAGTTCTCTGGTGGCATTAGTGCAGGTAGTCTGCTGACCTGACATCATCATTTTTCTCAAGTGTGTTCCTACTGTACTTTTATTTCTACCCTACCACGGCTTTACTGAGTCGTGCAAACAGATAGTTTTTTGGTGTAGTCCCGAAATACTTGGTAGCAGTGAGTGATAGAAGGGATTCATCTCTCCTGGTATAGGGAGTCGATATCGCACAGTGTTCAGCGGCCAATACCATAAGTCCATGGCCATGGTAGATGCGATTTTATCTGACTGGCAGGTCAGTAGTTTCTCGAATGATATTGGGCTAGTGTCACGTCCCGAAAGTATGGAACATGACCGGCACTTAGGCTATGAACGTCTTGAGGCGTACGTACTCTAAGTAAGCCGAACCCAGAAATCCAAACCAAGAAAAGAAGTAGAGTGTAGGAAAACCACTATAAGTCAACCAGCTAGCAAAATAATATACAACGCCTAAAGGCGACGATCACAACAGAAAAGGAAACTCCAACCATCAAGAAATCCACAGAATATAACATGCAACTCTAAGGTCGAAAGAATAAACATCACTAGTCTCTATCTCAAATAAGTACATGTTTGGTTGATGGAACTTCTAGATACAACTGAAATATACTATAAAATGTATAATGGTGGGTACGATACAAATAACCCACCTACTAGCAAGTCACCTGAAAGAAGTTGTGCCCGCAAAACCGTAATGAAACCCGTACGGCAACACCTGCAAGAAACTGGGGCACAACGGGGGTGAGTTGCCAACTCGTGAGTAGAAAGAGATCTACGAACAGAACATCGCATGTATGGCGCAATCCTAGGTCATACGATCAATATATGTAATCCCCAAATATATATAACCAGCAATCTATAACAAGACTAGGGTAAATATCTAACCCAAGTGTAAACCCATGTACCTGTGTCAGTGCATCAGGTGGCAATATATCATATGAATGATATATGAATGCATGAAACAGAATGCATGTACTGGAGAAAACTGCTTTCATAAATTTGTGAGATTTCTGTATTTTAAAATGAGGTATCATAATGAAATCAGCATAAAACAGTGCCTAGCATCGGCACAAAACGTAATCTCAATATCTCGATATCTCTGTATCACAATCTCTGTACCTCAATATCTCAAATCTCAATATCTCAATCATAAAATCCAGGGCACCGTCAGTCCAGATCGGCCCCTACCATCCATCTCATGACTACGACGGTATCCTCCGGATATCCGACGCGTCGGGTAAAATCACCGGTCGGTAGTGCTCCCCTGCCAGGCTCAACGCCATCTCCTGCGATCTTCTTGCCTCGGGGTACCGCACCGGGTCCACCATGTACCCGCAATCGGTCTCATCCGCCTCCTCGAATCGAGTTCCACATGTCGCTCTCAGCACCGAGAAAACACATGGTGGACGCACTGAAATATCATATCAAGGGTAACCGGGTTTTTAAAACATTTACATAATCTCTTTGAAATATCCACGGTTCCCAAATCCAGAAATATCATAGAAACAACATATCTCAATGCGTATAATCAGGAAGCATGATGTATGTGACATATAAATGAAATGCAAGTATAACAGTATATCATGCAACATGGAATAATAGTATGCACATACAAGGGTTATATCCTGATGCAATAATACTACTGTGTAGTGACAGGGCAATTACCGATGAAGATGTGTGTGAGCTGGCAAGTAATACGCATCATCGGTAATGGTGCTGGTGTCCTAACAGCATGATATCAATGATGGAATATGAATCATAATAAGTATGCGATGCAGAGTAACAACAATAATATGCGGGAGTTGAAAGCTAGACACAAGGATAGCTAAACTGCATCTAATGTCATAAGAGTCCTATAGCTACACCACTTATAAGGCTGAGCTAAAGCTAACAGTAGGTAAGGGAAACCGCCTAATCTCTGAGTCGATATATATATATATATATATATATACATATATATATATATATAGTCGGTGATCCCGCTTCGATAATATCACATCCGATCACATATCTCTATAATCAGTTATTCCCAAATCAAGAGTGCGGATCAAACATCAATTTATAGCTCGTACGTAAATCCGTCGTACGGCATCCCCAAATCTGGGTACGGGTCAATATCACATCCGTCATATCATTCATCTGGCATTCTCTTTATCAAATATCATAATCTGGGTACTGACCTATGTCTAGTACAATGCTAACTATAATCAAGATCTGACTACTGATCGACAATCTAGTATAAATCGATATTATCATCACATATCGTCAATATAATCATAATCCGGCTTCCGATTGACAGCCTCTAGCAAAAACGATATCATCAGCACATATCATCTCAAGGAGTAAACAACGCCTAAGGCGGCTTATCATGAATATCTTGTCATATCATATCATATCATATCATATCTCGTATCATAATCACATGTCGATCATTTACATATATATATGTCACTATTCCTATGGCATCATCATCCCAAAATCCGCTAAAGCATCAAGACGTATCCCAAATACGAATTTTACCATATCACCAATATCATAATCTTGGATCAAATATCATCGACTCATCTCAATCCCATGTCTCATCCTCAAGTCTGTATGTGAACACGTAGTCCCATACCTATGTGAACACATATCTATATAGAATCCCATAACCACATATGAAATAAGGATGTGTGCAAGTATGTATGTGTGGGAGTGTGTATGTGTAGTGCACCCACTATTCTAGGTTCTCGCGACACTAAATCATCCAAGTCCACCAATTATCCATCCTAAACATCAATAATTTCCCAAACAACATATAATGATTATAGGTGTGTATACGCATCCGTATACATCACCACGGACTGCGGGGGTGCTATACGCCATCCACCCGACTTCTCCCCGTAGATATAAATCTACTCACCTTTCTTGTGCGTGCCGGTGCCGATGTCGCCATTGCATCTCCAACGCCTCGACGCCACGTGGGGTACCTATAAGGATATCACACGCTAAAGCACATGAAAACCATGTCGGAAACCAAAATGGTGCATGCTACGCCCATAGGTAAAAACCCGTGGCCTTGTGTGCAAACGCAGCCAATATCCACTGTCGTTGACGTCCAAACGCCACCCGACAGAACGAATCATCGATACCAAAAACCCATACGAAAACAAGTCGTAAATCATACGCCAACACATGAAAATCAACCCAGATTCTACCCTAACTGGAATCAGTCAAAACTAGACATACCAGGGGTCAAGTTTACATGAAATAGGGCTGTGCACGCAAAACGAAGCAGTTTCACCCTGGTCTGGCCGCAAATTGCGGCCAGGGGGATTAAATTTGCGGCCAAGGAAATGAGGTTGGGGCTAGGGTTTTGGGTATTGGTTCCTATCTGCCTGCACATCCTACTGTCAAGTCAAAATTATTTTAGGAGGTCCGGGTTGATAGCAGTTTCCAGAAAGGTCAAAAAGTCGACAAAATTGCTAATTTACACCGATTCTAAACTTTCAGGTGATATACTGGAATCTGGGTTAGATCTAGGGTAAACTGGTCTCAACATCACCTAATAAGGTTATACTAGCAATCAAAACCAACTCTTGGCCAAATCTCACTCAAAATCACTAAACTAATACTAAACTACATAGCTAACACTAAATTTTCAGCTAAACAACTATGACTTAGCAAGATAGGAGTTTGGGTTGCAAGATTATACCTCAAGGGACCTTAGATGAAGGAGAAGGGAAGGAGGAAGGAGGAAGGGCTGTTGCTGGACTGCTGCTACAGCTGCTGGTGTTGCTTTTGCAGCTGATGTTGTTCCTGTTCTCTGGCTGAAACTGCTGCAGGAATTGTTGTGGTGGTTTTGTGGTTGGGATGAGGTTGTTGTTTTGGTTGCTACTATTGTATTGGTGTTGTGTTGTTGCGGTTTTGGTGTGGGTATGGTGGTGTTGTAGTATATGAGGGTGTAGGTTGTAGTTTGAGTGGAGTTGCTGCTGATGTAGTAGTTTGGTGGCTGATGTTGCTTCAGCTGCTGATGCTGAAGCTAACCTGATGTTGTTTTGTGTTGTGAAGTGTTGGTGGTTTAGTTGTGGGGTGTTGGTTTGTGGTGGAGTGAAGTAGTTGATGTTGTGTTGAAGTTGTTGATGGGGTTGT
Organism: Agapanthus africanus; assembly: GCA_030015575.1. Classification (NCBI taxonomy): domain Eukaryota; kingdom Viridiplantae; phylum Streptophyta; class Magnoliopsida; order Asparagales; family Amaryllidaceae; genus Agapanthus; species Agapanthus africanus. Next base: position 356,137,351 of record JASDDO010000029.1, on the reverse strand, counting down.
GTTGATGTTACTGTTGTTGCTGATATAATGGCTGAAATGTGTTGAGCTGATGCAGTTTCAGCAGCTGATGTAGCTGCAGGTGTAGTGGGCTGTTTTGTGGCTGAAGTAATTGCTGATGGGTTGATATGGGGGCTGAAAAGTGTTGATGATGCTACTGCTGCTGCAGCTGAAGTGTTGGGGTGGCTGATGTGATGAAATTGGGGCTGTAAAATGTTGATGGGAGTGTGTAAGTGTGGGCTATGGTGCTAGGGCTGGTGTAGGGCTGCTGATGTGGGCTGCTGTTGCTATGGCTGCAGCTGAAGCTGGTTCCTTTTGTTGTACTACTGCAGGGGCTGTTGCTGATTGGTGTAGAGTTGTGGTTGTTTTGGCTGATGTAGGGTGAAGTGTTGTGTGAGATGTGAGGGAGTGAGGAGACATGCAAAAAGGTTTGAATTGATATGGTGTGACACAACCTTAAACCATCATGACAACCATCACATCTCTCTCTCTCTCTCAACAAGCAAGTCAACCCACCCTAAACTCCCTTAACCAAAACCAAAACACTAGTTAACCCAATTAACATAATCAAAAGATTTAAGCCACCATGGTCATCTAAGCATGGTTCAACCCTAAGCTACCATGTGTCCAAAACATGAAACAAGTGTGGAAAGTGTTATGTGCACATTTTTGCACAAAAAGCCAAAAATCCAATTAGCGGTTTTTGATCGCTATTAACACTAAAGTCGCATATAACTCATCATAAAAACTGTAAAATGGCATATTCCCACAAAATAACCTATTTTAGAATTTCCATAATTTTCTCCAGAATTTTCACCATTTATCGGTATTTAATTATACCGACTATTACAATATTCATTAAAAATTAATATTAAATTATGAAAATTCCCAAAAATAATATTTTATTTTTTTGAAATGTTACAGTCTTCCCCCCTTAAAGAAATTCGGTCCCCCAATTTAAATTTAAACCTCTAAATTCTAAAACATTTCAATAAAATGTCCAAGTCAACGGGGTTCCGAAATCATCAATACATAGAACGCGTCGTAGCGCAATACATGCGCATACGTAACGAGCAGATAACTCGAAAACAAAACTCCGTCAAGCATCTCGCAATCATCGGAGTCAAGGTGAAAACACGAATGCCAAATCTAAAGCAAATCCGATATGCCATAAATCGGAACTATACATGTACATATATGAAGGAAATGCATGCCAAATTCTTTAAAATCGCTGTGCAATACATATAACACTGCACAGTGGCGGACGTCTCTATAAAAAAATAGCCATATACGTTTATATATTTTTGTTTAGTATGCACGATCCGCCGTTTTGAAAACAATTTGGAAGGGTTTCCTCGTTTTAAATGTTCTGTGTCATATCGGACACGTATGTAAATAATGAGACTATAGCTCGCTTTTGGAAAATCCCTTCGAAATCTATCAATGTATGCAAAACACACTCAGGTACTGTCATCTGACCAGTCCTGCTCAGTACGAAAACAAATCGCAATATCATGGAAATGTACTGCTCCATAAGAAATCAGTCCCAAAAAGTGCATATGAAAACCCTGTGCGTCCGGTGCGTACGGAAATCAAAATCCATACATGTGCACAAACAACATCAAGGTGCAACGGTTGTGCACGCAACATCGGTCATAGGCAACGTGTGTGCCTGACCGCAAAATCAGGTGCATCTGATATGCACGAAAAATCTCGATTTAGTGCATCTGGTGTGCACCAAATCGCATCTCATAACCTGCGCCCAACATGCGCTAAAAATCCAAATCCGGTGCATCCATCATGCACGAAATCATGAAGTCCAATATCAAGCGCCGAACATGCGCAAATCCAATCAGGTGCATAAAGTGCACAAAACAAATATCGAACATCACCATCGAAATTGAAGTCCAGTGGATCCAAGTGCACAAAATACATGTCACTGCACTGCAAGCATATGTGAACTATACCGAGTGCAAAAACCAATCGTGTGCGTGCATACGCACAAAATCAACTCAATGTCTAAACCCCATAAAATCACAAACATGTGAAACCAAGGCACGAAAACAATATCAAATGCAACGCTGTGCAAAATCGTAAACACTCAATAGCACATGAAAACAAATGTCATGAAACTCAATCATCAAAATCAGTCATGCGAATAAATCGCCCAAAATACCGAAAACAAGTATGGCGGAATAGTTCCGCTCAAGCGCATCCTCCAAGAATCTCTGACCAACTATCGTGATTACTCATAACATGCCTCGTCGACGATCCTGAACTCTGGCCTGCTGGTGTGCGTAACAATGACCACTCCTGGGTTTAAGTTTTCTATGTGGATTACCAATCTCACGATCCATCGGCTTATCGGCCCTGTCAGACATGCTAACGGGGATGATTCCATTTTGGCACTTCTCTGGTCATCTCTCGGTCAATTATCGCGACCACTTGTAAAGCAGCATGTCACTGGCGCCGGCCTCTGGCTCTCTGAATGCACGTGACACAACTGATCCTGGGTGCAAATATCATTGCAGCAGTGTCCTGGAAGGAATCCTGCTCAAGGTCTCTTCCAAGTCTCGTCTGTGCTTAACTGTCCGGAAGTCATCGTCCTTTACTATATCTGTTTCTTGTTCCGGAGCGGCTGCATACTCATCGCGACTTCTTCTGGAAGGTATATCCAAGTACTATACCTCGGCATGCGCATCGCATCTCTGATGTCGGCGGAGTAGAACGTCATCTCATCCATATCTTGTACGAACCTCTTACTCCACTTTTCTCTAATGTCGACTGCTTCAGACTCGTCTCGTCGTGGCTGCATAGACTGAGCTCCAATGGCTATCCTTGTATCTAGAGTCTCCCAAGAACGCATCTTATCACCTAACATCCGAATTAAGTTGAGCCATCCGATCGATTTGTCAAGACCTCATAATCCCCCAAGAGCTCAACATCTTGGGTACAGCATAATAGTATCGAGTACATACCACAGCATCGGTGGTCCAGCCGTAGAAGGGCAAACCCAAGCCTCACTAATGACGCCGCAGAACTGCCGCAAACCCTAAGGTTCAAAGGCTTTCATACGGTCATTAAGTCGAGTTAGGGTTTCATTCTTCTAGAGGGACCATAGAATTGCCTGCATGTCTTTCCGAATACTTTAAACTTGGAATAATAGGTTACTGACATCCAATCGTCTCTATCGGCTCTCAACGTCTCCGCGTGAAGTCGTCTCTAGCTGGAATCAATCCATCTGATGACCTCGCATCGGGGTAGCGAACGAACCACATGTCCTAGTCATTCATCCTTGGTGACTAGCAACCTTCTATCATCTCTTAGTACAACTCGTACTGCCATAGCTCTAATCAGCTTGGGCGATATCTCGTCATTCGCAGCAAGAACTGGCTCACTCATCTGCACGCTGAACCGTGCCTCAATCATCATGGACAAGCAATACACCAACGGTCATCAAAAATCTGGCTGGCCTCTGCCAGTGGCTCAATCCTCTGGTGCCGATCTGCACGTCCGAGTAATCTCATACAGCGATCCATCCAACGCTCGCGGCGCAAACACAATCAAAAGACACACCTCTACAATCGCGTGCCACTGGAATTACGCCCCGGTCAGTCCTCGTTCGCAACGAGCTCATGCTGACCGCAACTCTAGCCGTAGCTCTCCCTGCCCGTAATCGTGGCAGCAAAACCAAAACTGGTACCGATGAGGCTAGATCGAGAAGGAATATGATATTGAACAAGGAAACGTACATCCTAAGGCTTCTTAAGTGGAGTGGCGTATCGTAAATATGCCGCGGAACATGCCCACGGTTCGTCACTCTACTTTAGTCACCTATTCCATCAACCAAGGGTTATCCTATGCTCCGAAGGTAAAACCTAACGCTCTGATACCAAATTTGTCACGTCCCGAAAATACGGAACATGACCGGCACTTAGGCTACGAACGTCTTGAGGCGTACGTACTCTAAGTAAGCCGAACCCAGAAATCCAAACCAAGAAAAGAAGTAGAGTGTAGGAAAACCACTATAAGTCAACCAGCTAGCAAAATAATATACAACGCCTAAAGGCGAGGATCACAACAGAAAAGGAAACTCCAACCAGCAAGAAATCCACAGAATATAACATGCAACTCTAAGGTCGAAAGAATAAACATCACTGGTCTCTATCTCAAATAAGTACATATTTGGTTGATGGAACTTCTAAATACAACTGAAATATACTATACAATGTATAATGGTGGGTACGATACAAATAACCCACCTACTAGCAAGTCACCTGAAAGAAGTTATGCCCGCAAAGCCGTAATGAAACCCGTACGGCAACACCTGCAAGAAACTGGGGTACAACGGGGGTGAGTTGCCAACTCATGAGTAGAAAGAGATCTACGAACAGAACATCGCATGTATGGCACAATCCTAGGTCATACGATCAATATATATAATCCCCAAATATATATAACCAGCAATCTATAACAAGACTAGGGTAAATATCTAACCCAAGTGTAAACCCATATGCCTGTGTCAGTGCATCAGGTGGCAATATATCATATGAATGATGTATGAATGCATGAAACAGAATGCATGTACTGAAGAAAACTGCTTTCATAAATTTGTGAGATTTCTGTATTTTAAAATGAGGTATCATAATGAAATCAGCATAAAACAGTGCCTAGTATCGGCACAAAACGTAATCTCAATATCTCGATATCTCTGTATCACAATCTCTGTACCTCAATATCTCAAATCTCAATATCTCAATCATAAAATCCAGGGCGCCGTCAGTCCAGATCGGCCCCTACCATCCATCTCATGACTACGACGGTATCCTCCAGATATCCGACGCGTCGGGTAAAATCACCGGTCGGTAGTGATCCCCTGCCAGGCTCAACGCCATCTCCTGCGATCTTCTTGCCCCGGAGTACCGCACCGGGTCCACCATGTACCCGCAATCGGTCTCATCCGCCTCCTCGAATCGGGTTCCACATGTCGCTCTCAGCACCGAGAAAACACATGGTGGACGCACTGAAATATCATATCAAGGGTAACCGGGTTTTTAAAACATTTACATAATCTCTTTGAAATATCCACGGTTCCCAAATCCAGAAATATCATAGAAACAACATATCTCAATGCGTATAATCAGGAAGCATGATGTATGTGACATATAAATGAAATGCAAGTATAACAGTATATCATGCAATATGGAATAATAGTATGCACATACAAGGGTTATATCCTGATGCAATAATACTACTGTGTAGTGACAGGACAATTACCGATGAAGATGTGTGTGAGCTGGCAAGTAAGTGTATGTGAAACATACGCATCATCGGTAATGGTACTGGTGTCCTAACAGCATGATATCAATGATGGAATATGAACCATAATAAGTATGCGATGCAGAGTAACAACAATAATATGCGGGAGCTGAAAGCTAGACACAAGGATAGCTAAACTGCATCTAATGTCATAAGAGTCCTATAGCTACACCACTTATAAGGCTGAGCTAAAGCTAACAGTAGGTAAGGGAAACCGTCTAACCTCTGAGTCGATACATATATATACATATATATATATATATAGTCGGTGATCCCGCCTCGATTATATCACATCCGATCACATATCTCTATAATCAGTTATTCCCAAATCAAGAGTGCGGATCAAACATCAATTTATAGCTCGTACGTAAATCCGTCGTACGGCATCCCCAAATCTGGGTACGGGTCAATATCACATCCGTCATATCATTCATCTGGCATTCTCTTTATCAAATATCATAATCTGGGTACTGACCTATGTCTAGTACAATGCTAACTATAATCAAGATCTGACTACTGATCGACGGTCTAGTATAAATCGATATTATCATCACATATCGTCAATATAATCATAATCCGGCTTCCGATTGACAGCCTCTAGCAAAAACGATATCATCAGCACATATCATCTCAAGGAGTAAACAACACCCAAGGCGGCCTATCATGAATATCTTGTCATATCATATCATATCATATCATATCTCGTATCATAATCACATGTCGATCATTTACATATATATATGTCACTATTCCTATGGCATCATCATCCCAAAATCCGCTAAAGCATCAAGACGTATCCCAAATACGAATTTTACCATATCACCGATATCATAATCTTGGATCAAATATCATCGACTCATCTCAATCCCATGTCTCATCCTCAAGTCTGTATGTGAACACGTAGTCCCGTACCTATGTGAACACATATCTATATAGAATCCCATAACCACATATGAAATAAGGATGTGTGCAAGTATGTATGTGTGGGAGTGTGTATGTGTAGTGCACCCACTATTCTAGGTTCTCGCGACACTAAATCATCCAAGTCCACCAATTATCCATCCTAAACATCAATAATTTCCCAAACAACATATAATGATTATAGGTGTGTATACTCATCCGTATACATCACCACGGACTGCGGGGGTGCTATACACCATCCACCCGACTTCTCCCCGTAGATATAAATCTACTCACATTTCTTGTGCGTGCCGGTGCCGATGTCGCCATTGCATCTCCAACGCCTCGACGCCACGTGGGGTACCTATAAGGATATCACACGCTAAAGCACATGAAAACCATGTCGGAAACCAAAATGGTGCATGCTACGCCCATAGGTAAAAACCTGTGGCCTTGTGTGCAAACGCAGCCAATATCCACTGTCGTTGACGTCCAAACGCCACCCGACAGAACGAATCATCGATACCAAAAACCCATAAGAAAACAAGTCGTAAATCATACGCCAACTCATGAAAATCAACCCAGATTCTACCCTAACTGGAATCAGTCAAAACTAGACATACCAGGGGTCAAGTTTACATGAAATAGGGCTGTGCACGCAAAACGAGGTGGTTTCACCCTGGTCTGGCCGCAAATTGCGGCCAGGGGGATTAAATTTGCGGCCAAGGAAATGAGGTTGGGGCTAGGGTTTTGGGTATTGGTTCCTATCTGCCTGCACATCCTACTGTCAAGTCAAAATTATTTTAGGAGGTCCGGGTTGATAGCAGTTTCCAGAAAGGTCAAAAAGTCGACAAAATTGCTAATTTACACCGATTCTAAACTTTCAGGTGATATACTGGAATCTGGGTTAGATCTAGGGTAAACTGGTCTCAACATCACCTAATAAGGTTATACTAGCAATCAAAACCAACTCTTGGCCAAATCTCACTCAAAATCACTAAACTAACACTAAACTACATAGCTAACACTAAATTTTCAGCTAAACAACTATGACTTAGCAAGATAGGAGTTTGGGTTGCAAGATTATACCTCAAGGGACCTTAGATGAAGGAGAAGGGAAGGAGGAAGGAGCAAGGGTTGTTGCTGGACTGCTACTACAGCTGCTGGTGTTGCTTTTGCAGCTGATGCTGTTCCTGTTCTCTGGCTGAAACTGCTGCAGGAATTGTTGTGGTGGTTTTGTGGTTGGGATGAGGTTGTTGTTTTGGTTGCTACTGTTGTATTGGTGTTGTGTTGTTGTGGTTTTGGTGTGGGTATGGTAGTGTTGTAGTATATGAGGGTGTAGGTTGTAGTTTGAGTGGAGTTGCTGCTGATGTAGTAGTTTGGTGGCTGATGTTGCTTCAGCTGCTGATGCTGAAGCTAACCTGATGTTGTTTTGTGTTGTGAAGTGTTGGTGGTTTAGTTGTGGGGTGTTGGTTTGTGGTGGAGTGAAGTAGTTGATGTTATGTTGAAGTTGTTGATGGGGTTGTGTTGATGTTACTGTTGTTGCTGATACAATGGCTGAAATGTGTTGAGCTGATGCAGTTTCAGCAGCTGATGTAGCTGCAGGTGTAGGGGGGTTGTTTTGTGGCTGAAGTAATTGCTGATGGGTTGATATGGGGGCTGAAAAGTGTTGATGATGCTACTGCTGCTGCAGCTGAAGTGTTGGGGTGGCTGATGTGATGAAATTAGGGCTGTAAAGTGTTGATGGGAGTGTGTAAGTGTGGACTATGGTGCTAGGGCTGGTGTAGGGCTGCTGATGTGGGCTGCTGTTGCTATGGCTGCAGCTGAAGCTGGTTCCTTTTGTTGTTCTTTGGCTGTTTGCAGCAGCTACTGTAGGGGCTGTTGCTGATTGGTGTAGAGTTGTGGTTGTTTTGGCTGATGTAGGGTGAAGTGTTGTGTGAGATGTGAGGGAGTGAGGAGACATGCAAAAAGGTTTGAATTGACATGGTGTGACACAACCTTAAACCATCATGACAACCATCACATCTCTCTCTCTCTCTCTCTCAACAAGCAAGTCAACCTACCCTAAACTCCCTTAACCAAATCCAAAACACTAGTTAACCCAATTAACCTAATCAAAAGATTTAAGCCACCATGGTCATCTAAGCATGGTTCAACCCTAAGCTACCATGTGTCCAAAACATGAAACAAGTGGGGAAAGTGTTATGTGCACATTTTTGCACAAAAATCCAAAAATCCAATTAGCGATTTTTGATCGCTATTAACACTAAAGTCGCATATAACTCATCATAAAAACTGTAAAATGGCATATTCCCACAAAATAACCTATTTTAGAATTTCCATAATTTTCTCCAGAATTTTCACCATTTATCGGTATTTAATTATACCGACTATTAAAATATTCATTAAAAATTAATATTAAATTATGAAAATTCCCAAAAATAATATTTTATTTTTTTGAAATGTTACAGCTAGATACCGGCACGATATATCGCGTTATTAAGGGTCTTAGCCACCACTCTAGACCCGATATGTGATACTCTCAGACGAACGGACTGGACTGCACGATAAGTGTCACTTACAGGCTCAGTAGAGGTTCGGACGGGCTTGCTTGTCGATCCTCTTTTCGCTCAATACCTGAGTAGCCGTTACGTACAACTAGTGTCGTTGACGTGCTTATGGTTAAACCCGTTGTCAGTGTATTGTCGAGTCTTTAGAATTCCACATAGAGGGTTTCCCGCTTTGACGAAACGGTGTAGCTGCGATGATAGGTATGCGCTTGAGTTCATTTAAAACTACTGTATTTCATACACTGATGGTAATCGAACATTTGGAAATACTAGCCGGTCGTTTTGGAAAGACGAATATTAAATCGGGTACCGATTTAATATATTAATACATATATTTATATATGTATTTACTAGTATTTTGCAACTATTAATTTATGTATCTTTTATGTATTTTAAATACATTGGATAATATATATATATATATATATATATATATATATATATATATTATTTATTAATTTCTTTTTCTATGGTTCTCTTTAGGCTATATTGTTCCGTGAGATGAGCATAACTTTGGTGACCAGTGGAGGGAAGAGATGAGGGTGGACAAATGGAGGCTTTATGGATATCTAATGGTTCATATTGATTATCAATATGATAATTATTATAAACCGTAAGATGTAAGATGTGTGTAGAGATTTTCTCTCTCTTGATTATGTTAAGCTCATTCATTCTCTACACTACCCTAGTTTCTCATTTTCCTCCTTCTCTAAGCAAAAAGAGATCAAGGAAAAAGAAAAGAAAAAGAGATGAAAATTATAGTGAGCTAAACGCCATCATTAGATTAGGTAACCTAGCAAATTATCTAATCTAGTTAGCTTAAAGATTGAAGCTTGGAGCCAAAGAAGAGAAGCTGGACCGTCTATGATGGAGGAGGTCTTCACCAAGCTTGTTCATACCACTAGGAGCTTATAAGGAGTCCACAAATTAGAGCACTTGAAGATGTTACAAGGGTAGTTACGGTTCTAAACTTGTTTGGTTTTTGTTGCTAGTTTAGTAATTTTTGGTTATGATTGTTTGGAATTTTAGTTTTATAGATTTTTGAAAATCCATTGTGCAACCTTTTTAAAATCCAGGTTGCTAGAGTTCCTTCATTTCTAAATATGTTTTTTGAATTAAATGTGAAAATGCCTCCAGGACGTTGAGTTTGACCGGAAAAGATTATTTAGAGGATTTGGAATATACGATGACATTGTAATAATTTTCTACAATGGCAGCCATACGATTCTGTCTCCGTAATGGCAATGAATGCTTTGTTTTCTTTATTAAAATCAGAAATGAAAAGTTGATTTGTTTGATAAAATTACAGTAGCAATGTAAACTCTGTTCGATATACATAATTATTTCATTATTATAAAAGAATAAAAGAGAGGTTTTATCTTACAATACAAAACAAAACATTATAGGATAATTAAAAAAACAACACAAAATGTATCAAGATTTTTTTTTGACCGCAACGAAACCCACTAGCAACGAAACCCACTAGCGCCGCATGCCTCTCTTCAAAGCACTAAATAAAAGATCCGGATTCGATCCCACGTCTCCCTCCACAAACAAATATATCACGATGTGTATAACCTACGAGTCAAAGGTTACTATCATCGTTTGACTCTGATTTTTAACTAATGCATTTTTCTGAAGAAATAATTTTTAATTAATACATTCTTACAAATATAAATGTTATACATAACATGACCAAAAATTAGGGTTAGATCTTTTGTTATTTTCATTTCTAAAAGTACCATAGATTACATAGATTTTTCATATTCCACAGTTTCGTCACAAAACTTGTTTTGTTCCATAAAATTCAAAATAAATAATCCAATCTACATTTCATAACATTCAACAGAGAGAAAAGAGGAGCCAGATTTTGTTTAATGAAATTTACAACACAAAATTAACCAGCAGGATACAACCAATATACATTTCCCACACCAAAACCGTATCTACTCTCAAGAGAGGCGGAAAAATAAAAAGGAAAGTAAAAGAGAAAAATAATCATTAAACAAAACCCCAACTCACATTTCTTTTATCATAACATTTACAACAAACTTGATTGATCAGTAAAGGCTTGGCTCCAATAGGAGGGATAAAAACGGAATTAAAAGAAAAGGAAAACCCGATATTAAAAAAAAAGGGTTAAAAGAATAATTCCATTATTCGATTCCAGCACCAACTGTTGATCTGTTGTCGACAATTCGGACATTGTATCGCTCGTAAACCCTAACCCGGTTCTCCGCCCACCATTGCGCTGCTTGGTTTTCACTGAACCTCTTTCTACTGTTTACGGGTGAGAACCGAAAAAATAGTAGTTATCAGTCTCAGAACTACATGAATATTTAATCTAGTGCTTGATAAGTAAAATAATAATAAAATTACTTGATTAAAGAATAATATAATAAATTTTGAACTCGCGATCAACGAAACCAAATCCATTCAATCTTCGCACAGTAACATTCTAATTCTATGCAATCATTTGATTACTGATAGTAATGGATGACACCAATTGTCCGCTCCCCATTCTATTAGTTTGTCTTATGATAATTCGCAAACGCTAGGATCATTTTGTTGTTAGAGGAGATGATGATATTGCTTAGACCTTGTAATTGTATATGTTGGCATTGGGCCTTGTCGAGCCGGCCCAAATGGCCTGCCCAATCGAGCGGGCGGGTCTAGGGGTCGGCCGACCCGATCCGTCATGGGACACCGAGTCCAAGTCGGACTCGAGCTCCATGATGGGGTCAGCCTAGGAGTTGGTCAAACCCTATTAAGGGTTTGGGCCCGATGCAATTTCATCGTCTGATTGGCCCCTCTATCTATATATACAATAGGTAGAGGCTAGAGTTTGCACTAATGATCATAATGCTAATGATGAGAAATATATGAGAGTATGCAACCTATAGAGAACTAGGGTTCCAAGGTTTTTAATCGTCTTCCTCAGTCTCTAGCAGCCGCAGTGGATTAGGAGACTTTCTGAGTAACACCGTGATTGTTCCCCGCACGGCCATCCGATGAAGACGGGGTTTCCATGAAGGACGGATCAGCAGCCCAACGGTTATCAGGTCATCTACTACCCAGCAAAGGTATGCAAATTTTAATACTTGTAGGACACTAATCGTATTTATGCTTCCGCTGTTGTATGAGATCCTCTTGCGGATCATCTCTGCATGAGTTGATTGGCGATCTAGAGATCACTCCACCATAATCCTACAGTATATATTTCCAGTTTTACTTTACTGCATATTTTGAGTAGGGCACCTTGCCCAGTTCTTCCTTTCAAAAAGGATACTAAACTGCTCATAATGAAACAATATAATCGTGAGAATTTTGCTCTGGGCGACCTGAGAAACGTGAAGAATTTGATACTACAAAGTAATTGCAGAGAAATTTGTTTATACTGGTTGGAGTTCGGCACATGCACTGCCGCCAGATGTTCGGTACAAGATCGGTGAGTGGATATTTGATGTGTTATGATGCGACCCCTAACAAGACCAAAATGATAAAGAGAGGTTAGTGAACAATGCTCGAGGATATGGTTCCTCTCTGGTAAAGTTTTAAGTACTAAAAAATCCATTTGTGAATGCACCCGGCATTGCCCAAGTTAATTTAGTAGGGCCTTCCTAAAACAAAAGGGGGTATCCTAAGCCCAATACTAACCCTACCTTCCAATAGTTTTATACCTAACAGCATACCACTACACCATTACTATTCATATAAGCCCACCTCCAACTCACAAAAAGTTTCCATTATTTAACATGTTTGCACCCGCAAAAAGAGAACATAAATCCATATAGTAAATATATCATCTTTTCCGTTTGTTTTAGACTTATATGCCGTCTATGACAATTTGGTGGATACCAAGGGGTCATCTAGGACTATGCAAGCCCCTCTCATCTGAACTGGGAATTTAGCTCTTATGTGGAGAGGGTTGACTTCGGGTCAACGGCCGGTCATAAAACGTTGTTAGATCTTTAATTGGATTGCTTTATAGTCATCCCATTTGGAAGGGAAAAGTCTTAGATGATGATGATGATGATGATGATTCGCCAGCAAAGTACAGCTATGGGAATTGTACCAAAGTTTATGTTTGAATTAGCTTGGACTTTCAAATTGGAGACGACTTGTCAAAACTATAACCATGCGGATGCACAGGTATGTGGGTGTGCACACATGTGTATACACATCAAAATTTCCATATGTAAACCTATTACTGAATTTAGCATAAATAGCGAGCACTAAATATTATTTAAGAAGATAATCAAGACACTAAACCTGTGAAGATAACTTACATCAATTAAACATGTAGAGCCTAGATGATAAATACTCCATAAAGGAACACGGCTCCATAATACATTGAATTCTGAGGACAAATTATCTTAGTCGATAATTATCTCTTACTGCTTCTTAAATATTTTTTAGGCTTATTTCCAAAAAAATCCAAATACTTTCAGTGTATGCCAACAAACTCTCAAAAACCTTAAAATCTCCAAAAAAACAAAAACTACCTGGATAAACAGACGACATTGACTAAACTTAACAGTGTTAACTGTGCATATTAAATGACTATTTTACCCTGTTATATATACAATTAATTAAACCAAAGGATTATTAATTATTTTATTAATATATTTACATAACTATTAAATATTAATTAAACTCTTAACTATGGATGGTCGGTGGAGAGGTGAGGGTGGAGGAAATGATGAAGGAGAAGGTGATGATGATGATTGAGAGAAGATAATGAAAATGGAGGGGTTAGGGATAGGGCTTGACTAAGGTGAAGGAAGGAGGTGGAGGATGGTAGAGGGAGGGGTAGAGCTGAGGGCTTGGAGGCAGATTTTTGGGCCGGGCGAAAGCAAGGCCTTGGGAGGCCGATGTTTGGGCCAGGCGGAAGCAGGGTCGGGGTGAGACGAATTGGAGGGTCGAAGTGGAGGGAGGAGGTGGAGATTGGGGTTAGGGTTACCTCTTAGCATTATGGTTGTAAGCTTGCTAGAGAAGGAGGGTGGCGGGTTAGGGTCAGAGAAATAGCATATTTTATTTTTGGGTAAATTGTGAAAAAGCCCCCTGCGCTCTTCAAACTTATGTAAAAAAACCATAAGCTTTTTTCCCTTGCTAAAAAACCCCTAGGCCCAATCAAAACCCCTTATATACCAGTTGCATGTAATATCTAAGCAGTTGCATGTAATATTGTAACATCCTAGTCCGATCATACGTTTCTTTTTCTTTTAGGATATATTGGGTTTTGTTTTATTATTATTATAACTTGAAATTTAATACTTTTAATTAAGATATATGCATATAATTATGGGTTTTCAAGTTTGTTAAATAGGCATATTATTAGTATTTAAATATTTATTTGTTTATCACTATTTTATAACTATATTTATATTTTAATATTATAGTTTAAACAAAAGATATTTTGTTTGGTATTTTTTTAAACAATATATATACACAAGATTTTACCTCTTTTTAAATCTTATTTATAAGATATTTTGTTTAACAATATTTATTTAGTTAAAATATTTAGTTTTGGCTGGTCATGAGAATCCATGTTAAATCTTTTAACCATATAAATATTTTTCCTAAACTAACAACTCAATTTTCTCTCTCCAATCACCATATATCTCTCATCCTGATCTTATCTCTCTTTCACTAACTCTCTCTCCTTTTAAAACAAATACTATTTTTTTTCTCTATTCAATCAATTATCTCTCTCCAAACAAATATTTTTTTCAACAGATTTCTCTCTCCGTATTCTATTTTATCTACATATATTTTTCTATATCACTAACTATATTTCACCAAACCCCCGCTCTCTATATATATATATTCCCTAACAAAATCTCTCTCCAATCTAATCTCTTTCACCAGATTCTCTCTCAAATGTACTCTCTTTTTAATTCTTTTTCTACAAACATATATATATATATATATATATATATATATAATTGAAGATATTTTGTTATGATAGTTTAACTGAAAATATATTTTAGTTGTTTGATATCTTAAAATCATATATATATATATATATATATATATATAGCAACTAATTATATTTATTTTCACGAACCCATAACCATATCCATATCTACATATATTTTTACTAATATATGTATATACATATACTTTCCTATTATCCTAACTAAATACAAATTAATATATGTATATACAACTTTTCTAATATGTTATAGAAGTATATAACCCATCATATCTCTTTTATATTTATATATCTTTCTCCCTCTTAAAATCAAACCCAAATCTCATCTCATCAGAATATTCTCTCTCCAATTATAATAATCTCTCTGATGATGCTTGATATCGGTGATCTCCCAGATCAGGACATGTGGCAGATGGCATGTCCCAGAGCATGCAAGAAAGGACCTACAGTGGCCGACCAGACCAGACCTATGCTCGTCCTACCGAGCAAACGCTGGCTCACCTCCGAGCCCCTTGCACAACCGGCCTCCTCGGCCTCACGGCTCGTCTCCGGGCTACCGCAGAACCAAGATACCTCGGCTCTCCCGCTCATCTGCGAGCTCTCCCGCCGAGGTCATCTTCCTCGGTCTCATCGACCGACCAACGGCACCGCATGCAGGCGTAACCGCCATCCCGCGAATCTCGCCATGCGCGAGATCTCCGCCGGCCACTTCCCACGTTCCACGCCACCACGATCCCCCATTAACGAGCCTGTCTCGTCATTAATGGGAGGTCTCGCTCATCACGCGGGCATGACATCGGGAGCGTAACGGCTGGCGTGATTCTCGCGATTGCCCTGCCTGCTGCCACCGCTATATAAACCCCTCTTCCAGACGGTTCAAGCAAGCCATTTTTACTCCACTAAGCCGTTACTCTGCTCGGATCTCTAGTCTAACTTGACCGTTGGAGGGTCCTCGGTGGTACAACCACTCCGGGACTTCCTTGCAGGTAGCTCGGCAACCACAGCCTCAAACCCATTGAGATCCACACGCTTCAAGAGCGACGGCCTCCAGATCCAACCTCAGCCACCCATCGCCGCCATCAGCGGATCAACGGAAGGCAATATCTGAAGGAGACCTACGCCCCCATCACTCTCCAATCTTTAACATCTATCTTCCCTATAAATAACATGATTATTATCTCATTCTCATGTAAATCAACCTTCCCTCTCTTTCCCATCACAATATTTTCTTCTTCAAAATTAGCCGAGCCATCAAAGCTTGGGGTTGCGCTTCGTATCTTCGTGTTTATCCGCCTCCGAGGCAGGCAACTACTCTTGTTTTTTTATCCGATGGAATATCGGCAAATATCGCAATAAATTCTTAGTCTAAAACATTTGAATGAAAATTGTATTATTGTGCAATTTCACTAAAATACCACGTAATTATTATATACATAATGAAAACCTTAGTTTTACACTGCTCATACAAATTTACATGCTGCTTATATATATATATATATATATATATATATATAGACTTATTTGCATAGTTGATATAAATTTTAATTAGTATATATGAGTTATCATTTCATTAAGTTAAATAATCAATTCAGTTTTATTTTGTTGTTGAATCTTTGTAGAATATAGCTTACATAATATAGTGCTTAGTGAACAGTAGTTCAAGATAATTAAATTATTTATACATAAGATCAAATTATTGTAACAGCAAGAAAATAAATATACAATATATAATAAAATCAAGAAATTACTCATTGTTACTGATAGTATGAAATAGAACGCTTAAGTGTATTTACATAAGATAACTATATTGATTGTGTTTTAATACCCTTGATATTAATTTTATATATTTAGTTTTGTGTTTTTATTAACAATCAAACCATACACTGTTAAATGAAACCTTATGTTCATCATCCATGAAACAAAAAACCTAGGATTTCTAGAACTCATTAATCACATTAATCTTTTACAACCATATTTTAGTTTATTATTCTTCCCAATAATAAATCCAGACATTAAATGGAGATGCTTGTAAATTCGTTAAGATTCTTGTTTACATTATTGAGAATATTATCATCGATCTGCTTGATATGACATGCATATTCATGATTTCAGTTTCCTTACATTAAAACGATATCACTAATTAGAATGCTGAGCATTCATGCCATGAAACAATTACTCGTGCTTACATATTTACCATACTGTATTATCATCGTGACTTGTCCTGTTTTCCTGTCCGGTCAGCATTCAATATTGTGATTGAATTTATTACCATATTAGCTATAAATACACGGGGGATGGGGTAGTTTGAGTGTGCGTTCATACAACAGAATCTCAGGAGTCCCATGCCGGCAACTCGTACCGGGCTATATCGATCGCTTGTTCATTCTACATTTGGGCCCGTGTTTCCTAGCTCTTGGGTCTCTACTCTTGGGTTAGGAATACTCCTGCAAAGGTTGACGCATACACTCGAACTCACGATAGGATGGATTACCTTTTAGTGACCAGTTAGGTTATGACTTGACATGTTTACATGCATGTTTCATAGTTTTAATGTATGTATGTATGTATATATGTTCCTACTTGCGCATACGGGCTTCACTACACTCATATATTCATGTTATCATACCACACATACACCTTATACGTTGAGTACTTGCTGGGATGTTCTGACATATTTGAGATTTGCCATCTCAGGTTAGAGGAAGATTTTCAAGCTGAACAGAATCCGAGCGGCTATCAAGACTTTGCCGAAAATCAGTAACCCGTAGATTTATTTCTTGTCAGTTAGTATTTAACATGTGCGTCCTTGGAGGACATTAGGACTTATGTATCTCCTTTCGGATCTTGTTTTTATTTCGAACCTATTGTATCGGATCTTTATTTACATCGATTATCTAGTAGGCCTATTTTTTTAGTACTCCTTGTAGTTGCGTTGCAGCATGATTATCAGTGTTATCTCTCCTGTTGTTGGATATTATTTTTGACAAGTTAGGTAGACAGCCTTTATGTGACTATGGAAAGATCTTTCCTTACCGTAGGTAGCACGGCTGGCCTTCGTTGCTCTCTGCATTCCGTATTTTGGGAAGCGGGCGTGACAAGATTTTGTTGGTATCAGAACGACGCTGACATCGAAGTTAGTCTAGGTTCTACCGACTTTTAGGGTTAGAATCACATGTTTAGGTTTCCCCCAGTATGTCATACTGCATATTTCTTTAACTCTGATTGTAGGATTCAGACGACTGAGATAGAATTACGATATTGTACTCATGTACCGCGGCATGATTACAATACGTCATTCTGTTTGAGTAACTTAAAGTTCTACTTGATTTGTTTCCACTGATTTGATTTCCTTGCACATGTCGATTTCTCGAGCCAAGACCGTGACTCTTCATACCCTCATTTGCTTCCTTGATCCTTAATTTTTCATACCCATCTATTTGCATTGATCCTTGTAATAAGTTCGCGATCTTGTATTTTCGTTTTTCTAATTTCAAGGACGAAATTTCTTGAAAGGTGGGTAGGATGTAACACCCTAGTCCGATCATACGTTTCTTTTTCTTTTTCTTTTAGGATATATTGGGTTTTGTTTTATTATTATAACTTAGAGTTTAATACTTTTAATTAAGATATATGCATATAATTATGGTTTTTCAAATTTGTTAAATAGGCATATTATTAGTATTTAAATATTTATTTGTTTAACACTATTTTATAACTATATTTATATTTTAGTATTATAGTTTAAACAAAAGATATTTTGTTTGGTATTTTTTTAAACAATATATATACACAAGATTTTACTTCTTTTTAAATCTTATTTATAAGGTATTTTGTTTAACGATATTTATTTAGTTAAAATATTTAGTTTTGACAGGTCATTAGAGTCCCTATTAAATCTTTTAACCATATAAATATTTTTCCTAAACTAACTCCTTAATTTTCTCTCTCCAATCGCCATATATCTCTCCTTCTGATCTTATCTCTCTCTCACCTGATAACTCTCTCCTTTTAAAACAAATACTATTTTCTTTCTCTATCCAATCAATTATCTCTCTCCAAACAAATATCTTTTCCAAAAGATTTCTCTTTCCGTATTCTATTTTATCTACATATATTTTTCTATATCACCAACTATATTTCACCAAACCCCCGCTATATATATATATATTCTCTAACAAAATCTCTCTCCAATCTAATCTAATCTCTCTCAGCAGATTCTCCCTCGAATCTATTCTCTTTTTAATTCTTTTTCTACAAACCTATATATATAATTGAAGATATTTTGTTATGATAGTTTAACTGGAGATATATTTTAGTTGTTTGATATCTTAAAATCCTATATATATATATATAGCAGCTAATTATATTTATTTTCACGAACCCATAACCATATACATATCTATATGAGAATGGAGGAAAGAAGCCATAAGAGGGAATTTCCTCCTATGGCGTCGAAAAAATACCCCCTTCCTCATTTTTTCCGACGATCGGCACCCACCATCTTCATCGTTATCATCTAAGATGTGGGTACACCAAATTTCATGTGATTCTACAACCTTTTCACCGTTGATTTAGTGGGTTCAAAATTAACGGTTTACCGACAATAGAACATTTTACATTGCTAAATCAACAGTGAAAAGGATGTAGAATCACATCAAATTTGGTGTACACACATCTTAGATGATAACGATGAATACGGTGGATGCCGATCGTCGAAAAAAATAAGGGGGTATTTTTTCGACGCCATAGAAGGAAATTCCCTCCTATGGCCTCTTTCCTCCATTAACCTCTATCTATATATATTTTTACTAATATATGTATATACATATACTTTCCTATTATCCTAACTAAATACAAATTAATATGTGTATATACAACTTTTCTAATGACTCGATTCTAGATTTTGCTTTATCTTATGACTTGATCTTAGCAAACACCTGGTTTAAGAAAAGAGAGTCCCACCTTATCACTTTTAGGAGCGGATCAAGTGCTAGTCAAATAGACTTTTTTCTGACGAGAAAAATAGATAGAGGTTGTTGTATCGACTGTAAGTTAGTGCCAGGTGAGAGTGTAACCACTCAACATAGACTTTTAGTTCTAGATTTTAGATTTAAAAGAGAACCTATGAAGATTAGACGTAAGGTAGAGCTTAAAATTAAATGGTGGCGATTGAAAGAAAGTAACCAAAAGGCTTTTATAGATCGTGTAGTACAAGAAGCGGATTGGCAGTCGGAAGATGATCCAGACAAAACATGGAACAAAATGGCTAGTTGTATCAAGAAGGTAGCTAGAGATCTACTTGGTGAGTCGAGAGGTGGTGCTCCACCATCTAAGAACATATCATGGTGGAATGAAGATGTAAAGGCTGCTATTAAAATTAAAAGGGATTCTTATAAAGATTTGAAGAAAAGTAAAGATGTGGAGAGATTTGAGAAGTACAAAATGGCTAAAAAAGAAGTTAAGAAAGCTGTTCGGGAAGCTAAATCTAAGGTCTACAAGGAGGTGTACGAGAAATTAGACACTAAAGAGGCTGCAAATGATATATACCGGATTGCTCGGATGCGGGAAAGGAAAACTAGAGACTTATGTGCGGTGAAGTGTGTCAAAAATGAAAATCAGAAGATTTTAGTTCGAGATGAGGATTATCAAGGAAAGATGGAGAGATTATTTTGACAAATTATTCAATGAGAGCTTTACTAAGAATTTGGATGGGCTTGTCATTCAATCTCAAGATATAAACCGTGATTTCATGCGTAAAATAAGACTTCCTGGGGTTAAAGAAGCTTTGAACAAAATGGGTTTAAGAAAAGCGGTTGGTCCTGACGGGATTCCTATCGAGGTTTGGAGATACTTAGGAGAAATAGGCGTTAAGTGGCTGACAGCCCTGGTTAATAAGATTTGGCAGACAAAAAAGATGCCAAATGAATGGAGGAAAAGTATCCTTGTACCTATCTACAAGAACAAGGGTGACATTCAAAGTTGCTCAAACTACCGTGGAATAAAACTGATGTGTCACACCATGAAACTTTGGGAGAGAGTGATTAAACACAGGCTAAGGAAGGATATTAAGATAACAGAGAACCAGTTTGGGTTCATGCCTGAACGATTGACGACAGAGGCTATTCATTTGCTTCGTCAACTTGTCGAGCGTTTTCGAGAGAGGAGAAGAGATTTGCATATGATATTTATTGATTTAGAAAAAGCGTACGACAAGGTACCTAGAGAGGTATTATGGGAGACAATGATGAAGAAGGGGGTCCCCGTCAAGTATATTGACATAATCAAGAATATGTACGATGGAGTAATGGCAAATGTCAGAACTTGCGGCGGTTTAACGAGTGATTTTCCGATTACTATTGGTTTACATCAAGGATCTGCATTAAGTCCATTCCTGTTTACCATCGTGATGGATGAGCTTACTAGAACTATCCAAGATGAGGTACCTTGGTGTATGCTATTCGCTGATGATATTGTTCTAGTAAATGAGACGAAAGCAGGGGTTAATGCCAAATTGGAATTATGGAGGCAAACTTTAGAATCTCGGGGATTCAGATTGAGCAGGTCCAAGACAGCATATATGCACTGCAAATTTAGTAGGTAGAGAAGTCAAAACCATATTGGTATAACATTGGAAGGGCAAGAGATATCACCGAGCGACCAGTTTAGATATCTAGATTCCATCATCCAAAAGAATAGGGAGGTCGATAGTGATGTTAATCAAAAGATCCAAGCTGGTTGGTTGAAATGGAGGAGTGCAACAGGGATTTTGTGTGATCGTAACTTTCCGTTAAAATTGAAAGGGAAGTTTTATCGGAGCGCTATTCGGCCTACCTTATTATATGGTACAGAATGCTGGGCTCCTAAGAAGCATCATACACAGAAGATGCACGTAGCGGAAATGCGCATGCTTCGTTGGATGTGAGGTAACACTAGAAAAGATAAGGTGCGAAATGAGGATATTCGTGCAAAAGTTAGTGTAGCACCTGTGGAGGAGAAGATGCGGGAAAACCGGCTAAGATGGTTTGGTCATGTACGACGCAGACCTATGGAAGCACCGGTTCGACGAATAGATACTCGCGATATGGGCAATGGCAAAAGGGCAAAAGGGAGACCGAAGAAAATATGGATGGAGGTGATACGAAACGATATGGTTGCCAAAGGACTCAATGAAAGTATATTGTTCCATAGAAGTGAGTGGAGACAGAGGATCCATGTGCTGGACCCAGCGTGATTCTCATGTTGGTTCATGTAGCCTACCCCATATGCTTGGGATAAAAGGCTCAGTTGTTGTATATACAACTTTTCTAATATCTTATAAAAGTATATAACCCATCATATCTCTTTTATATTTATATATCTTTCTCTCTCTTAAAATCAAACATAAATCTCATCTCATCGGAATATTTCTTTCTCACTCCAATTATAATAATCTCTCTCCAATTTTTAACATCTCTCTCTTCCTTATAAATAACATGATTATTATCTCTCCTACTCATATAAATCAATCTTCTCTCTTTCCCATCACAATATTTTCTTTTTCTTCAAAATTAGCTGAGCCATCAAAGCTTGGGGTTGCGCTTTGTGTCGTCTTGTTTATCCGTCTCCGAGGCAAGTACTCTTATTTTTTTATCCGATACAATATCGGCAAATATCGCAATAAATTCTTAGTCTATAATATTTGAATGAAAATTGTATTATTGTGCAATTTCACTAAAATACCACGTAATTATCATATACATGATGAAAACCTTAGTTTTATACTGCTCACAAAAGTTTACATGCTACTCATATATATAGCTTATATACTTATTTGTATAGTTGATATAAATTTTAATTGGTATATGTGAGTTGTCATTTTATTAATTAAATAATCGATTCAGTTTTATTTTTTTGTTGAATCTTTGTAGAATATAGCTTACATAATATAATACTTAGTTAACAGTAGTTCAAGATAATTAAATTATTTATACATAAGATTAGATCATTGTAACAGCAAGAAAATAAATATACACTATATAATAAAATTAAGAAATTACCCATTGTTACTAATAGTATGAAACGGAATGCTTAAATACATTTATATAAGATAACTATATTGATTGTGTTTTAATACTCTTGGTATTAATTTTACATATTTAGTTGTGTGTTTTTATTAACAATCAAATCATACGCTGTTAAATGAAGCCTTATGCTCATCATACATGAAACGAAAACCCTAGGATTCTAGAACACCCATTAATCACATTAATCTTTTACAGCTATATTTTAATTTATTATTCTTCCCAATATAAATCCGGATATTAAATGGAGATGCTTGTAAATTCATTTAGATTCTTATATACATTATTGATACTATCATATTATATCGATTGTATTTAACATACTACTTGAGACTATTATCATCGACCTGCTTGACATGACATGCATATTCACGATTTCTGTTTCCTTACATTAAAACGATATCACTAATTAGAATGCTGAACAATCATGCCATGAAACAATTACTTGTGCTTACATATTTACCATATTGTACTATTATCGTGACTTGTCTTGTTTTCCTGTCCAGTCAGCATTCTATATTGTAATTGAATTTATTACCATGTTAACTATAGATAAGCGGGGTTGGGATGGTTTGAGTGTGCGTTCGTACAACAGGATCTCAGGAGTCCCATGCCGGCAGCTCGTACTGAGTTATATCGGTCGCATGTTATTACAGCTCGTGCTGGGCTATATCGGTCGCATGTTATTACAGCTCGTACCGGGCTATAACAGTCGCTTGTTCATTCCACATTTGGGCCCGTGTTTCCTAACCCCTGGGACCCTACTCTTAAGTTAGGAATACTCATGCATAGGTTGACGCACACACTCGAACTCACGATAGGACAGATTACCTTTTTAGTAACCAGTTAGGTTATGACTTGACCTGTTTACATGCATGTTTCATAGTTTAATGTAACTATATATATCCGTTCCTACTTGCGCACACGGGCTTCACTACACTCATATATTCATATTATCATACCACACATACATCTTATACGTTGAGTACTTACTGGGATGTTCTGACATCCCTGAGATTTGTCACCTCAGGTTTAGGCAGATTTTCAGGCTGAGCAGGATCGGAGCGGCTATCGGAACTTTGTCAAAGATCAGTAACCCGTAGGTTTATTTCTTGTCGGTTAATATTTAGCATGAGCGCCATTGGGGACATTAGGACTTATGTATCTCCTTTCGGATCTTGTTATTATTTCAAACCTATTGTATCGGATTTTTATTTGCATCGATTATCTAATGGGCCTATTTTTTTAGTATTTCTTGTGGTTTCGTTGCAGCATGATTATCAGTGTTATCTCTCCTGTTGGATATTATTTTTAACAGGTTAGCTAGACAGCTTTTATGTGACTATGGAAGGATCTTTTCTTACCGTAGGTACGGCTGGTCTTCGTTGCTCTCCGTATTCCGTATTTTGGAAAGTGGGACGTGACAAATATACAAGCAGTTGGAGGAATACAATGACTAAATGAAATACAGCCCAGGGTTCTTTTTCACAAAGATTTCAAACCGTATGCCCTTTCCAACAATTTCGAAAATTACAGGGGGTTTTGGACAACTCCCAAGCGGGCCAGGGACTTTTTGACAATTGACCCTTTATTTTTTAGGCGACGTGGCAAAATAAATGATATAGAGATGATGTGACTCCGTTAGTGGGGCATGGCATTGTTATTCATGGTAGCTTTCTTGACAAATATAAACTTGTCATGGTATTTTTTCCGAAGATTTTAAAGTTTTGGCAGTTCATTGCCAAACACCAAAACCATTAATTTGGTGTTTTTTAGAAATAAACCTATTTTTAAACCTCATAATACATATTTTTTCTTCAGTTAATTAATAAGTTTGTGTCAGCAAGCCTGACTGGGTTGTCATGAGTCTCTCGTCTAGCGAGTGGTGTAATTATAATCATAAACTGTTCTTGGGTGAATTTGGAGAACTATAACCAATGAGATAGTATTGTGGCAGCTCCATGGGAATTACGAAGAATTCTAGTACAAGATCCAGAATATTTTGGAAATTCTTTTGATGGCATGGCACTATACTAAATCTTGGTAACATTTAAAGTCAATTATTAATATTTCAGTAACAAATGCATGGATTACTATATTTGAATTATAAATTTCATCAATGGGACCTAATTAAACTTCATGGATTAAGACTACGACGGAAGGATCAAATGAAAACCTTCTTATGGAATACTGGAATAGTTTAGATCAAAGAATGGGAATCGAGATCGATAAGGTCTGTATTTTAAAGATAGAGGTTATAGGCTATCTATGTATTTAAACAATAAAACTATCAAATATAGTGCCACACTAATGATAATTGCCTGCATAGTGCTAGAATAATATAGTTCTGGATAATTCCTGGAGAGCTTCCACAATTCCAAGTCCATAGACAAGTTTTGAGTACCATTTTGTCGGGCCTACCTGACTCCAACCAACCCCAAAAGAACCAGTGAGAAACAAATTGATTCATTGACGCCTAATAAAAGTCCAACAGAAATTCTCCGAGAACTAAAAACCAGTGTTACTAATCAAGTAATCGTCCTCTCTGAGAGCGTCCGTTTAATAGTAGTAAAATATTGCATCGATTGAGCTTTAAACATACCTGAACCTAACTCGCTTGAGCTCTTTCACGCCACCAGGTAAAGAAGTGAGCGTAATATAAACACCCGGTTCATCCTGCTCCACCCGCTCAGACTCGTGATTTAGGTCTGACTCCGGTGGTTTGCTTCCGTTCCGTAATATTTCTGAATGACCACCAACTACAATCCGCTGATGGCTATTTGAATTAGGTCCATTACCTGCAACTCCATTTAAAACACCATTTGATTCCATTTCTTGGTAAGCCATCAAATTACTCATTTGGTCAACTGCTACGGAGTGTTCGCTGGAAACAGGACTTGTGCTGAAGGATGTCAAGGAGAGCAGTCTGCTGCTATTTCTGGTTGCTCCTCCAGGGAGTCTTTCTGCCATGTCCTTCAACTGTTTTGCACAAAATAAGGTTTTCAGATACTTAATGGAATTATTAAACTATATCAACAGAAAATCCAATAGAAACAGTTGATTTAAGTAGTGTTAGTGGTAATGCCGAATAACTGACCAGGAACAAGCATACAACCCAAAGATCACCAAAAGAAGTGGGATGGGTGTAGAGCCTAGTAGCACGGATTAAGAATATTGGACATGATATGAATTGATTCATGGATCCATAATTTTCCAAAAGGATACGATATGTTGGGATGCGCTTAGTTTTTTTATGCAAAAATATACATCCATTATAACAAAAAAAATATTGGATTACCAAATCTAAATTAAAAATTACAAATAATTTGTCAGTATCATGAATAGAGAGTTGGTGTTTCAGTCCTTCATACATTTTTCAAACATCTAGAACATTATGTTAAGTTTTAGGACATGCCAAAAATGAGCTCGACAACCATCCGATTACAAAAGGGATATGAATCCAATATAAATACGCCTCCTCCACAAGGAATCTGTGAAACATAGCGTAAAACTGCAGAACCGGGTTCGGTTGTGGATCAGATGAACGGACGTCATGAGTTTTCATGTAAATATGATATTGACAGCCTACTGAGTGTTTAACAGCATTTGGAGATAAACGCCATTTAACCAGGACAATTATCCGGATTTAATGACATTTTTCAGGACATATTGCAGCAAGAACCTTGCTTCTAACATTATAAACGATTAAAAAGAAGAAGATAAAAAAAAAGGAACCAAAGTTCTCAGGTTGCTGAACATATTCCAATCGACAGGTAGCAGGAAAAAGCAACAAGTCAGCATACACTTATGGTCAGAATTCAAGAGATAACATCTTACTTGTGCTGTGAGAGATTTAATGACTTCTTTCGCCGCTTTGCACTTTGCAGTTTCTTCCCCTGCAATTGTAATTGCCTCCTTCAGTTGTTTCGTTGTCCTTTCCAACTCAATTTCTTGAAGTTGGGCTTTACGAGTAAGATTTTCCACCTATCAACGATAACAATGATGATCAGGAACCTTCAATATTCATGCATTGCTCATATCAGAAGAAAGGTTGAAGTGTTGGGATTTAGGCTTTTAGCAGAATATGAAATTTTTGACCTTATATAAATTGAGACACCCAGAATGATGCACTCATTTCTTTGGCTCATAGATAATTCTATGAGAGGTGCATTATAAAGAAATCTAGACAGTCTGCCAAGTTATTATTTAAGTATCATGTGTTACATGGATAACGCAGCATGTTAATCCTACAATTAAAATGAAGTTGGAGAACATATGCGTCATTCTTAAAAATCAAAAGCTCGCAATACAAGTAGTCCACATCATAAGAAGCCAGAGATTAGATAAGTTGTGCTTAGCATATCAAACAGATAGTCTATTGCTGGGTAGAATCTAAAGATAAATTCAGAGCACGTGAAACAGGAATATTTGAAAGCAAATTTTATTATTTTACAGTTGGCATTAAATATGACAGGTTAGAGTAGTTTCTTACACTAAACATAATAGTTAGTGCATCAATTATCAATGTAAGGTTGTTCAGGAGAAGCAAGAAAAGAGATCTGTCATAAGTGATGTGTCCCAATTGACTGGGCTCTGCACTGACCAGATCCATGCTTGTCCAAGAGACACTAGCAGCAAAACCCTGCACTCAGCTCCTATACAACCGAGGTGGATCATTGAGGAAGGTGTAGAATATGATGTATCAAAAAATTGTAGGATCTCCAGTTTGATCAGCACCAATATAGACCTGAAGGTATTAGCTTATCGCGCTAATAGTATTTTCATGCTATGCGTCATTTCATAAGATCTATGATATGCTTGGGATACATTAACTCTATCCAGTTTTCATGCTATGCGTCATTTCATAAGATCTATGATATTGGCTAGGGTTACATTAACTCTATCCAGTTTTCTCCTAAAAAAAGAATCTTTATGGTATGAAGTCCGTTTAGAGATCGAAGTAGGTTTCTACCATGAGTGTGTAGTGATTGTAGTCAATTTACTTCCCACCGGTACCATCACATATGTTTAAGATGTCTAAGTTCAATTGTAGATAATTATTGTAATGCATAATACTTGTGGAACTGCTTGCATCTTTTTAATTGTGAATACTTGAATCTAATTACTTACCTTTAGGGTTTACTTTTCCCAAGGTAGAAGCAATTAGCTTCATTCACATTATTATTGAGCTTAATTTAGCATACTTCCTTAGGGGTAAAGTTCTTACTGTGTCATCCTATCTTGTCGGCTCTTTACTTGGCCAGGTATTTGGCACTAAATTCTGGTGGCCAATCAGTTGTAATTTACTAATTTTATTAAATATTTTGTGGACCCTACTTTTTATAGATTTAGCCTTCATCTTGATGGGGGTGGTGATGATGATAATGAGAGGAATCACTGGCTTGCACATTAACACCTAAATTCAGAAGATGCTATAAGGTTTGGTGAAAATTACAAGCCGTCGGGTCGGTATTGTGTATTCTTCAGAAGCAACAGGGATCCAAAAAATTACACAATTATCAATCTATAACATGCTTAGCTCAATAAAAAGAAATTAAACGTCTAAGGAAAACAAATTATACATAATAATAAAGTGGAAGAGGATGCATATTTAGTATGTACCTGTGCCTTTAACCGAGCTACCTCTTGGTTCAGATTGTCATTTGTCTTTTTTGCATCACCTACGATAAACTTTGGAGAAGTAAGTCCTCCAAGAGTTGGTGTCGGTGTCGTTGAACGTGGAGGACTGGTTCTTCTTGATACAGGTGATGTTGCACGAGACACAATTCTTGATCCAGGAACAGAAGCGGAGAAGAATTTTTTTGAAGACCCAAATACCGGATTTAAAGATTTTGAAATGTTCAGTGCACTCCGGTTCGAGGTTCCATTTGGAACTGGAGATACACGACTACTATTGAATTCAAATTTCTTGTTTTTCTTTGATCTTCCATCCATATGCTTAAAGGATTCGGTTGAAGAATATCTTGATATTTGTACTTGAGACCTAGAATCCATTTTGTCTTCCTTCTCAACCATCTCATTATAGCCCTGAATACTGTTTCCTTTCCTGTTAAGTGAAGAATGAGACGAGGAGTCAGATTCCAAGGCCTTGACTAGCTTGTTAAAGCACCCATCACAGACACGATATGGCTTGTTAGGATTTGGGGCCATGGAAGCCTTAAGCGACTTTTTGCTGCTGCAAGCATGACAAAAAACAAGTGCACAATTGTAGCAGTTATGCCGTTTTCTCTTAAAATTAAATGGTTGGCGGCAGCCTGAGCACATTGACTGGTCGATACCAGACACCCACTTATGAATACAAATTGCCGCGGTAAAATTAGTACCACAAACAACACTTCTGACTTGTTTGTCTTTCAAAGCATCAACCAACGTAGGGGAATTTCTATCATTGGTATCCCCATGGCCTAACCGGCCATTTGCCCCTTTACCCCATGTGTACACTTCAGTTCTTGAAGTCAAAACCGCAACATGATAACCGCCGCATGATATCTCCTCAACAAAATTTTTAAGGAGCTTTCCTTCAACACGAACAGGACGTTTTCCATCTACCTGAGGATTTCCAAGTTGGCCATACACATTGCTTCCCATTGTGTATACATGGCCTGAAGTAGTAAGAGCCACTGTCATGCTGTGCCCACATGCAACCTGGCAAAAGTTTGGATCAACCAAGGCCTCGACACAAGTGGGCACTAGTTTTGGTTCTTTATCACCATGCCCAAGGCGACCTTTATCTCCATCTCCCCATGTAAAAAGCTTCCCTGACGAAGAGTTACCAGAACTAGAGTTTCCAACCATAACTTCAACAACTGCGGCAGTATGCCAAACACCGCAAGCTGCTCGCATTGTTCGTAGCCCCTTTAACGATTCTACTTCCCTGGGAATTGATACACTTTTTCGATCTCCATGACCTAGCACACCAAAAGTCCCCTCTCCAAAAGTAAATAATTGCCCCGCGGAGGATACAACAGCTGTATGCCAAGGTCCACATGAAATTGATGAAACATGAATGCCCTCCAAAGGCCCATTCACTCTTTTCGGCACCCAGTGGCTCACCTCATTTCCATGCCCTAGGATCCCGAAGCTATCATTGCCCCATGTATAAAGGTCACCAGATAGTGTAACAGCACAACTATGGTACTCACCACATGCTACAAGTTCAATGTTAGTATTGGACAGAGCTTCAATGAGCTTTGGTTGTGAAATATCAGAATCTATACCGTGCCCAAGCCTGCCTCCTGTTTCCTTGCCCCATGAGTATATCTCCCCTTGTTTAGTAACTAAAGCAGCGTGTTTTCCACCGCATGATATATTTTGAACATCGAGTATTACAGCAGATTCTAAGGCCTTGGGCACGAGAGAATCCAGTTTAGTAGAAGAACAGCTTCCAGCTTTGTTACACCCACCACCAAGAATTCCATCCCCAGTTTCTTCTCCCCATATGAAAACATCCCCTAAAGCATCACCCTCATCATGACCAGAACCATGACTTGATGAACTTACAGCACTTGATAAACTTACCCTAAATATATCCATTGTAGCGCCCCTTGTGTTACTATTTGTACCATCTGAGTATCCAGATGACAATGAATGAACGGAACGGGTAGCATAATCTGAAGGAAGGAAACCTTTGGGAGGTACTGCATAAAGCACATCGGAAAACGACTTATCCAACCCATTCTTTGGGGGACTTCCAAATGGACTTCGAAATCTAAGATAATCGCTTCCATCCTGAATTTAATGAAAGCTAAGAATATTCATATGATAAGGTACAACAATAAGATTATTTAGAAAAAATAAAGGAAACTAGTAGATATTATGAAACACCTTTTGCATGCTCTCGCTGCTACCAAATGGAGAACTTGTAGGTGAACTTCTTCGGGTATATGTTCTTGGACTAGTTGTTCCTGATGATACTCCATCGCTTCTTGATTCTGTCCTCCATTTCCGATGATGACTGCGAGATATCAGTGTTTTTAGACCAGCAAACCAGACTTCAGCCTCGTCTTTATCCTTACATATCTGGTTAGATGAGAGTGAGAAACTTCATATGATTGAATACAGCCTTCAAAATTTGCATACGTATATTATTAAATTAAAGGGTCAGAAATCTGATCAAAAGACTACTTTCACTCCCTATATTCACAAAAACATTACCAAGATAGATGACCATAGAAAACGCTCACACTAGCACGATACAGCAATACTTACAAGGTCAAGTGATCTATCGTTATATATGAGAGAAAATGATTGGCACTCCTTCTCCGGTCGTGGGAACCTCTGAAAAATTGCCTAAAAAAAAGAAAATAATTTCTGATCAATTATTTACCATATATCAAATACAGCTGCTCCTTAGAAACGGGTTTAATATGCATGACAACAATATCATGCCTTTATCCCAAAGTTCTGGACCGGCTTAGTTTAATTTAATGCTTATAATGGGGGGGGGGGGGGGGATACAAATCATAAATCAATAAGTAACCATATTTATAATCCATTAATCTACAGGATAGGTTGAGGAAAATCCACATGGTGATGGAATGCTCCTAGCTTCTAACCATTAATATCAGCTCACCTTCTATCACACAATTTGGAAAGAGAGGTACGAAACCAAATGTACAAAATGTTGCTCTAAGTTTTAACAGATAATGCAAGGGCCTGTAGGCAAACACATATGGTTGCAGGATGGAGATAGTTGAAGGTTATATGCAGCAGCTTCACTATTATTGAAGGAAAAAAGTATCTATATAAGTAG
Organism: Agapanthus africanus; assembly: GCA_030015575.1. Taxonomy (NCBI): domain Eukaryota; kingdom Viridiplantae; phylum Streptophyta; class Magnoliopsida; order Asparagales; family Amaryllidaceae; genus Agapanthus; species Agapanthus africanus. The sequence continues at coordinate 356,105,794 of JASDDO010000029.1, read as the reverse complement.
ATAAATATCAAATATTTTTGTGTTGCAAATAATAAGAGCAGCAGTCATAGCTTGAGCAGAGTTGTATGTGTGTAAATAGAAATAACATTCAACGGGGGATAGTGGCATGGTATTGAATAAAAAAACAAAGGCATGAAGTTAATGGTATACAGAATGAGTTTTTTTTGTTGTGATGCAGTATTGAATCTTGGATTCCAAAAAAATTATATCAACCATATAGTCATGCAGGCAACATAGACCCCACGCTCCAATAATGATAATACTCGATATGCAAATATTTTGTACCTAGTTTTAGATGCATGAAATTTTTCACACTCCCATAATGATAATACACGATATGCAAATATTTGTACCTAGTTTTAAGTGCATGTAATTTATCAACAATATCGTGTGTGTGTGTGTGTGTGTGTGTAGATCCGTACAAGAAGTGGCAATATTCATCAATCATACAAAAAAGCCACTAGTTGATATGAGAGAGTGTGTGGACATTGAGGAAAAATAATAAATTAAAGCCACAAAAAATTGCAATTTCGAATATCGAAATCAAGATTAGGAAAAAGGTAAATTTCTATGTGTCAATAAGATGTATTCAGTTTAAATCGCATGGTCGTCATGAAATATGATCGGTCACGTAGAATCACTTAAAACAATATAACTATCTCTCTTTTGTTAATGTTATATATTTAAAGGGTGGATGATTATCTTAAAGGCTGCCAGAGTCTGAATTTGGAAACTAACCGTGCGTTGACCAGGCATGATCCTGGACACATGACTCAATTTGAGGTGTTTTTCCTCTTTCCCTGAGAACCATATTAGTATGGATTCATCCTGCAAATGTATAAGGTAACGGAAAATTGTTGTAAGAGGCGAAACATGTAACTAGAGCAAATTATTAAAAAAAACCACAAAAAAACATAATGAAGATGTCATGCATAAGCATATACTAACTGTTACGTGTAACCATTACCTGTCCATATCACACGACCAGAATTATGCTTTATGCCAAGTTACAAACTGATGGCATTTGATATAATAGATAAATAAATATGCACCTTTTATGTATAAACTAATTTATAAAAAATAGACAAATGCCGGTATAATGATTTTGCAACATAGTGGCAACCAAATTATTGATCAGATAAAAATACAGGAACCTTGTAAATTTAATGCGAATAATATACATATACCATTTCCGACCAAAAAATTGTGATTACCCAGGCACTCGGTTAAACTTACATTGGACAGCCTGAATGGACAAAACTTGGGCTTCCCTCTGCGTCCATACTTTAGGAGGTACGCTCCTTTCTTAAGAGCAGTTATAGCCTGCAGTAAAGAAACAAGTTTTATGAATACTTCAAAGAATCTTTTCTATCATCAAAAGTAGATCCATGTCATTTCAATTAACATCTATGCAGATGCAGCGACCAAATCCATATATATAATTTGAAATATATATTTGGTTATCGATATAGATATAGTTGCAAGCACAAAAGAGTAGCTTCACAGAGGAAAGGACAGAAACATAAGTGGAACTGAAAGCAATATGGAAAATATATGATATAATAAATCAATAAGGGAAATGCAAAAGGTAACTTGCATTGATTGCCATCATCTAATACTTTTCCTTCAAAACGTGTCGACTGAAGGAGCACAATTCAATATCCAGAAGAATCCAGCAAAAGTACTGATGGCAGTTTACAATAGCTGCCAATACGACAAATTTTCAAGGGCACCAAATTCTGCTGCAGGCAAACTATTGACAATAGAGAGGGCTTGCAATAGAGCCAATAAGGAATTTGGCAGCAAGGTTAAAGATCTAAGCATCAGTACTGGGGGTGGACGGTCATTTTGGGATCGGAATCGGCCATTTCCGCTGTTTAGGGTGCTCGTCTTGGAATATAGGATGTTTTATCGTTTGACTAAAACAATGTTTTGAATTAAAAATATATGGATGGTAAAAATATCTATAAACAATTTGACATATTTTTTAGTAACTAATGATGTCTATAGTGGTTGTTAAAATGCGATAAATATAAACTTTGTGACATTTTTCAATAATCCATGTTGTCAAATAAACTAATAACCCATTAATGCACATTAAACACATTATAAACCCCCCCACCGGCAACTCATTTATATTCTTAATTCAGAAAACCAGCTAATCAATCGGTAAAACCAAATAGCAATATTTAGAATTTCAGAATCGATCTCGGTATCTGTTCTCAGACGGTCCTTTTGGGATCAGGATCCGCTATCTCGTATAGGATCGCCAAGGTTTAAATGCATGGTTGGCAATTAGGAAAAAAGCTACCTAATTGATCATGAAGTTTTAACTTATCTAACCAAAAGCATCTCGTTAACCGATAAAAAAAGAGTAAAGGAGGTGTTGATGATAAAATTAATCTAGGATTCACTTAATTTTTAGCCATTGCATAAGACAAACATCCAGACAAAAACGCATTCCCAAATCCTATGGTTTTGTAGGTATTATAGCCCTATAATACACCAAAATATGAGAGAAACTAGAAATGCAATTAAAAACTTTTATCACTAGTATTAGTAGTTTTGGGGGGCTTTGTTTGTGTTTTTTGTTTTTGTTTTTTTTTTGTTTTTTTTTGGGGGGGGGAGGGGGGGTTGGTGGTTCAAGGGATTCATACAACCTAAGACATGGTACAAGCATTTCCGTATCTCTGAAAATGATTTTGTAAAAGCTGTTTTTCTAACTCATATCTTTTCTTATAGACTTTTCTCTTTTCCTTCAAATTAAACAAAGACGGCTTGGCAATACTGGCCTCTACATGTATCATTCCACCTCTGAGAGAGAGCCGTCTACATGCCTCTAAAAGACGCCTCTACACGTGTTGTACGATCCATGTGCAGCGCCACCGCGTTGCACGTGAGGGGGCGTGTTAAGATGTGTGGTTAAACATAATCCCACATTGCAAAAACTATGAGAGGTACATGAGTATAAAATACAGATGGACCAAATCTCAATAGGGCTCGAGTCTTATTGATGGAACCCACTTATATCAAAAGCCGGTGTACACTCATATATAAAAATATATAACCCCCTTGAAATTTAATATGGTTAGGTCGAACGCCTTTGAGAGAGAGCAATCTACATGCCTCTGAGTGATGCCTCTACACGTATTGTACGATCCACGTGCAAATCTCAACAAGACTTGAGTCTTATTGATATAACCCAGTTATATCAAAACCCCGTGTACACTCATATGTAAAAATATATAAACCCCTTCAAAATTTATCAGCAATATTGTGGAAAGCATAACGAAGTGGAAGGGTAAGGCTTTAGTTTTAGCAGGGCTTTAGCGGCAAAAAGCGCCAAGACGTTTTTAAATAGTAAATAAAATAAAGATGAAAAATCCGATTGATAGAAACTCTTAAAAACATAATAACATAAACATAACAAAGATATTTTATTGTCATAAAGTTTGTATGCAATAATAGAAATATATCGAACAATTTTAAGAAATTTTCATCCATATAAGATATGAAAGAGAGATAACGTTACAGATTAGAGACATTGATGAGACTTAATTATTCGATCATTTGATATTATAATCTACAATTTTCAAGAAAATAATGACTATAATCCGTTTGAATGCTTAAAAGTGGATTTAAGCGAGATTTTCAAGCAAAAGCGAGCCAAAGCGGAACTTCAAACCATTAACGCAGCACAAAAGCGCTTTATGCAAAAGTGAAACGCTTCATGCTTTCCGCTAAAGCGGGGCTTATAGCAGAGCTTTATAAGGCTTTTACAACAGTGCTTCTTGGTCTCCCCCTCACCCCTCACCCACCTTTGTGTTGATTCCATCCTTAGCACCTTGTGCGCGTGTCTAATTGTGCCTCTAAATCCACCCCATTCCACCTATTGGATGTATACATCTCATGCCGATGAGGCTTTCTCTATATTCATCAGGCATGCAATATAGCCAGTACTCAGTATCAGTTGTTGCCTCAAATCTTTGTTATAGTTTAAGCGGCAAGAACATATATATTCGTTGTATACATGCATCTCCTGTTCACCAATGATCCTCCTATTTTACTAGAGATATCTTTGTCTTTTAATAATTTGTGGAACATATCTAACCTAGCGAAAGAAATTAATTGGCCAAATCTCCTGCCATTCAGTAAGTGCATATGATCACATCCTTGGCTTCTCATCCATTCTGTTAATTCCGATCTCAACAAGATACATTCAACATCTTGGATATTGGCGGCAGCAAAATAGCATTGGATGCCTAAAAGTTACTTGGCCTTTGAATCGCACCTGACGGAAACAGCTTCTCCCAGTCAAACCAACAAATAAGTATAATACTAATACTATCAGTGTGTTGCGATTCTCACACCCATCGTCAGTTGCATAATAACATACAAGTTTCACCCTAGAACTATAGGCATTAATCAGCCAAAAAAAATTCAATTTTTTTTCCTTTCTTGGACTAAAATCGAGAGTAAGTAACCTTCCACAGAAATCAAAACCCCAAATTCAATACTCTACAACAGCTGCATTTTCCGCATCTCCCCAACAATACAAACCTTTTCAATCTCCATAATAAATTCAAGCAACGATACGAGCCCCAACACCGAAAAAAATTAACCTTCACAAATTCAACCACATTTCTAGCAACCCAATCAATCAAAAGAATCTCAACCGTATATTTCCAAAAAGAGTAAACTACCTGCTCGATGTCCCTCTCAGCGCCGCCGCCTCTCCCTTGATCCGCCGCCGCCGCCGCAGACATCGCCTCCGCTCACCGCCGCTGCCCCAAACCGTTCAAGGACCCCATCGGAACCCTCACAGAATGCAGTCAAATCGACTCCACTGAAACCCTAGGCTCCCAATCCAAATGCCTATACACCAAAACCTCCAACTTTGACAATCGAATCGAATCACGATAGCTTGCTTCTCTGTCTCTCCTCTCACTCCCACTCTCTCTCTCTCTCTCTCTCAAAAATCGTTGCTTTTTTTGAGCTGATGCTTTAAATTACAGTTGAGAGAATTTTTTCGCCGTTGGAGAAACGAAGAGGATTTTAGGAAACAAGACAGCTAGAGCCACTGGATGGGGACAGTGTTAATTACATTTCAGTCCCTCCTTTTTTGGATTATTTACGGATAGCCCCTCCTATTTGCTCATGATCAGTGTCCGAGAGAGTTGACCTTGGCTAATTACGGTCTTGTCCTTGAGAAATAACCCTAAATTGAGGGATTAGATTGTTGTTTTCCGTTTGGTTCACGCATCAAGATACCTTAATTAAGGGTGATGATATAATCGAGAAGAAATTATTCATTTGTTGGGGGCATTTCTAATTTGTCACGTGAAAGTGTTATGTCGTGTATTACCTATCCCAGATTCTAGATACATAAATTCATATGCTTGCGATTTAATGTTTTGTTATGACTTTTTTCAAGATGGCCAGTTAAAAAGTCGAAAGGTGATGACTGAGAAAAGCAAGATCGTATGTGTTTTCTTCTATGTACGTATCGAGAAATATCGAATGTGGGTGGTAAATATAAAAGTTTTCTTTTTGACCTTTTCTTAAGAACCTACAAAAGACAAATTGAAAGCCAATAGGTGTGTTGGCTCAGAAAACTAAACAGGTATGTACGGGTTCTCGCTTGAACTCATTGTATATATAAGTAAATCAAGAAACATGGAACGTAGGCGGCTGATGATGCTCAATAACGGTAATTCCCTATATCATGACACGTGGCGAATGACGTGTCATATGCGTAAGCCAGTTGGAACCCTGAGGCCCACAGAAAGGGAATCAGTGTGCTGCAGTGGGGGTTTCCCTCAAACCCTGTCTCCGAGATTGCACCCCACTCCTTGCCCTCGAGCACTTCAGCAGCCAAGCCAACTGTCCCTTTGCTCTACTCCAAGTTATCAGAGACCCGAGCTTCCTCGGCCATCCGCTCGTCTCCGAGCCTTCCTTCGGGCTGAGCTTCCTCGCCCTCTCGGCTCGTCTCCGAGCCTTCCTTCGGGCTGAGCTTCCTCGCCCTCTCGGCTCGCCTCCGAGCAATCACAGCCAAGATGCCTCAGCCTCCCGCTCGTTCCCGAGCCTCCCGCCGAGCTTATCTTCCTCGGTCTCAACGACCGACCCACAGCACCGATCACAGGCGCCTTCGTAACGGCTCCGCAAATCTCGCCAGACGCGAGATATCCGCCGCCCATGATCCCGCGTTCCACGCCATTACGATCCCACATTAACGAGCATATCTCACCATTAATGGGGAATCCCGCCTATCACGCGAGCGTAACGCCGGGGCGCAACGGTCGACGTGAATCTCGTGCCTGCATGCCCATTGCCGTCACTATATAAACTCCTCTTCCAGACGACTCAGGCAAGACATTTTGACTCCACTAGGCCATTACTCTGCCAAAATAGCCGGTCTAACTTGATCGTTGGAGGGTTCTCGGTGGCACCACCTCCCCGGGACTTCTTTGCAGGTAGCTCGGCCTCAACCACACAAAGCCCATTGAGATCCACACGCTTAAGGAGTCAACCCTCCAACTCAATCTCAGTCGTCCATCAGCGCTCGCAGCAGATCAACGGAAGATAACATCTGAAGGAGATCCTGACCTCCATCAGCGGCGATTTTTCGAGAAGTGCAATTAACCTATAAACTCTGTTCGATACGACGGCTCTCCGGAGTAACCAGTAAACTAGTCCATACTCTACTCAATCTTAATAACCAACACTAGTTTAGAAGTTATCGAGTACTATTGACAACCAATGTTGGTCCACATTGATAGGTAGGCATTGCCATGAACCATAGGAGAAGAACATCATGATGATAGCTTCTTTTGCTATAATAGCTCTACATTAGGCCCCTTGAACAAAAAAAGGCAAATGGACCAACTTGAGCTTTATGAGGTTGCGTGTGTGGCTAACTAGCTAAATTTGATGAGCCCAAAAGTTTTTTTTTTCTCACGTGTGTGGCTAACTAGCTTTTTCTATCCTTTTGCTCACTAAGTATAAACATATCTTCTCTCAAAGGAAAAGCTAGAGAAACATTGAAGATCGCTACTACAATATCTTCTCTTTTGCTCCCATCACTTGTCCCATCTCTTTGGCCCTTCCTTCAAAAAAGTTAATTTTCAAGTTTTATATGGGCATCGTTTTACTTTTCTTGATGCGTCGTCGTCATCTAAATTTTCGACCAGCAATCAAAGTCTATACTGTGAATCTTTTACAGCCTACTGATAACAATCATATTTTAATTATTATCAAATTTATCATTAAGAAAACATTGAAGTCTACTCGCAGCACATCTAAACCGAAAAAGTAGAGAAAATTTTAAAAGACAATCAATTGATGATGGATTGATTTATATATCAATCACTTCCAACTCACACTAGCAAGAGCAAAAAAAAGTTCGGTGCATTGGGTATGGTTTTGGTAATGATTAAAAAATAATTAAATCATGCACAAGGCCATATGTACAGCTATGATAGAACTTGAGATATTCTGATGCATCGACATAGATTTTGAGACTTGTATATAAAGACCAAAGGAAGAGGTGAACATGGCAACTTTTTCTATGTGGACCAAGAAGAGATTTTGTGAGCAAAGACATTTAGAAAGAAGTCTAGAGCAAATGAACAGACAATACCATCCCATATCTAAACTTTTTGGCAGCAAACCAACCATGCCTGTCTACGGTGAAAGCATCTCCAATTCAATCATTTGACTTAAAAAACGGTAACCTTAAGCGCAGTGAGTAGATCCCAGTTTTTGTGTTATAATCTAGCATCTAAACGGATACGGATAATCCGAGATGGCTCCATATCCGATTTTTATCACGTATAGACTATATATCTGTATCCGCATCCGCATCCGTCAATAACTATGGACTGATGATACGGTAACAAATGCATCCGTTCTATATTCGTATCTCATATAAAAAATAATAACTTTCGATTTTTTGGAGCATTATTTTTTCATATGCATTTCATATCCATATATCACAATTTTACTAAATACGGATAATAATATTTAATTTCCCAAAATCATCTGTATCCGTATTCAAATCGACGGATGATTAGGGGAAATGGTAGCAGGAATATACGATTCATAGCCAGGATCCGTTTAGATCTCTGTTATATAATCACTCTGCCTCGCTACCTTTCTGATTTTCACACTTCACAGTGGCATTACGGTGATTTAATGTAACTTCAGGGCTTTTCTGTAAAGTCCAGAAATCACGCGCACATCGATGGAATTTCTCGCTGCCTGCGCCTTTTGTACAGCACGTGCGTTAACTAACGGGAGTCCGTTACAAATGACGGCGTTCGGAACAGTCGCTGTCAGAATTGAGCCCGGCCCCACGTCACGTGACGGCCGCGCGTTCGGTGGTCGCGGCTGGATGTAACCCTACCCTGGGCCCCACCCGGCATGGGCTCCACGTGTCACGTGGTTATGTTTTCTATTAACCTAGTTAGTTAGTGGGTGATTATTTTTAAGTAAATACTCTATATAAAATAATTATCCGGAATCTCCTCTTTTTGACTTGGCCAGCAGAGTTGACATGCACATTGTTTGGCTTGGGCTGATTTTTTAAGGCAAATTGTTTAACATCTAGAAATAGAATGAATAAATAATATGGTTTTACTAATTTGCCCATTTGAGATATCCGAATACCATTTACTTCTAATTTACTTAATATATATATATATATATATATATATATATATATATTCATTCGAAAAGAGACCCTTATTCTATAATTCTATATTCTTTCTAGACCTTCTAGATCTAAAAACTAAATTATTACATAAAAATGGGAATAGATCCATAGGTTCGATACCTTATTATAGAACTCGTGCTTTAGAGAAATATCAGATCGGATAGAGTTGATAAATGAAGCAGTTCATTAACAATCCACAGATAAAAAATGAATAAAAAAGAAAGCAATGACTTCCCTTCCATATCTTGTATCTATAGTATTTTTGCCCTGATGGGTCTCCCTCTCGTTTCAAAAAAGTCGGGGGGTGCGGTAGTGGGCAACTAATTAGTTGCAGACGGTACATCCGATCCTTGGGTGGTTTATAGCTGAGGTTTTATTCGGAGCAGACATGAAACGGATGTGAGTATTTCATATGTATATTTGATTCTAATAAGAGATGCAAATATAGATATAGTTATGTTATTAAAAATTAATATTCTGATTTGGCAGAATTGGATACGGATATGAAATGGATACGAAGAGACATATACGGACATGAGGCAGACATGGGTATAAAATAGATACCAAAAACGAATGTGAGTACTCGGAATATTTGATAAATAAATATAAATGTAAATGAAATATTATATGAATATTATAAATATGTTAGTAAATATATTATACATATTGTTAGCAATTTGTATATTTTAAAACAGACATGATATTGTTAGCAATTTGTATATTTAAAAACAAACATGATAAAATAATATGCAGCAGTTTATATATACGCGCGCGCAAGAAAATGCATTGTATAAATTTAAAATAATATTTTTTCTTATATTTGTCTGCCGATATTTCTATTCCTATATAAATTCATATATATCAAGATATTTCTATTCATATCCACATCCAAATAATTTTACCAAAATCGTATCCATATCTTGAGGAAATATTTGAACATATATTTGCACCTGTATCGAACCGAATATGAACAACATATATTCGGATCCAAACAAACAAATCTGAATGCAACCCCTCATCCCAGCCATGTTAAAACCCCTGGAGATTCCACCAACTTGCATTCCTCTAATTCTGTTATTAGCTGTGATCGACTGCGGTCTGCGGTTCCAATCCACTTAAAAAAGCTTCTGCGGTGAGTGTTTTTTCTCCAAAGTGAATGGTCATAAGCTCGATCCCGGAGGGGCTTGTGCCCCACAAAAAAATATGACATGGATATAAAAAAGAAACCGTTATACCAACAATGTTATATTTCAACATCTTTTGGCATATAAATATCGAGACATTTTGAGCATAAAGCAATTCGATGCTATGAATATATTAAACCTGATTAGCTCAAAGTCAGCATACTACTATAGAACGTCTGGGGATTATGATATAGAGATGAAAGTTCAGCACATGCATCCAGCAATAAAATGGAAGGATACCGGCAATATTCACTTTATAAGTGAAAGGGAGGGGCCTATATAGGTTTAAGCTGAGCATTATAACCAAATGAAATTCCACGAGACAAGATATTGGACGAGCGGCTCCCTACTGAGGTGTGCTTGTGCAATCTTCAGAGTCAGGCGCTTGGCTAACCGACATGCTAAAAGAAGCTGTTGTGTCATGATTAACCAACCTGACTAAACTAAACGTTTTTCTTTGGGATTGCGACAATTCTTAAATCAAATTCTAAGCGTGTGACAAATCATACATGGGTTGTTATATAGAACCATCTACATGTTGCAGTTTTAGATAGCGACAACACATGCACAACGCACACACGCAGATGAAATTGAATTGCATGAGGGAATGTACGAATACACCGACAGCCTTTGTCCTTGACAGTGATTGGTTCATAAAAGGGGACCACTGTATTTTGATCACAGTTAAAATAATTAAATGAGGTGCTGTATGATGAAATTGATGGACGTGGAATATCATGCCAATCTTTTTCCTCTGGCTTTAGCCAAGTCTTTAACTCAATATTAAAAAAAACTTAAAGATAAGGGAAAAGGGGTTGCAGTGAGAGACACGGCTTTCGAGATGGGTCCCACCTCAACTTAAGTCTGGGGACCAACCCTCGTCTAATATGTTAAGTTAGCTGTGAACGTTCACAATCTCATATAAATGTAAAAGAAATAGAATATACAAATATCGAGACAATGCAAGAGTGGGAGCACAACTTTTAAAGAAGAATAGCTAAACCTTTTGCCGTTCTTGCATAAACAATGTCCTTGTCAATTAGTACAGTTGGTGTGCAACACCATCAAAAAGTATGGACCGCTAATAAGTTGCGTTTGTCCGGATGAAAAATTGAGTTGACATCTTTAAGAGGAAGAATTGAAACTTTTGAAAAAGATCGATGGAGATTTGACGGTAGCCGACTACCTCCTTTTTCCTTGCTTTCTCCTCCTTGCTTTCTCCTTAAGCACTCATCCATTATATGATATGGTTTCCTCTATGTTTTTTGAAATAATTTTATTGATAGTTTGAGGACAATATATTAACTCTTTAGGAAGAGAAAAATAAAATTTGATAAAACGAGACAGTGAGATGAAAATCTTTCCGAGCATTAGATCGTCGGGTATATCATCCTATTCTATATGTCCAATTATGTATGTGAATAAAATTGGGGGCATTTGGAAACTTTTAAATCATGCATCAAGTGCATGCAAGGCATGTGACTTTTATGATTCATTATAACTCGTCCATTTTGTAAACTATTTGAGCCATATTTGAAAGTTTTTAAGTCATCTAAATATCTGTGAACGTATATGTACCGACTTTGGCCAAAAAAATGTACCGAACTTAAAACAAGGCGCGCTTATCGTCAATTTGAAGATTTAAATGACGGTCGGATTTTTCAGCTCACTTTAAGATCTTATCACCGTCTATCGACATCATTGCTTCAGAAAAATAAAGTTGATGAATAGGTTATGGGCCAGAATCAACTCCCACGCCAATGCATTGCCCAAAGATCTTGAAGCCCATATACAGTCTAAGATACTGTCTAATTTGTTTTTATTGGACCTATCTATGTATTAGCTTGCTGGGCTTTATTATTTTGTATTGCCATGACATATTTTGTTGGGTAAATTGTCAAATGGCCCCCGGCCCGCTCAAGAGTTGTCTAGAAACCCATGTAATTTTTGAAATTCTTGGGAAAGGTCTACTGTTCAAAAGCGTTGTGAAAAAACCATTGAGCTGAGCTGTATTTCATTTAGTCCTTGTATTCTCTCAATTGCTTGGATATTACATGCAAGTATGTAGCTGCCTAAATATTATATGCACCTGCAACTGCTTAGATATTATATGCAACTGCTTAGATGACAATTGATATACAGAAGGCTTTGATTGGGCCCAAAGAATTTTTAACGAGATAAAAAACTCAGGGGTTTTATTAAGATTTGAAGTGGGCTAGAGACATTTTGACGATTTTTACCCTATTTTGTTTCTGTGTTGAAAGATATAGAAGGAAATCTTTATTTTTCAAAGAAATTTAAACTAAATATTTTATGCGACGGTCTATATTTTTTGGAAGATATGTTTCTTCACCAACCTCCTTTTACTTTTCTATTGGTGCATTGCACATGCAACCAACTAGTTTCAAGGTCTGTTTGGTTGAGTGTTTCCAACTATAAGGAATTATAAAATCAAGTGTTTGGTTTTAGATAGCTGCTACTTCAACTTCTGGTTGGAAAAACAAATTGTGTTAAAAATCATATACTTGCAAATACAATCAAATTGAGTGAATTTGCAACTACATGCATCGGAATGCAAAATAGAATACAAAAGTTCGTTATTGTTTTGCAGTTACATCCAAACAAACACATGTTTGCGAAGCATGTAATTGCAAGTACGTTCTGACCAAACAAAGGAACGAAGTTGCAGTCACGGTTTTGCATCTAAATACATTGTTTTTCCTACCATAAGCATCTGATGGATCTCTGGATCTCCTTCAGATGTTATCTTCCTTTGATCTCTTCGCGTGTTGACGGACGGCTGAGATTTGATGTGGAGGTTGTCTCCTTTAGCGTGTGGATCTTAATGGGCTTGGATTTAAGGTGAAGTCGAGCTACCTGTAAGGAAGTCCCGGGATGGTTGTACCACCGAGGACCCTCCGACGATCAAGTTAGTGGTGCAAGTTGGGCAGAGTAGCGGCTTAGTGGAAAGAATTGCGTACCTCGATCGTCTGAGAGAGGGGTTTATATAGCGGCAACAAAGGGCAGTCGGGCGCGAGAATCACGCCGGTCGTTACGTCCCTGGCGTCCCGCCCGCGTGATAGACGGGATCCCGCATTAATGACGAGACATGCTCGTTAATGGGGGATCGTGATGGCGTGGAACGCGGGATCGTGGGCGGCGGATATCTCACGCATGGAAAGATTAGCGGAGCCGTGGCGGAGGCGCCAGTGATCAGCGCTATGGGTCGGTCTGGGTAAGACCGAGGAAGATGAGCTCAGCGGGAGGCTCGGGTACGAGCGGGAGGCCAAGGCGTCTTGATTCCGTGATAGCTCGGAGGCGAGCCGGGGGGGTCTGGAAGGTCACTAAAGGTCGGGAGACTCCTCGGGCCAGAGGCCCGAGGTGTGATTCCAACTGAGGTTCCTGGCCCCTTCTTGTAGGTTCTGGGACACGTCATCTGCTACGTGTCAGCATTTGAAGAGTTACCGATATCGAGCCTCATCATTAGCCCCCCACTCTCGTCTTGACTCGTTCTAGGGTCGGGCCGAGAGTGCTCTGACCGATCACCCGAGGCGAGCTCACACTCGAAGATATCGTCGGCGTGCATCCCCAGGGAAATAGTAGTACTTTCTTAATGGCGTCTGCAGATCAGGGGAGAGATCTCGCATTAAAGGAGAAGCGTCAGATCGCGTGTACGTTCGTCGAAGCGACAGCCTACGTATCTGGCGTTGGCTGGCTGGCGAGACGTGTCGCAGGCATCCCTGTGCTTGAAGGAACGCGTCCAATATGAGTGCGACAGGTGGAACGTTGTCGACCGTTGGTGGCGAAACCGTTGCTTTGGCGAGGGTCGATTGGAGACGTAAGATGCGTGCGCCGGTAGCTATAAATAGAGGTGGGATCCCCATCAGGACCCATACCTCTTCATAATTCCTTCGTCCCTAGTCGTGTCAGCTCGGCGCTCTTCTCCTCAGTTCGGATTTCTTGCGTTTGATCTCCCGAGGACACCCCCTTTTGATCAGGTTAGATGTCTTCTTCTGAGAAGTCTGTAGATGTGGTCCGAATAGAGTATAGGGAGTCTTCTGAAGCTTCCTCTTCTACTTCTTCCTCTTCCTCCTCTGAGTCGGAGTCCCCCCGGGGAGTTAGGGTCAGTAATGCTCCCCGGGGTCGTGCGACGGGGGCAGTCTCCAGAGCACAGGTCGCGGGTGTTCTTGGCGTGCGATCCTCGCTGAGGCGTGCGGAGGAGCTCACCAACATCAAGACTCATTTCCTCATTCCTCCCGGCTATTCGCTTCGTCTGGTCGAGAAAGGGGAGAGGGCAGACCAGGCACGGGATAATGAGACTGTCTTGTACTTGGAAGCCTTTTGGGCCGGGATGCGTCTGCCCTTCTCCTCCGAGGTGAGTGCGGCGTTGAGTTGTTTCGGGTTAATCCCAGGCCAGTTAGTGCCGAACTCTTGGAGGATCCTCCTCGGGTTCTTGGTCCGGTTGAAACTGAGTCTGGTCCCCTTCAGCCTAAGCCTTCTCGTTTCTTCTCCTTGCTACAAAAACTATTCTAGCGCCCGCAGGGGCGAGCCGAGCTGGGTATACCTCTCCTTTAGAAGACAACGGGGGGATGCTGCTGGGTCGGGGGTCGTCGTAGTACCTTCTTCCATTCACGAATGGAAGAAGAAGTTTTTGTTTGTGGCCCCGCCCGAGGGCAAGGATTGGTTTGTGCCCACCCAGTGGAAAGGGGCTAGCTGTCCACGGATGAGTCGGTCGAATGATGCCGACGCGGCGGCGGTGTCAAAGTGGGAGCCCCTCCCTCGGGTCGATGTGCTACTGTCTGAGCGGGCCCTCAGTTGGGCCGGGCTCAGCCCCACCCAGTACGCGGGTAAGTTAGGAGCTCTCAGGCGACCTGTTTGGACTTGTGCATTCTTTTACTTTCCTGGCATTGCTAAATCCTCTGTATTTTGTCTTATGCAGAACCCATAGACCTAAGCAAGTTCCGGGCGGCAGTGGTTGACGTGAAGAAGGGGAAGAAGGCCGTAGGCGCCGGCCCTTCTCGCCCGTCGTCAGCTCCAGCCCCGCCGGCTTCGTCCCCGCCGGCGGCAGCTTCATCCAGATGCCCAAGCGCTCCTCTGGCCCCGAGTCCAGCCGCGCGCTGGTCCGGAAGCGTGCTCGGGAGCAAGAGCCCCGTGCTTCCGAGGTGGGAGTCGAGACTGGCTCTCCCGCGTTGCTCCTCAAGAGATTTTACAGGACGATGCCCCGCTCCCCGGCTTCCCCGATCCTCGTGGACGATGGATAGTTTCGCTTCGAGATGCCCTCCGGGCTTTCCATCGCCGACAGCCCACTCTCGGAGATAGAGAGGTCGGCCGGGGGCAAAATCCCTCGGGAGACCTGATTAGTATGAAAATTTAAGTTAACCGCAATCAGAAACGGCGTCGTTTCGCAGCTAGCCGGTGAGTACGGGTCGATCCACAGAGACGGGTAAATTCCTTTTATGTGTTTTAACGAGTAGATTCAAATTGTCGTTTTGGTTGGTTTATAAAAATCTATGAAAACTGGATCTAATTAATCTAATTTAAATTCTTGCTAGGGTTAGGCTTAGGGAAAGTTTTAGAGATTAACGTTTTCCTCACCGCTTTCAATGCCTTCTTTTTTAGATCTATTAGATGTTACGGTAATTATCAATAAAATGGATCCGAATCTTTTGGAAAGATATTTCTTCCTCTAGATTCGTATCCTTCCTTTGTTGATAATTACCCTAACCCCCACGGAAAACGCGCGCAACCGGCCCTTTATACCACGGTTCACCGTTACCTCGCAGGGTAGGGTGCCGTAGGGAGCGGTTGTGCGCGTATGCATGGAGTTCTAATTCATTAGGTGAATGTGGCATTGAAAGGGGTGAGAGATCTCATCTCTCAACCCTTTCCCTAAGGCTAACCCTAACAAGCGAGGAGACTACTCGCTCATTAGGGGATGATAAGGCATACTAATTAAAAGAATTGAAGACATAAAATACTTACTAGGTTGACGGCTCCCTCCAAGCAATATAGAACAGATCTGAATATAACTCCCAGAAATTCTGAATTTTATTGAATGAAAAGAGGCATAGGTTTTTACAGATCTGGAAATACAATTTATAAGAAAACAGAAAACCTAGGGTTACAGACTCTCGCACATGCGCAATTACAGATTTGACCTCTAAAAATCCCAACACCCGAACCGTCGCACCGACACGCCAAAAATCCACCGACGTGCGCTCTATATGGCCGCGGAACCGCGGCTCCAGGCTGGGTTTGGCTGCGGTTCCGCGGCCAAGTTGAGGATTTGGGACTCTGTAATTTTTAGACTTTTTCTTGGCTTCTTGGGCTTCCTATTTCCATATGTATTTTTCTCTGTTAGACTTTTTATTCTCCTCCAGATGTTTCAGTGAATACTTGTAGCGATCTTTTAACCGTTCACTTGACATTTTGGACCTTGCATTGTTCTTCGACTAAGCTTGACTAGGATCCGTCTACTTGTTGGTCAAAAGTCTCTTTTCTGTATCAGCTTTCGTCTTTTTCACTGTATCCGCTTCCAAGCCCTGTATCCTGTAACATGTAACAAAAGTGCGTCAAGAGTACCTGTTTATTTATAAAATGGATAAGAATAGGGGAATGAAAAATGCAATATTATGGTCTGAACAAATACCCCCAAACTTACCTTTTGCTCGTCCTCGAGCAAACTTATTTTTATTCTCTACAAAAATCCTAGCCGCACTTTCGCAGGGAAACGCGATTGCACTGAGCACGTGCAACAAGCCGTTAAACCTCTAGGTGTCCCTAGTAGGAGGAGTGTTGTCTCCTGAGGGTTTTCAGCGGATTATACCCACAAAATCCTATCAACTCGGCCCATTGACTTTTGTTTTCCAATTAGGTTTTCTAACAAGGAATTCTATTACTTTTTGACTCGCAAATTATCCACCCATATTCTTCACACTTCCTCATCATTTAACTTAAGATTATATATGTTTTATAAACTTATTTAGCTTTCGGCATCTCTTAAGTCTTCCTTCTAGGGTTTCATCTCTACTTAGGAATTTCTATCAACTCTACTAAAGATACAAGTTCTATCTTTCATTCCTTTCTCTTATCTAAACTCTAATCACATATCCCCACGTGTGTGTATAGATCACCCCTACACTTGGAAATTCAAATCAAGCAATCGTACTCTCGTCCATTGTCCAAAGCACTTATTAATTCATGAATTTTGAATTTCGCTTACACATCCTTCATGCGACTGTTAATACTTCTTGAGGTACCAACAACCGATTACAAGATGCGTTAGCACTTTAAAGCGTGCTTCCTAGATTTTGCAACACCCAAGGCTTTAGCAGTGACTCCCAAACCAGTTGGTCTAAGGCACTAGGTGATAAGGCACCCTTGCTAAATATTTTTCTATTTTTTACTGCCTTAAGTAATCACAAAAACCAGTGTCCATTTTTTTTTCTTTATTCACTTTTTTCTTTTATTTTCATTGTACTAAGGACTTTTAGACAAGAGCATTTCAAGGTCTCTTCTACTATTCCAAGTTTCAAGGTGCGTGATTGTGCAAATTGTAGGGTATACATTTTCAGAATCTAGACTTAAGCTAGGAATTATTTTTCAAACTTATACTTTAATAAGAACATCAATACTCTTCCCTTGTTTCGACTTAGCCCAAGAAATGAACCCAAAATTTGCCTATTTCTAAATAAACTACAAGGCATATACTTTCTACCGTTAAACTTTAAGGAATGTTATTTTTAGGGTTTTTAATTCACTAAGTCTAAGATCTAGTTGTTCCTAACTAGTTAACCTATTAGTCAACTCTAGTCAGATAAGACCAAAATTGAATACATTGATTTTTATAATTTTTGAAATTTTTCAATTTTTTATGGGTTTTCAAATAAGTATGCAAATATGTACAAATGAATGCGAAGGAAGAAGACGTACCGAGCATACCCCCAAACTTGTACTTGACAGTGTCCTCACTGTCATACTAAACCAAGAGGGTCAAAATGTCGGCACACCCCTGTTTATTTATTTACAATTTTTTATTGTCACGAAAAACAAAAATATATACAAAAAGGCCCTCCCCCAAACTTCATTTAAACTATGTTAGACATTACTGCCAAACTTTGTATAGACCAACACCAACTAGTTGAAAATTTTATCAGTAAAGAGTATTGGTTGGTGGAAGAATAAGTTGTAGCGATCCGCAAAGAATTGGGAAAGATAGAAGTAGTGGTAAGGGAGGTGTGGAAGTAAATATACAGGCGATGGTGATGTATCAAAACGAGAATGTAAATGATCAGCAATCAGTGGAGTGTTGGCATTCTCGTAGCTTATTAAAAGAAATGGGGGTATTTCAACTTCTGAGTGAGGAGGTTGACTCACCACAATACCCCCAAGATGTTCCTGTGGGTCCTCTATTGACTCGGCATCATCCATCAATTGTATATGATATTCAATTATGAGGGAACTTATCTCCTCGATGTCCGTCGTAGTCCAATCGAAAACTTGCCGCCTATCTTGTAAGACCATTAAGAGGGCGTTCTCTTGCTCGAGGGCTAGAGAGGCCGATATGATAATGGGAAAGGTCTCATTCTCACCTATGTAAGCAAATCTAAGGTGAGACGGCAAGGGCGTGAGTTCGAGTTTCGGAGGCGAAAGAATCATTGCGGAATCTACCTCGAACTCAAAGGACTCCAACACAGGTTCGAAATCACTGCAAACAACCGATTCGGATGGTTCAACTAACTCATCCACAAATTCAAAAGACTCATATTCGGGCTGTGAGTCGTCATCATCCGAAAAAGTGAAACATTCGTAATCCATATCGGTTGTGTCAACGATGGTAGGCTCAAGGAGGGACGCACTAGTGGTGTCAAAACTGTTTTCATCAAACAAGAATCTTTCAAGCTCGCAGTCCTCCTGCATGATTTCGTGAACAGAGCAAACTTCTCGTGTACTAGTTTTAGGCACGGGGGGCAGACTTCCCATCTTATAAATATTGAACTCACTAGACATCTTCCCAAAGGATAGAGTCATGGAGCCATTGCGACAGTTTATTACAGCATTTGAAGTGGCCAAAAATGGTCGACCGAGGATCATCGGAATCTGGTTCCATGGGTTAGCAACAGGTTGTGTATCCATAACAATAAAATCAACGGGGAATATGAACTCCCCAACTTTGATCAACACATCCTCTAGCTGACCCCTTGGATGGGTGATTGATCGATCAGCCATTTGGAGAGTACAACGAGTGGGTTTCAACTCTCTAACCCCTAATTGTTCGTACACGGAGTAGGGAATCAGGTTAACACTAGACCCAAGATCTAAAAGTGCTCGATTAATTTTCTTATCCCCAATTGTGATTGAAATCGTAGGACAGCCGGGGTCGTTTCGTTTTTGGGGTAAGGTTTGATGGTGGTTAATAGTATTGCTCACTGCACTAGCCACTAGCACTTTCTTGGGTACTTGAGATGCTTTTCTCTTTGAGGTGCATAAGCCTTTTAAGATTTTCGCGTATGAAGGGACTTGTTGGATTGCATCTAAGAGAGGTATATTGATGCTAACCTGCTTAAATAACTCCACAATCTTCTCCACTTGTGCAGTTGGTTTATTGGGACTCAACCTGTTTGGAAATGGTGCATTTGGAAAATTTGTTGAGTCAAATGTCTGTGGAGTAGAATGTGGAGTAGGAACGGATCCCGGTGTAGATGTGTTCGTGTTGTGAGAAATGGGTCCATTCGAGCTAGAAGAAGTAGAGCCGTGTGAAGGGTGGAGAATAGGCTCTAAAGAAAAAGGTGAAGAAGAAAGTGAAGAAAATGAGAAGGGGAAGGTGACGATGGAGAGGAAGAAGAAGAAGAAGAAGAAGAAGAAGAAGAACCACCAGCAGGGATGTCATCATTAGTTCCCACATTATTTTGCAACACTTTTCCGGATCTCAACGTGGTCACCGCATTCACATTGTGATTGTGATATGCGTTTTGTGGGTGACCGGGATTTGGCAATGGTTGAGATGGAAGCTTTCCCTTTTCTCTCTCGCTCAACGCAGCAGTTAATTGTGCAATTTGTGCCTCAATAGATTTGATACTTTGATCGTGTGAGGCATTGTTATTCATTAAAGATTGAACATAACTTTCAAATCTTGCTGCGGATTCTGTAGATTGCTTGAGAAATGCTTCTAGACTTTTCTCGAGCGAGATAACCTTATCATCATTAGGTTGAACCAAATAGTTCGTTTGATTTGTATACGGTAGTTGTTGGAAAGGTTGCTGGTTTTGAGTTTGTAAAGGTGCTTGTTGTTGTTGTGGAGGAGGAGGTCTTTGAAAATTATTATTTCCTTGGACTTGTTGATTTTGGTTCCAAGCGAAATTCGGGTGACTCCTCCACCCCGGATTGTATGTCGACGAGTACGGATCATTTCTTTGTCGTTGCTGAAATGCAGCATTGACTTGATCCTGTCCTTGAATAGGTGCATTATAAGGACACTCTTCGGTTAGATGCGATGGATTTGCACAACAAGCACAAAGAGTAGGGACAGGAGAAGACGATGAGATTTTGGTCTCAATGGCTTCTAGCTTTTTCATAAGTGAGGCCATCTCGGCCTTCATAGCAATCGACATATCTACTTGATGTATGCCTGCCCTAGATTGACCAACAGAAGAAGATGATGTGGTCTTGGTACTCTCCCACTGAATTGTTTGCTCACTAAGGTCCTCAAGAAACTGCCACGCTTCATCACTAGACTTGGAGAGAAAATGACCTTGACATATTGTTTCTAGCAACTGCTTCGTTGCTGCGTTCAATCCCTCGTATAATGTTTGGCAAAGTTGCCAACTTTCGATCCCATGATGAGGGCATTGAACGAGTAGGTCTTTAAATCTCTCGAAGCACTTCCAAAATGGTTCGGAAGGAAGCTGTGAAAATTGTATAATCTCGTTTCGGATTCTAGCAGTTTTGTGATGAGGATAGAACTTTTTCAGAAAAGCTCTTACAAACTCGTCCCAATTTCTAATGGAATGTGATGCGGTGCTGTATAGCCACTTCTCGGCTAGGTCACATAAGGTAAAAGGAATGACCCTTAGTCTTATCGCGTCATCACTTAATTGGGTTGTTTTCATCATAGCGCATACATTTTGGAATTTATTAATAAAAATATATGCATCTTCCGATTCCAAACCATGAAATTTTGGCAGCATATTGATGAAATGTGGTTTTATTTCAAAATTATCCCCATTTGCCGGTGGGGGTGAAAGACATGTGGGTAAAGAAGTGCGGACGGGGTAGAAGAGATCCTGGAGCGCAACTCGTGCGGGCGCTACAACAGGCGGAAGATTTGGGTTATTCGCACCTAACGGAGGTGGAATCATTCCCGTCGGTAAGGTATTGTTGGGGTCGTGTCCCGACATACCTTCGAAAGAAGAATTTAAAGGTGGAGGTAAGGAAATGGAGGGAATTTCGACGAAGGGTTCGTCGGTCGGGTACCAACAAAACACGGACTAATCGGGCGTTAGTATCCCTAGTCCAAAGTGACATACACTAAAGGAGTAGTGTAGTCAGAAAAAATAGAAAAACAGAATGTGGGGGTAAGATAACGTCAATGGAGGGAAGTAGTGGAAGTGAGTTGCAAGATTTCTTTAGCGACAAGTTGCAAGTTTTGAAAAGATTTTTCCCTTTTTTTTTTTATTTATGTGAGAGTTTTGCAAAGAAGTTTTTGAAAAAGGGACTCGTGACACAAATGTATCAACCACACATGCACAATCAGGCCTAGATCTAGGGTCACCTAGGTCTGCTAGACAGCTCCTAACTAGGGCTAGAAATAGGACCACAAACCGCCTCTTCACGGACAAGTACGGCCAGGTAAGTGGGAAGGAACCACCACTACAGTGGGCCTAATTAATAACCACTAGCCTAGACACCGCAATGTCGGTTAGGATAAACGGTCGATGCCTATACTAGTCCTTTTCCTGTTGAGCTCGATGTCCTTAGGTCTGAGTCTAGTCTTTTTTTTTTAATTAATTGTGGTCGATGCAAAATGCTTTAGGTGTTTTCTGGGGTCCTGGGAAGGGTGATGAAATCCCTACCCAATCTGAGTTTGGTCAATTAGCCCCTTAAGGTCCGGTTAAATTATGCAAAACAAATAAAATTTCACTTGCAATCAATTTTTTTTTTAGCGCGGCGCAAAAAAACCTGCAGAAAATCTGTTATTTAGAAGGGGGAGAAAGACTTTTTAGCGCAAAGAACCCTGCAGAAATTTTTTTACAGTGGATATATGGAGGTCACAGAGGGGGTTGAAAAGATCTTACAGTGCAAATTTGGTCAACAGATGATGTCACCAGAGCGCGGATCCGCGGCCCAAGTGAGTTCCTGCCGCGTTTTCAAGGTTGTATTGAAGGCACGGTTCCCGAGAAAAATTTGTATGCGATGATGACACTAACTCACCGCCCTTCCGCGGTCTAGAGTGGGTTTATGCCGCGTTTTCGCGGTTTAATGGAGGGATCAGGTTCTAGGAAAATTTGTGCTATTCTGTTGTGGGTTTTCCCTTCTGTTCTGATATGTACTTTTCTAATTTGCCCTCTGTAAAATTCCAGATCCGAGCTTCGTTGCTGTTACTGCAAGATTCAGAAAAATATACCCTTCAAACAGATCAAAAATTGATAATTTTTGTATTTTTTTTATATTTTCAGATTTTTATAATTTTTTAAAAATTTATATCAACCCGAAAATTCACAAAAAGAAATATTACGCCATCCCCGGCAACGGCGCCATTTGATTAGTATGAAAATTTAAGTTAACCGCAATCAGAAACGGCGTCGCTTCGCAGCTAGCCGGTGAGTACGGGTTGATCCACAGAGACGGGTAAATTCCTTTTATGTGTTTTAACGAATTGATTCAAATTGTCATTTTGGTTGGTTTATAAAAATCTATGAAAACTGGATCTAATTAATCTAATTTAAATTCTTGCTAGGGTTAGGCTTAGGGGAAGTTTTAGAGATTAACGTTTTCCTCACCGCTTTCAATGCCTTCTTTTTTAGATCTATTAGATGTTACGGTAATTATCAATAAAGGGGATCCGAATCTTTTTGAAAGATGTTTCTTCCTCTAGATTCGTATCCTTCCTTTGTTGATAATTACCCTAACCCCCACGGAAAACGCGCGCAACCGGCCCTTTATACTACGGTTCACCGTTACCTCGCAGGGTAGGGTGCCGTAGGGAGCGGTTGTGCGCATATGCATGGAGTTCTAATTCATTAGGTGAATGTGGCATTGAAAGGGGTGAGAGATCTCATCTCTCAACCCTTTCCCTAAGGCTAACCCTAACAAACGAGGAGACTACTCGCTCATTAGGGGATGATAAGGCATACTAATTAAAAGAATTGAAGACATAAAATACTTACTAGGTTGACGGCTCCCTCCAAGCAATATAGAACAGATCTGAATATAACTCCCAGAAATTCTGAATTTTATTGAATGAAAAGAGGCATAGGTTTTTACAGATCTGGAAATACAATTTATAAGAAAACAGAAAACCTAGGGTTACAGACTCTCGCACATGCGCAATTACAGATTTGACCTCTAAAAATCCCAACACCCAAACCGTCGCACCGACACGCCAAAAATCCACCGACGTGCGCTCTATATGGCCGCGGAACCGCGGCTCCAGGCTGGGTTTGGCCGCGGTTCCGCGGCCAAGTTGAGGATTTGGGACTCTGTAATTTTTGGACTTTTTCTTGGCTTCTTGGGCTTCCTATTTCCATATGTATTTTTCTCTGTTAGGCTTTTTATTCTCCTCCAGATGTTTCAGTGATTACTTGTAGCGATCTTTTAACCGTTCACTTGACATTTTGGACCTTGCACTGTTCTTCGACTAGGCTTGACTAGGATCCGTCTACTTGTTGGTCAAAAGTCTCTTTTCTGTATCAGCTTTCGTCTTTTTCACTGTATTTGCTTCCAAGCCCTGTATCCTGTAACATGTAACAAAAGTGCGTCAAGAGTACCTGTTTATTTATAAAATGGATAAGAATAGGGGAATGAAAAATGCAATATTATGGTCTGAACAAGACCCTCCATGCCCAAATGGCAGCCATAGCCCAAGAGGTCGTGCAGGTTAGTGTTCGCACCCCACTCGGTTCTTCATTCATATTTTGTTCGCTTGATTGGGTGCTTTCCTTTCCCTTTTAACCCTATTTCTTTTCTTCAGGTCCTCCAGCACGTCGCCCTCGTCGTCAACATGGAGGACAAGGAGATAGCCCCGGCGATGCGGGCCGCGGGCAAGTTCTCCTCGCGGGAGGAGAGCTCGAGGCGGGAGCTGGAGGAGGCGAGGGAGAGGGTCGCCGTCCTTGAAGACCGGGCGGCGGCCGCGAATCGGGAGGTCGCCAGGTGCCGGGAGGTTGCCCGAGCCGCCGAGGCCCAGTTGGAAGACTCCCAGGTGCTCGTCACCACTTTGAAGAAGACGGTGAGCACCCTCCGAAAGGAGAACGAGGCGTCGAAGGAGGGGACGAGGCGTTCCGAGCTCTGGGCGTCAAAGGCCGAGCTTCTGGCGTTGAAAGCGGTGGAGAGCTACAAAGAGTCGGACCTGTTCTACGCCGACCTTGCTGTAGCCGCTGGCGTTATTTGGCACGACGCCCTCAACGCCGTTGTTTCCCCCAATCAGAGCAAAGCTCTGTTCAAAATTCAAATTTTAAAGTAAAGCAACGCTTCAGATCCAGCACCCAATGCGCTGCTTCCTAGGCAGCGCACCACGTGCAAAGCATGCATGCGCTAGCGCCAAGTGCGCTGTGCTATGAGTAGCGCACCACGTGCAAAGCATGCGTGCGCTACCGCCAAGTGCGCTGCGCTCTGAGCAGCGAGTGCGCTGCGCTCTGAGCAGCGCACCACGTGCAAAGCACGGGTGCGCTAGCGCCAACTGCGCTGCGCTCTGAGCACGGGTGCGCTAGCGCTGGAATTAAAAACTCCCCACCGTTAGAACAAAATATCTAATAATAATGATAAATCATTAATTAATCAGAATTAAATTCTGTTAAGGAAAGATTCCTCAAAATCTTTCCAAATAACAAGATTGTGCTCTGTAAATCAGAGCACCGTTGGATCAAAGATCCAATGGTAAATAAAAATTACCAAAAGACAGAATAAATTCTGTATGGAAAAATTTTCCAATCTTGTTAAAAACAAGAAGATTGATTTCTGTAAAACAGAAGCCCTAGGATCAGAGATCCAATGGGGGGAAACATCCCCAAATCAATCAGAGAAAGATCTCTTTAACTGATTCAACAAATCAGCCTACCCTATAAAAAGGCCCCTAGACTTCAAGTCTCAGAGACAGATATAGAGATATAGAGAAAGAGAGAGAACCCCCCTATAAATTTTGAGAAACTCAAAGATAAAGAGCAAGCTCTTGCAAGAAGATCGTTCTTCAAGGTAAAAATGATAATGATGAACATAGAGATGAAATCATCTCATAAAAAGAAGAATTTACTTCTTTAAAGATCATAGATCTACAAGACCAAGGTCTTTCATAAAAAGATCAAGAGATCTCATCATAAAATAATAAAAAGAAGAATTTACTTCTTTCTCACAGATCATAGATCTATAAAGGCAAAGCCTTTCATCAACATAAGAGATTGAAGAACATTTGTTCTCAGAATCTTGAGACAGAGTCTCTTTTTAGATCACAAAATTGATCATATGCGCCTTTGCGTTCTGGAACTGTGCTTCTGCGCTCTCTAGACTGGCGCTCAGCGCCAAATACACCACGTGTCAACCACGGATGCGCCAATTAACCACTAGCGTTTTGTGCTACTGAAATAGCGCACTGCGCTTATGGGCTAGCGCTCAGCGCCAAGCGCACCACGTGTCACTCACGTGTGCGCCAGTAAACTGAAAGCGCAATGCGCTCATGGATTAGCGCTCAGCGCTCATAAACTGGCATCATGCACTCATCATCTGGCGCCTAGCGCCAAGCGCGACACGTGTCCCTTACATGAGCGCCACGTGGCAGAAGTGCACTGCGCTCTTTGACTGGTGCAAAGCGCCTAGCCGCCCACGTATTGCGCTGACAGAACATAAATTGTTCTTTAATAAGCCCAGAGCTCTGATGAATGCCCAGCATTCAATAAAAGACAAAAACATTGTTAAAAGGGCCAATCCCAAATAGAGGCTCAACAGCCCAAAATAAAATGTTAAATATTTTAACTTGATTGGACTTAGCCCAAGATTGGCCATAAGTCCTCAACTTATATTAATTGAGCTCATCTGCTCATAAATATGTTAACAGATCTTAGTCCCAATTGGACTACAGGTCTCTCAACCCACGTCGGTTTAAGGATACATCTCTGAACTCCTCTAATATTTGTCGTTGTAATCTTTCAACGTCTTCAGAGAGGTGACGGGTCCCGACAACCATACATTTCATGGACTGTGGGGTCCTTAAGCCCATGAACTATGATGTTCTTAACCTTGACTGTGAGGTCTTTAAACTCACGGACTATGATGTCCTTAATCTTGACTGTGAGGTCTTTAAACTCACGGACTATGATGTCCTTAACCTTGACTGTGAGGTGTTTCTCCCAATTAGAGCAAAACTCTGTTTTAAAATTCAAAATTTAAAAAAATTGAAGCAACGCTTTAGATCCAGCGCTAGGCGCGCTGCGCGCCACGTGTCAAACACGGGTGCGCTAGAGCAGGCTACGCTGCGCTCTGCGCTGCGCGCCACGTGTCAAACGTAGGTGCGCTAGCGCAAAGTGCACTGCGCTCTGAGCAGCGCACCACGTGCAAAGCACGGGTGCGCCAGCACTGGAATTCCCCACCGTTAGATCAAATGATCTAATAATAATGATAAATCATTAATTAATCAGAATTAAAATTCTATTATGAAAAGATCTTTCCAATCTTGTTAAAAACAAGAAGATTGCCTTCTGTAAAACAGAAGCCCTAGGATCAAAGATTCAACGGTGGGAAAACATCCCCAAATCAATCAGAGAAAGATCTCTTCAACTGATTTAACAAATCAACCTGCCCTATATAAAGACCCCAAGACTTCAAGTCTGAGAGAGAGAAACCCCCTACAAACTTTGAGAAAACTCAAAAGAAAGAGAGCAAGCTCTTGAAAGAAGATCATTTTTTCAAGGTAAAAAAAATGATTCTTGCACAAAGAGATGAAATTTCTCATTAAAACAGAAGAATTATCTTCTTAAAAGATCATAGATCTACAAAAGACCAAGGCCTTTTATAAAAAGAGATCAAAAGATCTCATCATATAAATAAAAGAAGTATTTACTTTATTCACAGATCATTGATCTACAGAGGCAAAGCCCTTTCAAAAGTAAGAACTATTGTTCTTGAAACTTGAGGCAAAGCCTCCTTTAAAAAAAAGAACATAAATTTGTTCACAGATCATAAATTTGATCAAATGCGCTTTGCGCTATTGAAAAGTGCCTTACACTCTTGAACTGCGCTTTTGCGCTCTCTGGACCGGCGCTCAGCGCCAAAACACGCTACGTGTCAACCATGTATGCAACTTGCGCTTTGCGCTTCTGAAATAATGCACTGCGCTCATGGGCTGGCGCTCAGCGCCAAGTGCGCCACGTGTCACTCACTGGTACACCACTAAACTAGCGCAACACGCTCATAAATTGAAAGCGCAATGCACTCATAAACTGACGCAATACGCCCATCATCTGGCGCTTAGCGCCAAGCGCGACACGTGTCCTTTTCGTGTGCGCTACTTGGTAGAAGCGCAATGCGCTCTTTAATTGGCGCAAAGTGCCTGGCACGCCATGTGGCGCGCTGTCAGAACACACATTGTTCTGATGAATGCTATGCATTCAATACAAGACAAAAAATGTCAGTATCTAATGCTCAGCATTATTAAAAAGGGCCAAGCCCAAATAATGGCTCAACAGCCCAGAACAATAAAATTTTAAACATTTAAATCTTATTGGACTTAGCCCAATATTGGCCATAAGTCCTCAAATTATATTGAACTGAGCCCATCTGCTCACGAATATTTAACAGATCTCAGTCCCAAACTGGACTACAGATCCTTCAACCAACTCACACCGGTTCAAGGGTACATCTCTTTACTCCTCTGATATCTGTCGTTGTAATCCTTCAACGTCTTCAGAGAGATGACGGGTCCCGACAACCACACATTTCACGGACTACGATGTCCTTAAACTTCATAGACTACGATGTCTTTAAACTACGGACTGTGGGGTCCTTAAACTCATAGACTACGATGTCTTTAAACTATGGACTGTGGGGTCCTTAAACTCATAAACTACGATGTCTTTAAACTACGGACTATGATGTCCTCAAACTTTATAGACTACGACATCTTTAAACTACGGACTGTGGGGTCCCTTTAAACAACGGACCGCAATGTCCTTAAACTAACAACGGACCGAGATGTCCTTAAACTAATATTCATACCAGAATATTGCATTTAATATCGTCCATTCTTACGCTCGTTTGTTTATAGGTAGGTGCTTTTAATCCGTGTTTGCTACATATTTACAGGCTACAGGTTCCTAGTCCAAAATAACGCAATTGATACATAATCTCCACTGTTACGCCAAAATACAAAATATCTGTTGACAGCAGATAAAAGCCGGGTTCCGGTCATCCGTATCCGTCCAGTACCGCGTACCGGTTCCAGAGACAAAACATATGACAGTGGTCATTCGTATCTCGGACAAGCACAGAGCACGAGGGGGGGCAGCACAAGAATCAATGGGTGCGCGGAGCTCGAGGGAGAAAATGTCAAAAGTATTATTTTTGATGCCATTTTGGACCGTTGCAGATCTGAAACAATTGTGGAAGAAATTTGCAATTTGGTACATGTAGAACAACAGAAGATGGCAACATAAGGAAACCCAGAAAATTCGAGACCACAATTCCACAAAAGCGCGGCGGAACCGCCGCCAAATGTGGGTTTCCACGGCGGAACCGCCGCGGTTTTGTGTCATCATCTGATCAAATTTTGGGGGTAGCTTTGTCATTTTATTTGGGGCCAGAATATTGCCCTAGGGTTTCAACTCTCCTCCTATAAATACCCCGGTTCTGAGCCATTGTAAGGGATGAATTCTTATGCCCACTTTTTGTTAGTTTTTTTTAACTTCTTCTTCATCATTCTTTCCTCCATGAAAATGTAGTGAGAGTATTGAGTGGATGATGAAATGAAGATGATGTTTGTTTTGTATCATTCTTTTGCTTAGCTTCCCCTTGAAATCCTTGCTTTCTTTTGATCTTTCAACCTCTTCATTGAGCTTGAAGGTTTAAGGGTTGGTATTTGATCTCAAGGGTTGTATCATTTTGGAAAGAATAAAGTCTTTTTTGTACTTCATTTTGCCTTGGGTTTTTAGCTCTCTCTTGATCTTACAACCTCTTAATTGAGCTTGCAAGTTTAAGTTTGGGTTATTAAACCCATGGTGTGTAACTTGTTCCATGGTTCCTTGATCTCTTTCTTAATATTTTCTTTCTTGCACTTTTCTTTCTTGCTCTTTTACATTCATGCAATTTATTTCCTTGCTTTACTTTCTTGCACTTTAAATTCCATGCACTTACTTACCTGTAATCTTTTCTTTTCTTTGTTCTTTTGTTCTCTCTTTTTGGTTTGTTTTGTGAATGGTTGTTAATATGTAGTTGTTAAGAATAAATACAATATTGTAAGTTAATGTTTCTTTGCTCATTTCCTTTTCCCGTTATTTTCCTTTGAACTCCGCCCAAACGTTACGCAAGCGCTCCGTTAGGCACCCTACCCTACCAAGGTAACGGTGATTCCTAACCGCGACCGGTTGCGTTCGGTTTGGCCGGAGGCGAAAGCAAGAGAGAAGAACGGAAGGACAAGAGTCAATAAGCCGGATTCCATGAATACTGTGCTTAAATCCCCTAATCCACGTTGTTGCCGATTGCTCTAGCTTCAATTGGTCAAGACTCGGCTCAAAGGTTTTGAGTGCGGATTTCTTTAGCTTACACTTTCGTATCTTTTTCTTAACAACTTTATACTTGCATATAAAACACATAGGTTAGAACTGAACAAACATATACACATTCTTTATTGACTCGTCTAAAACTCGAACGGACATACAACCATCTCCCTGTGGATCGACCCGTGCTCAACCGGCTAGCTGCATAGCGATACCGTCCTGATCGCGGTTATAACTTTAGAACTTTTGAATATCCGACACGCCAAAAGTGTGCAATCAACTAACAATGGACCGTAATATCCTTAAACTAATTGACCGCAATGTCCCTAAACTAAACAATAGAGTTCAAATGCTCTTTTGCTGGATCTAAACGATCCTGTTAAGTTGATCTTAGTCTAAAAATTAGACTAACGTGTCCTTAACATACGTTTAAGTTGATCTTAGTCTCAAATGAGGCTAACGTATCCTTAAACCCAACCCCCAAACCCAAATCTAAGAAGATACGGATTTGGACTAATCCACGCCCTACGGGCGACAACATAAATTAGTCTGCGTATACAATCCACGGGCAACCAAAAACAAAACAAACACACACGACACGAAGTGACCATCTGGAGAAGGAGAAAGTGGTTACCGCGATGCGGTAGCGTAATTAGCTGTAGGGGCTTGCGCCTGCAGGGAAGAGCATCCCCACAATCAAAAACCCCTCAAAAGAGGGGGAATCTGACGAAATGCTACATCGGCCGCATCCGTTTAAACCTTCTATACATAGTGCCATAAATCAACTTGGCATCTTCGGAGAGGTGGACGGATAGCACCAATTAGCATCTGCCCCGAATTTCAGGCAAGACGAACCTGCGCGGTCGCGTCTCTGTGTTCGGAGGGGAACATGAGGTCTTTAAACTCATGGACTATGATGTCCTTAACCTTGGACCGTGTCCTTAAACTAACATTGGACCGTAATGTCCTTAAACTAATCGACTGCAATGTCCCTAAACTAAACAATAGAGCCCAAATGCTCTATTGTTGGGTCTAAATGATCCTGTTAAGTTGATCTTAGTCTAAAAATTAGACTAACGTATCCTTAACATACGTTTAAGTTGATCTTAGTCCCAAATGAGACTAACGTATCTTTAAACCCAACCCCCAAACCCAAATCTAAGAAGATACGGATTTGGACTAATCCACACCCTACGGGCGACAACATAAATTAGTCTCCATATACAATCCACGGCCAAAAACAAAACAAACACCCACGACACGAAGTGACCATCTAGAGAAAGAGAAAGTGGTTACCGCGATGCGGTAGCGTAATTAACTGCAGGGGCTTGCGCCTGCAGGGAAAAGCGTCCTCACAATCAAAACCCCCTCAAATGAGGGGGAATCTGACGAAGTCTGCTACATCGGCCGCATCCGTTTAAACCTTCGATACACGGTACCATAAATCAACTTGTCATTTTCGGAGAGGTGGACGGATAGTACCAATTAGCATCTGCCCCGAAATTCAGGCGAGACGGACCCGCGCGGTCGCGTCTCCGCGTTTTCGGCGGGGAACAGATTCTGGCACGCCCGGTGGGACCTTTTCCTCTTTCCACTCCACACTTCGTGTGTCGTGTTCGCGAACGAATCGCGGTTTGCTATGGTTGCCCTTGGGTTCAAAGTACTAAGATTTGGTGTCTTGCTCAATGCAGAAAACGAAAGATCAATGGCGTCTACCTGCACAAAATGTTCCAGCTGCAACTGCAACTCCCATTCCGCCCCATCTGGGGGTGTAACCTACGGCCCCCAAGCGGCCTCCCTTTTCACGATGCCGGTAGAGCAGGTAACACAGGCTACCACCGGGTTGTTCTTCGGGACCATGCTCCCACCAGTGAGCGTTAACATCCCGCTGCCGCAAGAAGCGCAGAACAAGTCGGTCTTTGATCGACTCACTACCACCACGACCCATCTCAACGGGTCATCCAATGCCAAGCCGACGGCATCAGTCTTCGATAGGCTGAGCCTGAACTCCAATGGGCCTGTCAAGAAGCTCACGTACCTGAAACGGCCATCCCAAAACGGATAGCCATTCCTGCTCTCGAGGTCACTAAAGAAGCTTCTCCCGTCAAAGGATTAGTCTTTATGAGGCTGGCCACTCCGGCTCCCGTTCCTGCTTAAAGGTCTGTCTTTGACAGATTGGATACTGCTGCTCAACGGACGTCGGTCTTCAAGAGGCTGGTACCAGCAGCGCCTGACCAGAATAGGAGGCACAAAGCCATCCCCATAGCTGAACCAACACCATCTGCGCGACATGCTCGCCGTCGCCACTGGCACCGAGTAAGGAAGGCCGGGGGCAACTCCCCCTCTAGGCTAACTCCGCCAGCCCCCATGGTGGAAATCAATGTTGCTGTTCCAACTGGGAACAGCTTTGAACCGCTTAGGAGAGTTCGCAAGAACTCTCCGACCGCTGTGCTGAAGAGACCTCCTCTACCTATGGAGATTACTACAGAAAAGAAGACGGAGCAGCCCCCTCAGCGGCTGTCCTCCAAAATTTATAAAGTCTGGTAACAGGTCCAGGAATCGGTGATTAACTATGACTACTCTCGCCGGCCAAAGAAGCTTAAAGTTCAGCAAGAAAAGAACCGTCTCGTGGTACCACAAAAGACATCATCCGTCTGGGTGCCCGCCGCAACGGCTCCCTCAACGTCAACCGCTCAAAAAAGAAGGAGGCCAGAGAAAGCCCCCGTGACCGCGGCAAACCGCAGTGACGTTGAATCTAAATGCCCCAAGTCTGGGGGCATAATGGTGCATACTGTTTATATGGCTTCCGGAAAAGAGGAGAGCCGTGCTTCTACGGGTCATCGACCGCTTACCCGATCGATAACGAAGGCTCAGGAACAACAGCAGCAGAAACTTCAGGAGATGCTGACTGCAATGGCCGCATTTACTGGGCCAAAAGAAAATCCAGAGACCTCAGAGCAGCGTCGGGAACAAGAAACTGATACCGGGTTCCTCCGAAGAATGCTCGAGAGGAAAGAAAAAGAGGCTGCGGAACAGACAACCAACATAAAACGAATGGCTATCTTATTCCAAGACATGGCCGGGATGATGTTACAGTCGGAACCACCAGCTGAAGACCCCCCGATCATTATTAAAGACGACAGAGGGGAGACATTGAACCCTCCTTCGGCTCTTTCAGCAGCCAAAGAGGAAACCATCTCCAAGGCTGCTCTGGATGACTACATTGCTAAGCAAATACGAGCTCACCAGGCGAAAGAGGCGGCCGGCCAAGTTGTTAAAACTGGGCGACCATATCCCTGCTGGTATGACCAAATAAAGTACCCGCCGGGATATACGATCCCTAAATTTCATGTATATAAGGGACGGGGAATCCACATCAGCATGTCGCTCAATTCAGAGCCTTGTGCGGCAACATCAGGGGTGATGATAAACTTCTGCTCTGCCAGTTTGTTGGTAGCTTGTCGGAGACGGCATTCGAGTGGTGTTCTGAACTTCCAAACGACTCTATCAAGACATTTGCGGAGATGGAGCTTCTGTTTACGCAGAGATTCGTGAGTGCTAGTGAACGCACCCCAATAACGGCATTGATCAATACAAGGGTGAAGCCAGGTGAAACGTGGGTGCAGTACGCAATACGATGGCGGAATTTATGGTCAAAATGTGAGCAGCGCATCGAGGAAGCGCCGGCGGTGGGTATGTTCATGGGCACTCTTGACCATCAAGCGACCATCTCGCAATTTATGATGTTCTTCAAGCCTACCACGTTCCAGGCCTTGATCGACAAACTGGCCCAAATGGACCAGATGGGTCATAGACCGTCTCCTCCAAAGCCGGAGCCGCGAAACGAAAAGGGTAAAGGGAAGGCAACATTCGTTGCGAATACTCAACAACAGCCCAGTGGACCAAAACTAACGGACCAACTGGACGAGAGACGGAGATACTATGATGAGAAATTGAAGCGTCCTTATTCGTTCCCCCGGGACAAAACGAAGAGATTGTTCGAGCTAGCGGTGCGCAACAAGCTCATCAATCTGCCAAATCCAAAACGACCATTGCAACCCGGCGAGGCCAATAGTCCCAATTATTGCTCCTACCATCAAACGGTAAGCCATCCAATTGAAGATTGCTTCGTTTTCAAGTGCTGGATTGATGACCAGTATCAACAAGGAAAATTTGCCCTGTTCGAGAACTGGAAAGTGAACACACCACAGCCACACGCTCCCAAGAAGACGGATACACCGGGGGCATCATGCTCCTTCATAGAAGAAGCTTCATGGGAGGTCGCTTTTTCAGCCAAGACGAAAAGAATGCTGAAGGATCTCCAAACATGCCCGGCGATTAGGTGGAAGAATCCACTGGAACCCGAGATCATCGAGGGAATGCTAAAGCCGCGCCCGACTCCAAAAATTGGTGGTGATAGCCAAAGCACTCACACCCAACCGTCAAAGTCTTCGAAGAAGAAGAAGAAGACCAAAAAGCCCGAGAAGCCTGGTAACAAGCGCACGGACCTGCAGAAGCAGATTGACGCGCTGGAAGAATATAACCAGAAGGCTCGGACCCCAGTCACACTCCAAGAATTTCTCAGCCACGTCCTTGAGGACGGAGATGATGACAATGGAGAAGATTCGTCGGATGAATCTGAAGGTTATGTAGCAAGCTGCCATGTGATCTCTCACTCGTCGATAGATAATGACGAAGCTCCTTACACAGAGAAACTGGGGGCAGATCCTAAGCCGGAACTTCTAGGGCCATCAGACAAAATAATTGATGCATTCCTGGACGAGGCTCTTCTTAAAAGCAAAGCTGCTCGAGAGCGTGAGATGGCCATATTTGAAAAAGCCAAATTCCGGCGACTGGACGAAAGGGTTGAAACACTCCCGCCAGATCAAAGTACATCCGCCGCAAATAAAAACAGGTTCAAGACGAGGAAGAGGTTCGCCAAAGCCATATCGATGGGAATGAAGCTGCCACCCTCCGAAGCGAACGCTCTTGGTGAAGCGGAAACACATCCTAGCTACTGCTTATATCATCGAAAGATTGCGCACCCCACAGAAAAGTGCAACGCTTTTAAAAGATGGTGGCAGGGATATGTTGCTCACCGACAACATTTCAAGCGAATGAAACGCAAAACACGTTGGGAGCAAAGAAATACGACCGAGGAGCGTAAAGGAACTACCGGCAACTGTCACATGGTCGACGCTGGGGGATCGCAAGTTCTCACCTTCGGGAGCGACTCTGACGAAGAAATAACTCTTAGCCCTCTTTTCAAAGAATCCACGTCGGGAAAATAGGATGAACCGAAGAACTGCGAGAATATTCAGCTGCGGAATCGCACACTGCCCGAAAGAATCTTGGGCCCTCGAACAGGGGGTCAAATAGAAAGGATAAGGGGAAAAAAAGTCCCTGAGGATATCGCCCTTGATGATCGAGTCATCGAAGAGCTAGCAGCCAAAGACCCGCCAAAGGAAAGCAAGGTGGACTACAACGTTCTTGCACACCTGAGGAAGATACCCTCGCAGATCAGTATTCTCGATGCCCTTCTGCTATCCAAAAAGGCGAGAGATTCGCTGATCAAGGTATTACAAGAGCCTGAACAATTCCAAGCTTTCCTCGCCAAAGAAAAGATGAAGAACGAGCTGGAAGAAGTGCACACAGCCGATATCACCTTCGGCGATGAAGATCTCCTCCTCGGGACATGCGAGCATAACCGTCCCCTTTATGTCTCCGGATACTGTCATGATATCAAGATAGGCAAAATCCTGGTTGACAATGGGTCCTCCGTCAATCTCCTCAATGTGAGAGTGTTGAAGGAAATCTGCATGAGCGTTCAGCACCTCGCTCGGAATAAGATCACTATCTCCGGGTTTGACTCCCAGTCATCACGGACGCTTGGGTCTATAATATTGACACTACGCTTTAGGCTGCTCGTCACGGACATCAAGTTCCATGTCATTGACGCTAAGACCTGCTATAACGCTTTGCTCGGCCGGCCTTGGTTATACGAGCACAACATCATCCCTTCTACACAACATCAGTGTATGAAGTATTTCAAGGATGGTCTCGAGTATACCGTAACGGGGGAGTTGAACCCATTCTCCGTGAATGAAGTTCGCAAATACGAAGAGGCAAAATACTTGTTATCAGATTTTGAGGACATGGAAAGATGTCACAAACCAAAGAACAAAGCTATCACCACTATTCCGGTCTTCGGAAGTGATACCGAGGAAGAAGAAGAGATATTTTATTCAGGGCCGCCCCAATGCAATAAGCCAGGACCGTCCACCCCTATGTTGATCTTCGGCAGCGACTCGGAAGATGAGGCCAATGCCGTATTCTCTGCTCGGCCATCAATACAAGCCTTCGCTGATGAAGATCAAAGTTTGCAAGTTGCCATGGTTCCGCCAAAGCATCATAAAGAGCTAGACGCGCTTGATACCTACAGTGTGGAAGAACTGCAGACATTCTACGTCCCTCCCAGGTGAAAAGGTGAAAAGGCGATCTTATTCTACCGATCCGAGGAAACCAAAGTGGAGAAAGAAATTTGGCATGGTGCGGATTCTACACTTGGCAGGTTGCAGCCCATCCGTTTGCCCAGATATTACACGGACGGGCTAAAAAGACTCTTGAAATGCCAAGGTGTACCCCTTAAGCAAACTGCGCGACAAGCACGGTTCTATAACAGGATCTGGAACGTTCCCGGAACTCAACGAAAGTTGCCCAATGGGAGAATGGAAACGATCAGGCTTGGATATGTTCGATCCAAGAAACGGGAGCTATTCCGCTACTGCTACGTCATACATGACTTTGATGAAGAAGGAGATGCTCTGTGGGAAGATCCTAATCCTAAACCAGAACGAGCTCTTGCCATGAAAATGCCAAGTCCGTCGTTTGAAGAACACATGGACAAGCTTATAAGGGAAGCGGGTCAAAAGGTTCGAGACAATCATAATCGCGAAATGGCCATCTATGAGAAAGCCAGAACGCAGCGCCTCCTTCAGCAGGTTGCGAAAAATGAAAATTCTCTTCCTTGTCAACCTGTCATACAAAAGGCCTGACGCAGAGGCAAAAATAAATCAAAAAGCGGGAAAGGCGTTCGATAGTGACAAAGCGGGACCAAGAAGCCACGCGATCGGGAATCGAGCAATCCGGATTCATCTCTTATAAAGAAGATGGGCCGAGCATACTCTTTTCCCCAAGACAAGACACAGAAGATACTTGATCTTGCCATAAAACATTAAGTGATTACCCTCCCGGAGTCCAAACACCCCGAGCAAGCAGGTGAAGTTAAGCACCCAGATTATTGCTCCTATCACCGAGTAATAGGACATCCTCTTGAAGACTGCTTCACATTCAAAGACTGGGTAGAAGACCAGTATCAGCAAGGCAAGTTCGCTCTATCCAGCAGCTGGAGGGTAACTCCGCCACAAATGCATGAACCAAAAGCCGCGCCTGCAGCGAGAGTAGAACCAGATCAAGATCGGTCTTGGAAGCGATCTCGTACTTGTCATATGATAATGTTGTCAGAAGAAGAACCCGAGAATACGGATGACCTCCCCTGGTGCTTCGAAAATGATGATGAAGTGATCTTAGAGTTTCCACCAGCACCGAAAGAGCTGGAAGATGGAATACATATTACTGCAGATAACCTCAAGAAAATTGATTTGGGGACGGCAAGTGACCCGCGATCGACATTCGTCAGTGAGCTGTTGTCTGAAGAAAGGGCAGCTACGCTTAAAGACGCGCTCATACAGCATAAAGATTGCTTCGCATGGAACTATTCCGAGATGCCAGGACTAGATCTAAAGATTGCTGTACACAAATTGGCAATATCCCCGGACATCAAGCCGATCAAACAAGCACCGAGAAGAATGCGGCTCGAGCTTGAGATGAGCATCAATGCCGAGGTCAAGAAGCTAATCGACTCCGGCTTCATCCAGGAAGTTCAGTAGCCTGACTGGATCGCCAACATCGTCCCGGTCATCAAGAAAAATGGGACGGTGCGCATATGTGTGGACTTTCGGGATCTCAATAAAGCCTGCCCAAAGGACGAATTTTCAGTACCAGTCACTGAGCTGATGATAGATAATACGTCCACTCATGAAGTTTTCTCCTTCATGGACGGCTCGTCAGGATACAATCAGATAAAGATGCATCCCGAGGACCAAAAACATACCGCCTTCCGGACCCCTTTGGGTATATTCTGCTACAAGGTGATACTTTTTGGTCTAAAGAACGCCGGTGCCACCTATCAGGTGGCCATGACGAAGATTTTCGATGACCTCATATATGAAATCGTCGAATGCTATATCGACGACCTCGTAGTTAAAAGCAAATCATACGAGGAACATTTAGAGAATCTGAAGATCGTATTTCAGCGCCTTCGGAAATACAACTTGAAGATGAACCCTCTCAAATGCGCGTTCGGAGTGTCCTGAGGCAAGTTCCTGGGATTCATCGTTCGACACCGAGGTATCGAGATAGACCCGTCGAAGATCAAGGCGATCATGGAAATGCCCCCGCCAAAAACTCTCAAGCAGCTGCGATCTCTTCAAGGAAAGCTCGCATATATCCGACGATTCATAACCAATCTCTCCGGCAAGTGCCGTCCTTACAGCCACCTAATGAAGAAAAGGACTCCTTTCGTCTGGGATCACAAATGCCAAAGTGCACTGGACGAAATCAAGCAATACCTGCAGAATCCGCCAGTACTGGCCGCTCCCGTTAAAGGAAAACCTCTCGTCCTGTATATGACAGCCCTCGAAAGTTCTTTAGGCGCGCTGTGGGCACAAGAGAACGATCAAGGGAAAGAAAGAGCTTTCCACTATCTGAGTCGAGTTCTCCTGGGGGAAGAAAGCAACTACTCCCCCATCGAAAAACACTGCCTAGCGTTGATCTTCGCGGTAACGAAGCTCAGGCACTACGCGTTGGCGCATGAGGTCCATCTCATATCAAAAGTGGATACTCTCAAGTATTTGATGTCGAAAGCCATATTAACGGGGCGTCTCGCTAAATGGGCCCTGCTCTTGATGGAATTCTCGATAACTTATCGGCCTCTTAAGGCAATGAAAGGCCAAGCCATCGCCGACTTCCTCGCTGAGTACCCGATACCCGCCGATTCTCCTTTGAACTGCGAATTTCCAGACGAACATGTGTTCGATACAATCGACGGGGATGACACCCGGTGGGAACTCTACTTCGAAGGAGCATCTTCTATGAAGAGGCGCAAACAAAGCACTCCTATAATCAAATCAGGGGTAGGCCTCATCTTCGTGACTCCACAAAGTGGGATAATGCGCTTTGCCTTCTCCTTAACAGAGCCGAGGACAAACAATGAAGCCGAATATGAAGCTTTGATAGCCGGTCTTGAGATCACCGTCGATATGGGAATTGAAAACCTCCTCATATACGGAGACTCCCAGCTGGTCGTTAGTCAAGTAAACGACGACTATCAAACGTGCAAGCCAGAGTTGGTGCAGTACGGCGAGAGAGTGCAGCAACTGCTGATTCAAATTCCTTCCTACACCTTGGAAAGTATACCGCGTGCGGAAAATAGCAAAGCGGATGCATTAGCCAAGCTCGCTAAAGAATTGGCCGACGAAAACCTCGATGACGTGAGGATCGTTGTGCAAAGCCGTTGGGTTCTTTTACCGGCAGAAATATCTCCGGAGTTGCCCGAAGAAAAGGGAGCGACCGAGCAAATGGCCCTGCAAATAAAAGACCAGGAAAAGGTTGAGGATTGGAGAGAAGTCTTTATAGACAACTTCAAATCCCGTCGAACACCTGAAGACACCAGCTCATAAAACGAGCTCTTTCTTTTGCATTCGTCAATGATACTCTGTATAAGAGGTCATTTGATTCTCTGTGGCTAAGATGCTTGGGACCTGAAGAAGCAAAGAGAGTCGTCCAAGAAACTCACGATGGACTCTGCAGTTCTCACCAAACTGGCCCGAAGACGAAGCTGAAGATCAAAAGGATGGGCTACTATTGGCCCACGATGATCCAAGACTGTCTCGAATACGCGAAGCAGTGCCACTCGTGCAAAATTTACGGAGACTTTATTCACCAACATCCAAATCCACTACATCCAACGGCAGCTAGCTGGCCATTCGAAATGTGGGGAACTGACATAATCGGGCCTATCGAACCAGCATCAGAACTGACATAATCGGGCCCATCGAACCAGCATCATCCAGAGGACATCGATTCATTTTGGCAACGACCGATTACTTTTCTAAGTGGGCAGAAGCCATACCGCTAAGAGAAATGAAGACGGAGAATATCCTCCATTTCTTCAAGACACATGCCATTTATCGGTTCGGCACTCCGCGACGGATTATCTCCGATAACGGGCCAGTCTACAGAAGCCACAAGATCAGCCGATTCGCACAACAGCATAACATAGACTGGAGATACTCTTCAGTCTATAATCCTCGGGCTAACGGTCTAGCAGAGGCTTTCAACAAGACATTGACGAAGATTGTTGTTCCCTGATTAAAATCAGGAAGAGATTCAGAAGAGGCATCACGTGCTCACACTGACCAGTGGTCACGTGTTGTCACGTGATGGTTAAGCTGCGGCACGGAGCATATTTGTTCTCTGATCAAAAGTCATGAAGAAGCTTTAGAGGAAGCATCACGTGCTAGCACGTGACCAGTGGTCACGTGTTGGCACGTGACGTTTAAAGCAGCGACACAAAGCACATTCATCCCCTGATTAAAAATCAAGAAAAAGCTTCAGAGGAGGCATCATGTGCTCACACGTGACCAGTGGTCACGTGTTGGCATGTGATGGCTGAGCAGCGGCCAGAGAACAGAGCGCAGAAGAAGAGAAGCCCATTCCAGGGGTCACGTGCCCACACGTGACCAGGGGTCACGTGACCACACGTGACCTTCTTTAAAAGCCTTATTCTTTGACAGAATTAAATTCTGAGGGAAGATCCTTCAAATCTTTCCAAAATGGAGAAGAATTATTTGAAACCGTTGGATTAAAAAATCTAAAGGTGATTAAATATCACCAATTTATGGAAAAATCTTGGACTTGGAAAGATTTCCCCCTAA
Source organism: Agapanthus africanus (assembly GCA_030015575.1). Lineage (NCBI taxonomy): Eukaryota > Viridiplantae > Streptophyta > Magnoliopsida > Asparagales > Amaryllidaceae > Agapanthus > Agapanthus africanus. Next base: position 356,064,927 of record JASDDO010000029.1, on the reverse strand, counting down.
ATCTAACCGAAATAACAAAGAGATATCTTTGGATTTAAAATCCAAGGTGAATAAAATTCACCTAATAATTTAAAGGCCCAGATTAATGATAAATATAAATCAAATCTCTCAATGAAAAAATCAAATCTTTCAAGGAGAGATTTATCAAGCAGATTGATTCTTTTCCTTCTCCTATAAATAGGAGCCAAGAAAAGAAGAAGGGGGACTTTGGACCTTTTCTTTTGATACACACAGAGAGAGAGATATAGAGCTTTTGATTCTCTGCGAAAGGAAAACCTTAGGTAAGAAAAGAAGAGGGAGGCTTCAGAAGAGAATTTAATTCTCAAAAGAGTTTAACTCTTATATAAAGAAAAGAACTTAGTTCTTTCTCTGGTTGAGGATTTGCATAGTGCACATCTCCCCATGAATTGAGAAGTTAATTCTCATTGGGTTGAGATCCTGCCATGCAGATCTAAAACACAGAGGAGGAACTGAGTTTTGAGAATTTAATTCTCACAGAATGATAAGAATTCGATTCCTTTGAGATAAAATTAGGGTTCAACCCTATGTTATAGGAATTTAATTCCTTCAAAATGAACAGAACAAGGGTTTAACCCTAATTGAGAACATAATTCTCTTAAACTCACAGGAATTTAATTCCCTTAAAAAAGAAATTAGGGTTTAACCCGATTTAAGAATATAATTCTTCCGAAGAAAACATGAACTTAATTCCTCTAAAGTTTATTACTAGGGTTTAACCCTATGAAGAATTTAATTCTTAAAAGATGAACAAATCTGTAAAACATGCAAAGAACCAGAGTCACGTGCTACCAGGTGACCCCTGCAAAGATCCTCAGAAAAGAATTTTGAAGCAACACCTCACGTGTTACCACGTGACTCCTGCAAAGATCTATAGAAAAGAACTTTGAGGCAATGCCTCACGTGCCCCATGTGACCCCTGAAGCGCACAGAGAAAAGGCAAAAGGAACAAATAAAGAGCTCTAGGGTGTTCTCACGTGTTACCACGTGACCCCTTGGCTAAAGCTTTAACAGACAAGCACCCAAATTCTCATCACGTGACAACACGTGATACTTCAAAGTATTCAATACTTTTGACTGAACAAAATAGAGGGAAGCAGGGCGCTCTCACGTGCTACCACGTGACCCCTAATGAACATTCTAACAGATCAAAGCGTGGGCCCTCATCACGTTCCCACACGTGATGGCTGTCAGAATAAAAGTGTTAAACACTTATCTGTATAACAAAGTGAGGGGGATCTGACCCCACCTTTTGGATGCCATCACGTGCTCCCACATGATCTCTTTTCTGCAAGTTTAATACCAAACTGATAACTTGGTCCCCAGTGTTTAACACCGATTTTCTTAGTGTTTAACACTAATTGGAAAACTCTATTTGCAGTGTTTAACACTGATTTGCTTAGTGTTTAACACTAATTTAAAAACTCTGTTTCCAGTGTTTAACACCGATTTGCTTTAGTGTTTAACACTAATTTGAAATCTCTGTTTGCAGTGTTTAACACTGATTTGCCTTAGTGTTTAACACTAATTTGAAAGCTCTGTTGCTAGTGTTCAACACTGGTTATCTTTTAGTGTTTAACACTAACTTGTTAATCTTATTCCCAGTGTTTAACACTGTTGGTCTCTAGTGTTTAACCCTAGCTTTAGCCCAATTGGCTAAGTTTCCAGAGGCAAAACCTTTGCTTCAATAGACCAACAGAGGGTCAATATTAAACATGATTGGACTTAGCCCAAGAAAGCCATAAGTCCTCAATTCAAACTTAACTGGGCCAATGGGCTCATAATATAATTAATTGGTCTTGGTTCCAAATTGGGCCAACGATCATTTAATCTACCTTGGTTTAAGGGTACATCTTTTCACTTCTTTGATTTTTGGCGTTGTAATTCCTCAACGTCTTTAAAGAGGTGACGGGTCCCGATGACCACACATTGATATGGACTGTGGGGTCCTTAAACTCACGGACTATGAGGTCCTTAACCTTGACCGTAATGTCTTAAAACTAACGTCGGACTGTGGGGTCCTTAAACCCTCGGACTATGACGTCCTTAACCTTGACCGGAATGTCTTAAAACTAACAACGGACTATGACGTCCTTAACTTTGACCGTGATGTCTTAAAACTAATATCGGACTGTGGAGTCCTTAAATCCACGGACTACGACGTCCTTAACCTTGACCGCAATGTCTTAAAACTAACACTGGACCGCAATGTCCTTAAACTACCTATTGACAACAATGTCACTAAACTAAACAACAGGGCTCCCCTAATCGCTCTTTTGTCGGATCTAAACGATCCCGTTAAGTTGATCTTAGTCTAAAACTAGACTAACGTATCCTTAACAAACGTTTAAGTCGATCTTAGTCTCAAACGAGACTAACGTATCCTTAAACCCAAACCCCCAAACCCAAATCTAAGATAATACGGATTTGGACTAGTCCACGCCCTACGGGCGACGTCATAACTCAGTCTCCGTATACAATCCACGGGCAACCAAACAAAAATCAAACACACACGACACAAAGTGACCATCTGAAGAAGGAGAAAGTGGTTACCGCAATGCGGTAGCGTAATTAACTGCAGGGGCTTGCGCCTGCAGGGAAGAGCGTCCCCACAATCAAAACCCCCTCAAGCGAGGGGGAATCTGACGAAGTCTGCTACATCGGACGCATCCGTTTAAACCTTCGATACATGGTGCCATAAATCAACTTGGCATCTTCGGAGAGGTAGACGGATAGCACCAACTAGCATCTGTCCCGAATTTCAGGCAAGACGTCAGTCTTGGCCGTCTTTCGGAGGGGAACAGATTCTGGCACGCCCGGTGGGACCTTTTCCTCTTTCCACTCCACACTTCGTGTGTCGTGATTCGCGAACCAATCGCGGTTCGCTAATGGTTGCCCTTGGGTTTCAAAGTACTAAGATTTGGTCTCTTACTTGGCGCAGAAATCAAATAGCAATGGCGTCCAACTGCTCAAACTGCTCCAACTGCAAATGCAACCGACGCTCCGCCTCATCTGGAGGTGTAGCCTATGGACCGCAGGCTGCTTCCCTGTTTACGATGCCTGTGGAACAGGTAACTCAGGCTACCACCGGTATGTTTTTTGGGACCATGCTCCCGCCTGCAAGCTTCACCATGCCAATGCCCGTATCGGAAGCTTCAAAGAAGTCGGTCTTCGATCGACTTGCTACTACCACGGCCCCTCTCAACGGGTCGTCTAATTCCAACTCCTCGGTCTTCACCAGGCTGAACTCGAGCTCCAAAGGGCCTACCAAGAAGCCCATAATACCTGAAGTGGCCATCCCAAAGAAGACAGCTGCTCCCGAAGTCGTCAAGGCGGCTTCTCCTCCCAGAGTGTCGGTCTTCACGAGACTGACTACCCCCGTTCCCGCTCCCGCTCAGAAATCTATTTTTGACCGGATAGACGTAGCTTTTCAATGAACGTCAGTCTTCAAGAGGCTGACACCGGCAACAGCCCCTCCCCAGAACAGGGGGCAAGACGAAGCCGTCTCGGAATCAATCCCAACAACCCGTCATGCCCGACGTCGCCACTGGCGCCGGATAAAGAAGACTGGGGGCAACTCCCCCTCCCGGCTAACTCCACCAGCTCCAACAGTGGAAATTGAGGCTGCTGTTCTAACCGGGAACAACTTTGAGCTGCTAAATAGGGTACGCAGGAATTCGCCAACTGCGGTTCTCAAAAGATCCCCTCCACCTGCGGAGAATGTTATAGAAACAAAGCCGGAGCAGCCCCCTCAACGGCTGTCCTCCAAAATTTATAAGGTCTGGCGACGGGTTCAGGACTCGGTAATCATTCAAGATCACTCTCGCCGGAAGAAGAGGGTGAAGGTTCAGGAAGAAAAGAACCGTCATGTCAAACAACAAAGGGCGACAACCGCTTGGATGCCCGCTGCAACGGCTCCCTCCACGTCGACCACTCAAAAGAGAAGAAGGCCGGAGAAGGTCCCCACTCCTGCAGCAAATGTCAAGGACAATAAGCCTAAACGCCCTAAGTCTGGGGGCATGATGGTGCATATGGTATACATGGCGTCGGGAAAAGAGGACAGCCGTGCATCCACGGGTCATAGACCGCTTACACGGTCAGTGACCAAAGCTCAGGAGCAACAGCAGAAGCTCCAAGAAATGATGAACGCGATGGCCGCACTCACTGGGCCGAAAGAAAGCCCCGAAGCGTCCTCGGATCAACGCCAGGAGCAAGAAACTGACGCTGAATTCCTTCATAGGATACTTGAGAAGAAGGACAAAGAGGCTGCGGAACAAGCAGCTAATATACAACGAATGGCCCTTCTGTTTCAGGATATGGTGGATATGATGATCCAACAAGATCCTCCTGCTGAAGATCCTCCGATCGTCCTTGGAGATGACAGGGGAGAAACGTCAAATCCTCCACCGGCTTTGTCAACAGCTAAGGAGGAGACAATCTCCAAAGCTGACCTAGACGAATATAGCTCAGCAGATACGGGTTCACCATGCGACTGAGGCAGCTGGTCAAGTTGTCAGAATAGGGCGACCATATCCGAGCCGGCATGACCAGATCAAGTACCCGTCGGGCTATACAATACCGAAATTTCATGTCTATAAGGGGACGGGTAATCCCCACCAGCATGTTGCCCAGTTCAGGGCGCTTTGTGGCAACACCGACGGTGATGATAAATTGTTGCTTCGCCAGTTCGTCGGTAGCTTGTCAGAAACGACGTTCGAGTGGTACTCTGAACTCCCGAACGACTCTGTCAAAACATTTGCGGAGATGGAGCTGCTATTTACACAACGATTCGCGAGCGGCAGCGAACGCACTCCAATAACGGCATTGATTAATGTCAGGGTGAAACCAGGCGAGACGTGGGTCCAGTACGCTATACGCTGGTCGAAATGCGAACAGCGCATTGAGGAAGCGCCCGCGGTGGGCATGTTCGTGGGTACACTAGATCCTCATGCAACTATCTCACAGTTCATGATGTTCTTTAAACCAACCACGTTCCAGGCTCTGATCGACAAGTTGCCCCAGATGGACCAGATGGGTCACAGACCGCCTCCCCCGAAGCCGGAACCTCGGAATGACAAGGGTAAAGGGAAGGCAACCTTCGTTGCGAACGCCCAGCAGCAACCCAGTGCCCCAAAGCTGGCGGATCAACTGGAAGAAAGACGGCGGTATTACAATGAGAAAATGAAGCGCCCCTACTCATTCCCGCGGGATAAGACGAAGAGGCTATTCGAGCTGGCAATACGCAACAGGCTTATCAACTTACCAAACCCAAGGCGACCGCCGCAACCCAGTGAGGTGAATAACCCCAACTACTGCCCTTACCATCAAACGGTAAGCCATCCGATTGAGGATTGCTTCGTCTTCAAAGGATGGATTGAAGATCAATACCTACAGGGCAAGTTTGCGCTGTCCGAGAAGTGGAAAGTGAACCCGCCACAACCTCACACTCCCAAGAAGACGGACACACCGAGGGCAACTTGTTCTTTTATTGAAGAAGCTCCATGGGAAATCGTGCTTTCAGCCAAAACAAAGAGGATGCTGAACGATCTTCAAACATGCCCGGCGATCAGGTGGAAGAACCCGCTGGAGCCCCAGATCATTGAAGGGATGCTGAAGCCGCGCCCAACTCCGAAGGTCAGTGGTGATGGCCTGAGCACTCACAACCAGCCGTCGAAATCTTCAAAGAAAAAGAAGAAGAAATCTAAGAAGCCCGTGAAGCCGGGCAACAAGCGCACGGACCTACAAAAGCAGATTGACGCGCTGGAGGAATATAACCAGAAAGCACGGACTCCCATCACACTCCAAGAGTTCCTCAACCACGTCTTTCAAGAGGAAGATGAGGGGGAGAGTTCGTCGGATGAATCCGAGGGATACGTGGCGAGTTGTAATGTGATCTCCCTGTTCCCGCCAAAAATTTCTACGCAAAGGAGTCCAAGGTATCAAATGGCAGTGATACGCTTAAAGAAATGCGAACCAGTATCTTCCGGCCTATATTTTGATAAACTCCCGAAGGAGGACCTATTAAATTCTGATGGTATTGGAAGCATCTCGAAAAACCCTTCGATTTGATATATTGTGGGCCTCATAATTCATCCGGGATCAAAAGTTATGAGGTATCACGTGTCCACACGTGATGGACCTTTAAGAACCCGCTGGAGGAGTTAAAAGATATAATAAAAACTCAAAAAAGACCCCAATGGGGTATCACGTGCTCACACGTGACCATGGGTCACGTGCAGACACGTGATGGGCTCTTAAGGCCTCTAAAATAATGAATAGAATTAAATTCTAAAATCTGTTCCCTGATTAAAAATCAGAAGTTACCTCAATGAGGTATCACGTGCTCACACGTGACCAATGGTCACGTGATGGCTAAAACAACAACATAAAAAAGCGGCTGTTAAAAGAACCAATTTGGGGGTCACGTGCTCACACGTGACCAAGTGTCACGTGCCAGCACGCGACAGGCTTTGAAAGCCTTACAGTTTAATAGAATTAAAATTCTAAATTTCTTTAGAATCTTTCGAAATAGAATTAAAATTCTAAAAGCTTCTAAATCTTTCCAAATGGAAAAAAGATTATGGGGACCGTTGGATTAAAGATCCAAGGGTGATTAAAAATCACCAATTTATGGAAAAATCTTAGACAAGGAAAGATTTCCCCTAAATCTCACCGAGAATAACAAACATCATATCTTTGGATTTAAAATCCAACGGTGAATAAAATTCACAGAATGATCTAAAGGATCATATTAATCATGAAATCAATTAAAATCTTTCAATGAAAGATTCACAAAACAAGTTGATTCTCTTCCTCCTCCTATAAATAGGAGCCAAGAGAAGAGAAGAGAGAGAGAGACCTTTTTTTTTTGAGAGAAAAACAGAGAGAGGAGAATTTAATTCTCAAGAGGGAAGAAAAGAAAGGAGAATTTAATTCTCAACAAAGGAAACCCTAGGTAAGAAAAGGGAAAAAGATCAACTTAAAAAGAGAATTTAATTCTCAAAATTTAAGAGTTTAACTCTTTTGCAAATAAAGAACTTAGTTCTTCTTCTGGTTGAAGATCTGCACAGAGCACATCTCCCCATAAGTTGAGAATTTAATTCTCATCGGGTCGAGATCCTGCCATGCAGATCCTAAACTTAGAAGGGGAATTGAGTTTTGAGAATTTAATTCTCCTAAAACAAAACTAGGGTTTAACCCTAATCAAGAATTTAATTCTTTTACATATCTGGGAATTTAATTCCTTTAAAAAGAAATTAGGGTTTTACCCTAAATAAGAATTTAATTATTTCACAATAGGGATTTAATTCCTCTAAAACAAAATTAGGGTTTAACCCTACAGAGAATTTAATTCTTAAAATAAAGGGACTTGAAAGATCTCCATGCACATAAAGAATATTGGTCACGTGATGACACGTGACCCCAATCCGCAGTGATCAGGAAAGAACGAATAAAACCAGGGTCACGTGTCCCCATGTGACCCCTAGAAAGATCCCCAAAAATAAAAAGGAAGAAGCTTTGAGGCAATGCCTCACGTGCTCCCACGTGACTCCCAAAATGCAGAAAGAAAAACCAAAAGAAAAGAAGCTTTGGGCGCTCTCACGTGTCCCCACGTGACCCCTCAGCAAGTGCTGTAATTATCGATGCATAAATCCCCATCATGTGCCAACACGTGATGCTCTAAAATAAAGATGAAAAGTGTTTAACACTTATTCGCAGATTTGAGGATAAAACAAAGGAGATCTGGCTCCACATTTAGGGCGCCCTCACGTGTCACCACGTGACCCCTAATGAGCGTTCTAACAGACCAGAGCGGGGGCCTCCATCACGTGCTCACACGTGATGGCCGTCAGAATTAAAAGAGTTAAACACTGATCTACAGAATAAAATAAGGGAAATCAGGGCGCTCTCACGTGTCCACACGTGACCCCTCTCTCCTTAGTGTTTAACACTAATCTGAAGACTTTGTTCCCAGTGTTTAACACTGATTTGCTTTAGTGTTTAACACTAATTTGAAATCTCTGATTACCAGTGTTTAACACTGATTTGCTTTAGTGTTTAACACTAACTTGTTAATCTTATTCCCCGTGTTTAACACTGTTGACCTCTAGTGTTTAACACTAGCTTTTGCCTAATTGGCTAAGTTTCTAGAGGCAAAGCCTCTCCTTCAATGGACCAACAGAGGGCCAATATTTCAAACACAATTGGACTTAGCCCAAATTGGCCATAAGTCCTCAAATCATGTTGAACTAAGCACATCTGCTCTTTCAACCAACTCATTGGTTCAAGGGTACATCTCTGAGCTCCTCTGATATTTGTCGTTGTAATCCTTCAACATTTTCAGAGAGGTGATGGGTCCCGACAGCTATACATTGCAATGGACCACCATGTCCCTAAACTGGAACTTGGACCACCACGTCCCTAAACTGGAACTTGGACCATCACGTCCCTAAACTGGAACAATAGAGCCCAAATGCTCTTTTGTCGGATCTAAACGATCCCGTTTAAGTTGATCTTAGCCTTAAATATGGCTAACGTGTCCTTAAACCTTCAAACAGACTTTAGTCCCAAATTGGACTCTAGATCCCCCAATCAACTTTGGCTCAAGGGTACATCTCTGAACTTCTCTGACATCTGTCGTTGTAATCCTTCAACGTCATCAGAGAGGTGATGGGTCCCGACGGCCATACATGTAATGGACCCCTATGTCCCTAAACTGGAACAATAGAGCCAATTGCTCTTTTGTCGGATCTAAACGATCCCGTTAAGTTGATCTTAGTCTCAAATTGGACTAATGAATCCTTAACAAACGTTTGAGTTGATCTTAGCCTCAAATATGGCTAACGTATCCTCAAACCAAAACCCCAAACCCAAATCTAAGAAAATACGGATTTGGACTAATCCACATCCTATGGGCGACGACATAACTCAGTCTCCGTATACAATCCACGGGCAACCGAACACAAAACAAACACCCACGACACGAAGTGATCATCTGGAGAAAGAGAAAGTTGTTACCGCAATGCGGTAGCGTAATTAACTGCAGGTGCTTGCGCCTGCAGGGAAGAGCGTCCCCACAATCAAAAAACCCCTCAAGCGAGGGGGAATCTGACGAAGTCTGCTACATCGGACGCATCCGTCTAAACCTCCGATACACAGTGCCATAAATCAACTTGGCATCTTCGGAGTGGTGGACGGATAAAACCAAATAGCATCTACCCCGAACCTCAGGCAAGACGTCCATGTCTTGGCCGCCGTTCCGTGGGGAACAGATTCTGGTACGCCCGGTGGGACCTCTTCCTCTTTCCACTCCATACTTCGTGTGTCGTGTTCGCGAACGAATCACGGTTTGCTGTGGTTGCCTGTGGATTCGAAGTACTAAGATTTGGTGTCTTGTTCCGTGCAGAAAACAGAAGATCAATGGCTTCAAACTGCACTACCTGCAACTGCAACTCTCGCTCCTTCCTTGCTGGAGGAGTGACTTATGGGCCCCAAGCGGCCTCCATCTTCGCTAGGCCGGTGGAACAGGTGACTCAGGCCACCACTGGGCAATTCTTCGGGACCATGATCCCACCAATGAGCTTCAATGCCCCATTGCCATCGCAAGAAGCTCCGAAGAAGTCGGTCTTCGATCGGCTTACAATTATCGCGGCCCCTCTCAACGGGTCCCCCAAGCCCAATGCCTCAGCTTTCAACAAACTGGACCAAAACTCATGTGGGACCATGAAGAAGCCTGCAATACCAAAAAAGGTTGTTCCGAAGAGGATAGCCATCCCTGCTCCTGAAGTCGTTAAGGCGGCTTCTCCTGCCAATGGGTCGGTCTTCACAAGACTGACTATTCCGGCTCCCGTTCCTGCTCGAAGGTCTGTCTTTGACAGATTGGATACCGCTACTCAAAAGACGTCAGTCTTTAAGAGACTGACACCAGCAGCGCTTCATCTGGATAGGGGGCAAGACAAAGCCATCCCCTCTGCTGAACCTACGTCGTCCGCTCGACATGCTCGCCGTCGTCACTGGCGCCGGGTAAGGAAGGCTGGGGGCAACTCCCCCTCTGGGATAACTCCGCCAGCTCCGATGGTGGAAATCAATGCCGCTGTTCTGACCAGGAATAGCTTTGAACCACTAAGAAGGGTGCGCAAAAACTCTCCTACTGCAGTGCTGAAGAGAATTCCTTCACCTGGGAAGAATGCTACAGAGAAGAAGCCGGAGCAACCTCCTCAATGGCTATCCTCTGAAATTTACAAGGTTTGGCGACAGGTCCAACAGTCGGTGATTGATGAAAACTATCTCCGCCGACAGAAAAAGATGAAGGTTCGGCAGGAGAAGGATTACTCTGTCAAGCCACTAAAAGCGACAACTACTTGGGTACCCACTACAACAGTCCCCTCGACTTCAACTGCTCAAAAGGGGAGGAAGCCAAAGAAAGCCCCTGTAACTGCGGCAAATCGTAAAGACGCCGAGCCCAAACGCCCTAAGTCTGGGGGCATGGTGGTGCATACCGTCTACATGGCATCCGGGAAAGAGGATAACCGCGCTTCTATGGGCCACCGACCGCTCACCCGATCCCTGACAAAAGCCCAGGAGGAACAGCAGAAGTTTCAAGAGATGATGACTGTGATGGCCGCACTCACTGGGCTAAAAGAAAGCCTGGAAACATCATCAGAACAGCGTCACGAACAGGAAACTGATGCTGACTTCCTACGCAGAGTCCTCGAAACGAAAGGACAGAGAGGCGACAGAACAATCTGCCAACATAAAACAAATGGCGCTTCTCTTCCAAGACACGGTGGGAATGATGTTACAGTCGGACCCTCCAGCTGAAGACCCTCCGATCATTATTGAAGACGATAAAGAGGAGACATCTAATCCTCCTCCGGCTCATTCAACAGCCAAGGAGGAAACCATTTCCAAAGCTGCACTAGATGACTATATAGCTCAGCAAATACGAGCTCATCAGGCAAATGAAGCGGCCAGCCAAGTCGTCAAAACTGGGCGACCATACCCGAGCTGGTATGACCAAATCAGTTATCCGCCGGGATATACGATCCCTAAGTTCCATGTATACAAGAGGACGGGAAATCCGCATCAGCACGTCGCTCAATTTAGAGCCTTATGCGGCAACACTGGCGGCGATGATAAACTCTTGCTTCGCAAATTCGTCGGCAGCTTATCGGAGACGGCGTTCGAGTAGTACTCTGAACTCCCAAATGACTCTGTCAAGACATTCGCAGAGATGGAGTTGCTATTCACCCAGCGTTTTGCAAGCGCTAGCGAACGCACCCCAATCACGGCATTGATCAATGCCAGGGTGAAGCCTGCAGAAACTTGGGTCCAGTATGCGATACGATGGCGGAATCTATGGTCGAAGTGCGAACAACGCATTGAAGAAGCACCTGCGGTAGGTATGTTCGTTGGCACTCTTGATCCGCAAGCAACCATCTCCCAATTCATGATGTTCTTCAAACCGAACACGTTCCAGGCCTTGATTGACAAGTTGGCCCAAATGGATCAGATGGATCATAGATCATCTCCTTCAACGACGGACCCTCGGAATGAAAAGGGGAAAGGGAAAGCAACTTTCGTCGCTAAGACTCAACAACAGTCGAGCAACTTAAAGCCGGTTGTCCGTCAAAACAATATGCGTCCACGCCCATCCCTCGAGGAGAGACTGGGACGTCCTTACTCATTTCCTCAGGATAAAACGAGAAGACTGTTCGAGCTGGCAGTACGCAACAGACTCATCAATCTGCCGAGTCCAAAACATCCGTTGCAACCAGACGATGTCAACGATCCCAATTATTGCCCTTACCACTAAACGGTAAGTCACCCGATCGAGGATTGTTTCGTCTTTAAGGGGTGGATCGAAGATCAGTACTTATAAGGAAAGTTCGCGCTGTCTGAAAAGTGGAAAGTAAACCCACCACAGCCGCACACTCCAAAGAAGACGGACGCACCGGGGGCAACTTGTCATGTGATCTCCCACTCATTTACGGACGATGAAAAAACTCCTTGCACTGAGAAACTGGGGGCAGAGCCTGAGCCGGAATTCGTGTGGCCGTCAGACGAAATGATCGACACTTTTCTAGATGAGATTCGTCTAAAATGTAAAGCTGATCGGGAGCGCGAGATGGCCATATTTGAAAAGGCCAAACGCCGGCGACAGGACAAAAGGGTCGAAACACTCCCACCTGATCAAAGTACATCCGCCGCAAATGAAAACAGGATCAAGATAAGGAAACGATTCGCCAAAGCGATATCGATGGGGATGAGGCTGCCCTCTTTCAGAGAAAAGTCTCCTGGTGGCATACATCTTGATGAAGCGGAAGTACATCATAATTTCTGCTTATATCATCAGAAGATCGCACATCCTACTGAGGACTGCAACTCCTTTAAGTGTTGGTGGCAAAGGTATACCGCTCACAGGCAACACTTCAACAGGACAAAGCATGAAGCTCGTACACAGCAGAAAAATACGACAGATGAGCGTAAAAGAATTGCCGACAATTGTCATAGGGATGATCCCGAGGGACCGCGAGTTCTCACATTCGGGAGCAATTCTGACGAAAAAGTAGCCCTTGGCCCTCTTCTCAAGGAGTCCATCTCTAAAACGAAAGAGTTGAGGAGTTGCGAGAACATTCAGCCGTGCAATCGCACACTACCCGGAAAGAATCTCGGACCCGCAAACAAGGGATCGAACAAAAAGGATAAAGGGAAGGAAAAAACGGCCTTCGTCGCCAACACTGAACAACAATCGAGTGGCCCTAGACCGGTTGTTCGCCAAAGCAACAAGCGGCAACCCTTCTATGAAAAGTTGAAACGTCCTTACTCATTTCTCCGGGATGAAACAAGGAGGCTGTTCGAACTAGCAGTGCGCGACGGGCTTATCACTCTACCGGAGCCGAAATGCCAGCTACAACTGAATGAGGTCAACAATCCTAATTACTGCCCTTACCACCAAGTATTGGGCCATCCGATCGAAAATTGCTACGTCTTCAAAAACTGGGTTGAAGACCAATACCAACAAGGCAAGTTCACGCTGTCCGAAAAATAGAAGGTGAACCCACCACAACCACATGCTCCGAAAAAGATGGATATGCCGGGGGCATCATGCTCATTCATAGAGAAAGCCCAACGGACCACTACGTCCTAAAACTGGATAATAGACCGTAACGTCGTTAAACTAACAACGGACCACTACGTCCTAAAACTGGATACGGACCGAAACATCCTTAAACTAACGGCGGACCGCAATGTCCTAAAACTTGCAAATGACCGAAACGTCGTTAAACTACTCCCAACCCGCAGCATCTTCAGGCTGACGTGGTAAAAAAAAAACGGTACGTCCACAAGCAAAACGGGCACGGATGAAAACCCAAAAAGGCTCCATGAGTAAAAACAGTAGGGCTACCGGCGAGTGTTCGTGAAAACCCGAAAGGGCGCGACCTCGTTAAAAAAAAGAATAAAAAAAAAATAAAGAAATAAAAAGAACGGTATGTCCATAAGCAAAGTGGGCACGGATGAAAACCCGAAAGGGCTCCGTGAGTAAAAACAGTAGGGCTACCGGCGAGTATTTATGAAAACTCGAAAGGGCGCAACCTCGTTAAAAGACACTTATAGGGTCCTCTCGACCTTGTAAGGAGAAACCACCCGCGTGAGATCCTTACGACTCATAAGGGAGCAACACACTTAGGGATCCTCACGATTCCTAAGGAGAAATTACACTTGCGAGATCCTCACGACTCGTAAGGAGAACTCTCTTATGGGACCCTCACGACTCATAAGATTTGAAAGTCTTAAGTTACAGAGACCTGAACCTGTTCTTAAGCAACCCCCCACAACCTTCGATATGGCCCTACAAGCGGCTCAATGCTGACCCTTGTATACAATCCATGGGCGCGAATAAACATTTTCCTAACCAAGTCCCACCCGTGACTGGGGATATGTCCATACGGTGAACAACCCTTGTAAGTCCTCTCGACTTATAAGGAGAAAACCCTTTTGTAAGATCCTTACGACTTACTGGGGAGCATACGCTTAGGAGTCCTCACGACCCCTAAGGAGAAAACACACCTACGAGATCCTCACGACTTGTAGGGAGCAATACCTTTGTGAGACCCTTACGGCTCATGAAGTCAAAAGCCTTAGCCGACGGGATCCTAACCCTGTTTGCTAAGCCACCTTTGTTCGACATCGACAGAAGCAAATGATGATTCGCTCCTGGCAATATCCCAGTTGTAGCGATGCTGATGCCTAAACCGATATCAAATTCCAAGTCCTTGCATGGCAAATGATGATTCGCTCCTGGCAATATCCCAGTTGTAGCGATGCTGATGCCTAAACCGGTATCAAATTCCAAGTCCTTTCATGGCAAATGATGATTCGCTCCTGGCAATATTCCAGTCGTAGCGATGCTGATGCTAAGATTGGCATCAGATTCCAAGTTCCACACTCGTGATAAAAAAAATCAGCGAGCCAAAAATGCATATGAAATAGCCGAAATGATGGGGCAACTTGCAACGAAATCAGCAAGTAAAAATGTATGCATACAAAAACAGCCGAAATGATTGGGCAACTCGCAATAAAAAGCAGCGAGTAAAAATAAAATAAATAGCCGAAATGATTGGGCACCGCGAAAAATAGCCGAAATGATTGGGCAATCGCGACCTTCACGATATAAAAGCTGAAATGATAGAGCATCGCGGAAAGAATAAAAAAAATGATGAAAGAATGAAACTTTTTGCCCTACAGGTGAGATCACATCGATAACTGTATACAGTCCAGGGGCACAAACAAAGAGGGAACCATACCTTCCCAACAGGCTCCACTAGAAAGCGAAGCTAAGTCTCGACGGTTCATAGACAACCTAGAGACAACCTCGATATTTGTCGCAATATTGCAGACACAATGTCAACAAATGAAGTAAAGAAAGATCCCTAGCTTCAGGGTCTCGACGTCAACATCGACAACTTAAAGATCACCAACGGCGTTTCTCCTCACTCCAACTAGATGCAGACATGACGTTAATAGTCGACCTCAGAGTTGCAACGAAACGGAACCACAGCATAGTCCCTAGTTCCAAATCTTAACGGCAATATCTACAGCCTAAGAATCAGCAATGACGTTCCTTTGCAGTCCAGCAGGATGCAGATGCAACGTCAACAAGAGACCCCATGGTCAAAACAAAACGAAGCGACGGCAAAATCCCAGCTTCACCTCAGCATTCGTCTCGTTACAGCAGACGAGATGTCAACAACGGTGTTCCTTCGCAAGTCTAGCAGGATGTAGATGCAACGTCAACGAAGGACCCCATGGTCGAAACAAAACGGAGTGACGGAAAAATCCCAGTTTCACCTCAGCATTCGTCTCGTTACAGCAGACGAGATGTCAACAGCGGCGTTCCTTCGCAAGTCCAGCAGGATGTAGATGCAACGTCAACGAAAGACCCCATGGTCAGCTAAGCGGAGTGACGACAAAATCCCGGCTCCACCCCAGCGTTCGTCTAGATACATCAGACGCAACGCCAAAAGCAAATGAAGCAAAAGGCCAAATTCCTAGCTTCAAGGTCTTGACGGCAAGTCATATAAAGCCTGAAAGACAATCGGAGATCATCTCGCACCAGCGCGGAGTGGTCACCACCTCGACAATCGTCTCGATACAGCAGATGAAATGTCACCCCAGCGTTCGTCTAGATACATCAGATGCAACGCTAAAAGCAAATGAAGCAAAAGGCCAAATTCCTAGCTTCAGGGTCTTAACGGCAAGTCATATAAAGCCTGAAAGACAATCGGAGATCATCTTGCACCAGCGCGGAGTGGTCACCACCTCGACAATCGTCTCGATACAGCAGATGAAATGTCACCCCAGCGTTCTTCCCCCAATAGGATTTGGACGCGCCAAAAGCAAATGAAGTAAAAGGCCAAATTCCTAGCTTCAAGGTCTTGACGGCAAGTCATATAAAGCCTGAAAGACAATCGGAGATCATCTCGCACCAGTACAGAGTGGTCACCACCTTGACGTTCGTCTCGATACAGCAGACGAGATGTCACTACGGCATCCTTCCTCCAACAGGATCCGGACACGCCAAAGCAAATGAAGCAAAAGGCCAAATTCCTAGCTTCAGGGTCTTGACGGCAAGTCATATAAAGCCTGAAAGACAATCGGAGATCATCCCGCACCAGTGCAGTGTGGTCACCACCTCGACGTTCGTCTCGACACAGTAGACGCAACATCACCAAAAGGAGCCACGGCAAAATCCCTAGTTCCAAATCTCGACGGTTCATCGGCAATCTAGAGACAACCACGACATTCGTCTCGATAAAGCAGACGCAATGCCGCCAAACGAAGCAAATGCCAAATTCCTAGCTTCAGGGTCTTAACGGCAAGTCATATAAAGCCTAGAAGACAATCGGAGATTATCTCGCACCAGTGCAGAGTGGTCACCACCTCGACGTTCGTCTCGACACAGCAGACACAACATCACCAAAAGGAGTCACGGCAAAATCCCTGGTTCCAAACCTCGACGGTTCACCGGCAACCTAGAGATAACCGCGACATTCGTCTCGATACAGCAGACGCGATGCCAGCAAACGAAGCAAAGGCCAAATTCCTAGCTTCAGGGTCTTAACGGCAAGTCATATAAAGCCTGAAAGACTATCGGAGATCATCCCACACCAGCGCGGAGTGGTTATGACTCATCGGGGCTCTCCAAAATGAGCCTAACCTCAAGTAAAAAGCGGCATGGAAAATTCCTAACACTTGCTCTTCCGACGGTCAAACTGCCTAGGAGGATTGCTTGAAGACGTCTTGTCCAGCCCCCGAAGGGATCAGAGACACGGCAGTCGCAGGGCTACTCGAACAGCACGATTGCCTATCGAGGGATACATCAGCCAATGCGACGGTACGACGGCCAAAACCCTAAGTACCACAGACCCTAACGGACTTCTGTCGTAAAGAGCAGAGGTTAACTGTGACGTTAGGATATTCTTGCGAGATCTGCTCGAGCCGTTTCGACTCGTGAGGAAATTGATGTCTTTGCGAGAACTTCTCGATTCGTCTCGACTCGTGAGATAAAGCCTTAGGCAGTGGGGATTAAAAAAACTGTTTCCTAAGCACTGGGATCCTGCAAGTCGGCCCAAAACGGTCTCTTGCATACTATCCACGGGTCACACTCTCCAAAGTCGAATCTCGACAAGGAGGGAAACAACCGCTTACGGGTCCTCTCGACTCGTAAGAGGGAAAACTCTCTTATAGGATCCTTACGACTTATAAGAGAAAACACACTTAGGAATCCTCACGACTCCTAAGGAGAAAATACACCTACGAGATCCTCACGACTCGTAGGGAGAAAAGTCTTTATGAGACCCTCACGGCTTGTAAAGTTGAAAAGTCTTAGGCGGCAGATCCTACCCCTGTCTCCCAAGCCATCACTGCCCTGCAAAGAGGTCAAGATGGACCATCTATGAGCCACACTTGCCAAAGCTACATGCCACTGAAATGGAGAAGCTACTCATGAGCATATAAACTACTTCATGCCAGAGTAATACATAAAGAAATGGAAGGGTGCGACTCATGGAGTTAAGGGTTTGGAACTATATCCCTTAAGAGTTGAGATTTGAGTCAATGATAAATGACGACGCTTGTGTCCGCTCGTTATCTTCTCAGATCAAGATCCTGAAAGTGATACACCAACCCGAAATTGGTCATACGCCATGCATAACTCTGCACTACTTCACCCACGTACATACTTACGTGGGCAAAGTAGTGGGGGGCATTTGTTCCCGCCAAAAAATTCTACGCAAAGGAGTCCAAGGTATCAAATGGCAGTGATACGCTTAAAGAAATGCGAACCAGTATCTTCCGGCCTATATTTTGATAAACTCCCGAAGGAGGAACTATTAAATTCTGATGGTATTGGAAGCATCTCGAAAAACCTTTCGATTTGATATATTGTGGGCCTCATAATTCATCCGGGATCAAAAGTTATGAGGTATCACGTGTCCACACGTGATGGACCTTTAAGAACCCGCTGGAGGAGTTAAAAGATATAATAAAAACTCAGAAAAGACCCCAATGGGGCATCACGTGCTCACATGTGACCATGGGTCACGTGCAGACACGTGATGGGCTCTTAAGGCCTCTAAAATAATGAATAGAATTAAATTCTAAAATCTGTTCCCTGATTAAAAATCAGAAGTTACCTCAATGAGGTATCACGTGTTCACACGTGACCAATGGTCACGTGTTGACACGTGATGGCTAAAACAACAACATAAACAAGTGGCTGTTAAAAGAACCAATTTGGGGGTCACGTGCCAGCACGTGCCAGGCTTTGAAAGCCTTACAGTTTAATAGATTTAAAATTCTAAATTTCTTTAAAATCTTTCGAAATAGAATTAAAATTCTAAAAGCTTCTAAATCTTTCCAAATGGAAAAAAGATTATGGGGACCGTTGGATTAAAGATCCAAGGGTGATTAAAAATCACCAATTTATGGAAAAATCTTAGACAAGGAAAGATTTCCCCTAAATCTTACCGAGAATAACAAACATCATATCTTTGGATTTAAAATCCAACGGTGAATAAAATTCACTGAATGATCTAAAGGATCATATTAATCATGAAATCAATTAAAATCTTTCAATGAAAGATTCACAAAACAAATTGATTCTCTTCCTCCTCCTATAGATAGGAGCCAAGAGAAGAGAAGAGAGAGAGAGACCTTTTTTTTTTTGAGAGAAAAACAGAGAGAGGAGAATTTAATTCTCAAGAGGGAAGAAAAGAAAGAAGAATTTAATTCTCAACAAAGGAAACCCTAGGTAAGAAAAGGGAAAAAGATCAACTTCAAAAGAGAATTTAATTCTCAAAATTTAAGAGTTTAACTCTTCTGCAAATAAAGAACTTAGTTCTTCTTCTGGTTGAAGATCTGCACAGAGCACATCTTCCCATAAGTTGAGAATTTAATTCTCATCGGGTCGAGCTCCTGCCATGCAGATCCTAAACTTAGAAGGGGAATTGAGTTTTGAGAATTTAATTCTCCTAAAACAAAACTAAGGTTTAACCCTAATCAAGAATTTAATTCTTTTACATATCTGGGAATTTAATTCCTTTAAAAAGAAATTAGGGTTTATCCTAAATAAGAATTTAATTTTTTCACAATAGGGATTTATTTCCTCCAAAACAAAATCAGGGTTTAACCCTACAGAAAATTTAATTCTTAAAATAAAGGGACTTGAAAGATCTCCATGCACATAAAGAATATTGGTCACGTGATGACACGCGACCCCAATCCGCAGTGATCAGGAAAGAAGGAATAAAACCAGGGTCACGTGTCCCCATGTGACCCCTAGAAAGATCCCCAAAAATAAAAAGGAAGAAGCTTTGAGGCAATGCCTCACGTGCTCCTACGTGACTCCCAAAATGCAGAAAGAAAAACCAAAAGAAAAGAAGCTTTGGGCGCTCTCACGTGTCCCCACGTGACCCCTCAGCAAGTGCTGTAATTATCGATGCATAAATCCCCATCACGTGCCAACACGTGATACTCTAAAATAAAGATGAAAAGTGTTTAACACTTATTCGCAGATTTGAGGATAAAACAAAGGAGATCTGGCTCCACATTTAGGGCGTCCTCACGTGTCACCACGTGACCCCTAATGAGCGTTCTAACAGACCAGAGCGGGGGCCTCCATCACGTGCTCACACGTGATGGCCGTCAGAATTAAAAGAGTTAAACACTGATCTACAGAATAAAATAAGGGAAATCAGGGCGCTCTCACGTGTCCACACGTGACCCCTCTCTCCTTTGTGTTTAACACTAATCTGAAGACTTTGTTCCCAATGTTTAACACTGATTTGCTTTAGTGTTTAACACTAATTTGAAATCTCTGATTACCAGTGTTTAACACTGATTTGCTTTAGTGTTTAATACTAACTTGTTAATCTTATTCCCCGTGTTCAACACTGTTGACCTCTAGTGTTTAACACTAGTTTTTGCCCAATTGGCTAAGTTTCTAGAGGCAAAGCCTTTCCTTCAATGGACCAACAGAGGGCCAATATTTCAAACACAATTGGACTTAGCCCAAATTGGCCATAAGTCCTCAAATCATCTTGAACTGAGCACATCTGCTCTTTCAACCAACTCATTGGTTCAAGGGTACATCTCTGAGCTCCTCTGATATTTGTCGTTGTAATCATTCAACGTCTTC
Organism: Agapanthus africanus; assembly: GCA_030015575.1. Taxonomy (NCBI): domain Eukaryota; kingdom Viridiplantae; phylum Streptophyta; class Magnoliopsida; order Asparagales; family Amaryllidaceae; genus Agapanthus; species Agapanthus africanus. The sequence continues at coordinate 356,044,709 of JASDDO010000029.1, read as the reverse complement.
AGAGAGGTGTTGGGTCCCGACAGCCATACATTGCAATGGACCACCACGTCCCTAAACTGGAACTTGGACCACCACGTCCCTAAACTGGAACTTGGACCATCACGTCCCTAAACTGGAACAATAGAGCCCAAATGCTCTTTTGTCGGATCTAAACGATCCCGTTTAAGTTGATCTTAGCCTCAAATATGGCTAACGTGTCCTTAAACCTTCAAACAGACTTTAGTCCTAAATTGGACTCTAGATCCCCCAATCAACTTTGGCTCAAGGGTACATCTCTGAACTCCTCTGACATCTGTCATTGTAATTCTTCAACGTCGTCAGAGAGGTGATGGGTCCCGACGGCCATACATGTAATGGACCCCTATGTCCCTAAACTGGAACAATAGAGCCAATTGCTCTTTTGTCGGATCTAAACGATCCCGTTAAGTTGATCTTAGTCTCAAATTGGACTAACGAATCCTTAACAAACGTTTGAGTTGATCTTAGCCTCAAATATGGCTAACGTATCCTCAAACCAAAACCCCAAACCCAAATCTAAGAAAATACGGATTTGGACTAATCCACGTCCTACGGGCGACGACATAACTCAGTCTCCGTATACAATCCACGGGCAACCGAACACAAAACAAACACCCACGACACGAAGTGATCATTTGGAGAAAGAGAAAGTTGTTACCGCAATGCGGTAGTGTAATTAACTGCAGGGGCTTGCGCCTGCAGGGAAGAGCGTCCCCACAATAAAAAAAACCCCTCAAGCGAGGGGGAATCTGACGAAGTCTGCTACATCGGACGCATCCGTCTAAACCTCCGATACACGGTGCCATAAATCAACTTGGCATCTTCGGAGAGGTGGACGGATAAAACCAAATAGCACCTACCCCGAACCTCAGGCAAGACGTCCATGTCTTGGCCGCCGTTCGGAGGGGAACACTCCCACTCGTTTACCGACGATGAAAAAACTCCTGGCACTAAGAAACTGGGGGCAGAGCCTGAACCGGAGCTTGTGTGGCTGACAGATGAAATGATCGACGCCTTTCTAGACGAAATTCGTTTGAAAAGTAAAGCCGATCAGGAGCGTGAGATAGCCGCATCAGAAGGAGTTAAACGCAGGCGACTAAACGAAAGAGTCGAAGCACTCCCGCCAGATCGAAAGACACCCGACGCGGATAAAAACATATTCAAGACGAGAAAAAGCTTTGCCAAAGCCATGTCAATGGGAATGAAACTACCACCCTCGGAAGAAAACATGCTCAATGGGGCGGAGAGGCACCCTAATTACTGCTCATATCATCGGAAGATTTCACACCCCACTGAGGAGTGCGACGCTTTTAAGACATGGTGGCAGGGATATGTTGCTCATCGGCAACATTTTAAGCGAATGAAACGCAGAACTCGTCGGGAGCAGAGAAGTACGGCCGAAGGACACAAAAGAACTACCGGTAACTGTTACACGGTCAACGCCGGGGGATCGTAAGTGCTCACATTCGGGAGCGATTTTGACGAGGAGCTGGCTCTTAGCCCCCTCTTTAAAGAGTCCACCTCGGGAAAAGGGGAAGAACCAGAGGCCTGTAAAAACATTCAGCTGCGCAATCGCACGCTTCCCGAAAAGAATCTCGGACCCGCAACTAGAAAAGATAAGGGAAAGGAAAAGGTCGCTGAGGATATCGCCTTAGATGACAAAGTTATGAAAGAGCTGACTGCCAAGGACCCGCCTAAGAAAAGTAAGGTGGACTACAACATCCTAGCGCACCTGAGAAAGCTACCCTCGCAGCTCAGCATTCTTGACGCCCTCTTATTATCAAAAGAAGCGAGAGATTCATTAATCAGGGCGCTGCAAGAACCCGAGCAATTCCAAGCTTTCCTCGCCGAAGAAAGGATGAAGGATGAACCGGAGGAAGTGCACACGGCCGATGTCACTTTTGGCGATGAAGACCTTCTCCTTGGGACGTGCGAACACAATCGCCCCCTCTATGTCTCAAGATACTGCCATGATATAAAGATAGGCAAAATCCTGGTCGACAATGGATCCTCCGTTAATCTTCTTAACGTGCGGGTGTTAAAGGAAATCTGCATGAGCGTTCAGCACCTCGCTCGGGACAAAATTACCATCTCCGGTTTCGACTCCCAGTCATCACGGACTCTCGGATCTGTAATACTAACATTACGCTTTGGACTGCTCGTCACGGATATTAAGTTTCACGTCATTGACGCCAAGACCTGCTACAACGCCTTGCTCGGTCGTCCTTGGTTACACGAGTACAACATCATCCCTTTTACACAACATCAGTGTATGGAGTATTTCAAGGATGGTCTCGAGCATACCGTAACAGGTGAGCTAAACCCATTCTCCGTGAACGAAGTCCGCAAATACGAAGATGCAAAGTACTTTTTGCCAGATTTCGAGGATACAGAGAGGTGTCGCAAACCGGAGAACAAAGCCGCCGCCGCCATTCCTGTTTTCGGGAGTGATACCGAAGAAGAAGAAGAGATAGTTTACGTTGGGCCGTCTCGACGCAGCAACCTAGGACCGTCCGCCCCCATATTGATCTTCGGAAGCGATTCGGAAGATGAGGTTAATGCTGTGTTCTCCAGTCGGCCGCCGATACAAGAATTCCCTGGTGATGATCAGAGTTTGCAAATCACCATGATTCCGCGGGAGCACTACAAAGATCTTGACGCGCTTGAAGCTCACAACGTGCAAGACCTGCAGACGTTTTACGTCCCTCCCAAGCGAAAAGGCGAAAAGACGATCCTATTCTATCGATCCTCGGAAACAAGAGTGGAGAAAGAGATCTGGCATGGCGCGGATTCTACACTTGACAAGTTTCAACCCATCCGTTTGCCCAGATATTACACAAACGGACTAAAAAGGCTATTGAAGCGCCAAGGGGTACCCTTAAAACAGACCATTCGACAAGCTCGATTCTATAACAGGATTTGGGATGTCCCTGGGACTCAGCGCAAGTTGCCCAACGGAAAAATGGAAATGCTTGGGCTTGGATATGTAAGAGCCGGGAAACGAGAACGAGTCCACGGTAGCTACGCCATATATAACTTCGATGAAGAAGAGGACGCCCTGTCAGGAAATGCCAACCCCTCATCAAAACTAAATCCCGCGATCGAAGTGCCGAGTCCGTCGTTTGAAGAATGAATCGACAAGCTTATCAGGAAAGCGGGTTAAAAAGCTCGGGACGACCATAACCGCGAAATGGCCATCTACGAGAAAGCCAGGACGCAACTTCTTCTTCGACAGGCTGCAAAAGACGAAAATACTCCTCCCTGTCAACTTGTGGTACAAAAGGCCCGATGCAGAGGTAGAAACAAGTCAAAGAGCAGAAAAGGCGTTCGACAGTGACAAAGCGGGACCAAGAAGTCACGTGATCGGGTATTGCGCGGTACGGATGTGTCCCTTATGAAGAAGATGAGTCAGGCATACTCTTTTCCTCAGAATAAAACACGGAAGATACTTGACCTCGCTTTAAAATATCGAATGATTACACTTCCGGAGTCTAAACACCCTGAGCAAGCTAACGAGGTCTCTCATCCGGGCTATTGCTCTTATCACCGAGCCATAGGACACCCTATCGAAGAATGCTTCACCTTCAAGAACTGGGTCGAAGACCAATACCAGTAAGGCAGATTTGCTCTATCCAGCAGCTGGAGGGTAACGCCGCCACAAAAGCATGAATCCAAAGCCACAAGAGCAGAACCGGATCCACATCGGTCTTAGAAGCGAGTTCGTACTTGTCATATGATAACAATCTCAAAAGGAGAGCCCGAGAATATGGATGACCTTCCTTGGTGCTTCGAAAACAATGACGACAGGGTAATCCCAGAATTCCCACCAGCGCCGAAAGAGCTGGAAGATGGAATACATACTACTGCAGATAACCTCAAGAAGATTGAGTTGGGAACGGCAAACGACCCACGACCGACATTCGTCAGCGAGCTGCTATCTGAAGAAAAGGTGGCTGCGTTAAAAGACGTGCTTATGCAGCATAGAGATTCCTTTGCATAGAACTATTCTGAAATGCCAGGACTAGATCCAGAAATTGCTGTGCATAAATTGGCAATATCCCCGGACGTCAAGCCAGTCAAACAGGCGCCGAGAAGAATGCGGCTTGAGCTTGAGATGAGCATCAACGCCGAAGTCAAGAAGCTGATAAATTCTGGGTTTATCCAAGAAGTTCAATATCCTGACTGGATCGCCAACATCGTCCGGGTAATGAAGAAAAATGGGACAGTGCGCATATGTGTGGACTTCCGAGATCTCAATAAAGCTTGCCCGAAGGACGATTTTCCAGTACCAGTCACTGAGCTGATGATTGACAACACATCCACTCACGAGGTCTTCTCTTTCATGGACGGCTCATCAAGATATAATCAGATAAAGATGCATCCCGAAGACCAGAGGCATACCGCTTTTCGGACTCCTTTGGGTATATTCTGCTACAAGGTGATGCCCTTCGGTCTAAAGAACGCCGGTGCCACCTATCAGAGGGCTATGACGAAGATCTTCGATGACCTCATACATGAAATCGTCGAATGCTATATCGACGACCTCGTCGTGAAAAGCAAATCATACGAGAAACATCTCGAGCATCTGAAGACTGTGTTTCAACGCCTTCGGCAATACAACTTGAAGATGAACCCTCTCAAATGCGCGTTCGGGGTGTCTTCAGGCAAATTCCTAGGATTCATTGTCCGGCACCTAGGTATTGAGATAGATCCGTCGAAGATCAAGGCGATCATGGAAATGCCACCACCAAGAACTCTCAAACAGCTGCGGTCTCTCCAAGGAAAACTCGCGTACATCCGACGATTTATAGCCAACCTTTCAGGCAAGTGCCGCCCTTACAGTCACCTGATGAAGAAAGGAACCCCTTTCGTCTGGGACCAAAAATGCCAAAGCGCGCTAGACGAGATCAAGCAATACCTGCAGAACCCGCCGGTGTTAGCTGCTCCAGTAAATGGAAAACCTCTCATTCTGTATACAACCGCCCTTGAAGGTTCCCTAGGCGCATTATGGGCACAGGAGAACGACTAAGGGAAAGAAAGAGTACTCTATTACTTAAGTTGAGTTTTACTGGGGGCAGAAAGCAACTACTCCCCCATCGAAAAGCACTGCCTGGAGCTGATCTTTGCGATAACCAAGCTCAGGCACTATGCGTTGGCGCATGAAGTCCGTCTCATATCGAAGGTGGACCCCCTTAAGTATTTAATGTCAAAGGCCATACTGACTGGTCGACTCGCTAAATGGGCCCTGCTCTTGATGTAGTTCTCGATAACATATTGATTTGTGTAGGTTTTTAACGATCAAAAATATTTACCGCAATCAAGAACGGCGTCGCATGAAGCTAGCCGGTGAGTACGGGTCGGTCCACAGGGATGTTGTGAATCTCCTAATCGCGCTAACGAGTTAATTCCGAATGGTGTTCGGATTGATTATTAAATCTAAAAACCTAATTATTCTATACTACGATTATCTAGATCTAGTCTTGTTAGGGTTAGGTTTAGGGATGGTTTGGAAATGCAAGTAAATCTCAACGCTTTCTATACCCGAATGAAGATCTATGAGGAGTTATGGTAATTATCAATAAAGGGGATTAGATCCATTCGGGAAGGTGTTCCTTCCTCTAGGTTCTTGTCCTTCCTTTAGAGATCCTTACCCTAACCTCCATGGAAAACGCGCGCAACCGGGCCTTTATACTACGGTGTCATCGTTACCTCGAGGGGTACGATGCCGTAGGGCGCGGTGTGTGCGTGTATGCATGAGTCCTATTGAAAATATATAATGGGTAAGAAAGGGATGAGAGATCTCATCTCTCAAAAGCCTGCCCCAAAGCTAACTCTAAACAATTATCTACGGCAATGAATTAAATCTACCTAGGGCAAAGAATTAAAATCTAAACTTGAGCAATTAAATAGATCTACTTACAGATGGCTCTCTCCAATCATCAACGCAGGTTTGTCAGATCTGAATTTCTGAATTGAAAAGAGGCACCGATGCTCTACATAAAGAAATCTGTATTTTATTATTAAAAGGAGGCATAAACAAATACAATCTTTAGAGTTCCTATTTATAGAGAATAGGAAACCCTAGGTTACATTTTGATCCGCATGTCTAAATTTACAAATTTTCCCTTAGGTTAAGTATTCAGCGCAGCCAAAACAAGTCGTAGAAATTTCCCAAATCCCGGGCACTATACGGCCGCGGAACCGCGGCATTGGCAGGCTTGGGCCGCGGTTCCGCGGCCCATTAGAGAGAACAATGTGTAGAAATTTTGGGGCTGCTTCTTGGTTCTTTGGGCTTTCTATTTCTTTATTTCTTTTATCCATTTTGCTTCTGGGTCTTCTCCAGATCTTTCAGTGAAAACTTGTAGTGATCTTTTAACCGTTTGCCTTGACATTTTGGACCTTGCGTTGCCTTATTGATTGTGAACTGTTCTTCGTCTAGGCTTGACTAAGATCCTTCTACTTGTTGGTCAAAAGTCCCTATTTTTATCATCTTTTGTCTTTTTCACTGTTTTCGCTCCAAGAACCTGTAACCTGTAATATGTAGCAGACATGCGTCAAAAGCACCTGTTTATTTATAAAACGAATAAGAATTGGGAATATAATAATACAATATTATGGTGTGAACAAATACCCCCAAACTTATCTTTTGCTCGTCCTCGAGCAAACTTATTTTTTTTTCTCTACAAAAACCTAACCTCACTTTCGCAGGGAAACGCGATTGCACTGAGCTCGTGCAACAAGCCGTTAAACCTCTAGGTGTCCCTAGTAGGAGGAGTGTTGTCTCCTGAGGGTTTTCAGCGGATACTACCCACAAAATCCTATCAATTTGGCTTTTTCGACTTTTGTTCTCCAATTAGGTTTTCTAACAAGGAATTCTATTATCTTCGACTTGCAAATTATCCACCCATATTCTTCACACTTCCTCATCATCTAACTTAAGATTATATATGTTCTATAGACTTACTTAGCTTTCGGCATCTCTTAAGTTTTCATTCTAGGGTTCCATCTCTACTTAGGAATTTCTATCAACTCTACTAAAGATACAAGTTCTATTCTTCACTCTTTTCTCTCATCTAAACTCCAATCACATATCCCTAGTGTGTGTATAAATCACCCCTACACTTGGAAATTCAAATCAAGCAATCATACTCTTGTCCGTTGTCCAAAGTACTTATTAGTAGGTGAATTTTTAATTGAATTTTGCTTACACATCCTTCATGCGACCGTTAATATTTCTTGAGGTACCAACAACCGATTACAAGATATGTTTGCACTTTAAAGCGTAATTCCTAGTCTTGCAATACCTAAGGCTTTAGCAGTGACTCCCAAACCAGTTAGTTTAAGGCACTAGGTGATGAAGCACCCTCGCTAAATATTTTTCTATTTTTGCAGCCTTAAGTAATCACAAAAACCAGTGTTCATTTTTTTTCTCTTTATTCACTTTTTTCCTTTTATTTTCATTGTACTAAGGACTTTAGACAAGAGCATTTCAAGGTCTCTTCTACTATTCCAAGTTTCAAGGTGCGTGACTGTGCAAATTGTAGGGTATACATTTTCAGAATCAAGACTTAAGCTAGGAACTATTTTTCAAACTTATACTCTAATAAAGATATCAATACTTTTCCTTTGTTTTAACTTAGCCCAAGAACTGAACTCAAAATTTGCCTATTTCTAAATAAACTACAAAGACATATACTCTCTACCGTTAAATTCTAAGGAAGGTTATTTTTAGGGTTTGTAATTTACTAAGTCTAAAATCTAGTTTTTCCTAGCCAGTTGACCTATTTGTCAAACTCAAGTCAATTAGCCAAAATTGAATACATAAATTTTTATAATTTTTGAAAATTTTCAATTTTTATGGGTTTTCAAATAAGTATGCAAATGCAAAAATATGTACAAATGAATGCGAAGGAAGAAGACGTACCGAGCATACCCCCAAACTTGAACTTGACAGTGTCCTCACTGTCATGCTACACCAAGAGGGTCAAAATGTCGGCACTCCCCTGTTTATTTATTTATAATTTTTTTTATTTTTTTGTTTTGAATTTTTTTTTATTTTTTTATAGAAAAAGGAAACAAAAATATATACATATATACAACACGGTTCCCCCCAAACTTAAGCTTGGCCTTACATAAGCCAAAGGTTAGCACCAACCATTCAAAAATCTTATCGTGGTAATGGCCGAGTTGGTGAAATAATGGGGTGTAAAGAAAAGATATGAGAAGCACACGAGACCGTGTGGAGGGAAGAGTGGAATATGGTCTCGGTGGAAGAGAAGAATGACGAAAGAGAGAAAGAAGTGTAGCACGAACTTGAGGGTGTAAATCAAATGAATAAATTAACGCAATTTGTGATGACCGATGTGTTAAAAGCGATTGCGCTAACCTATCAACCCGTCGAGAAATGGGGTCAAATCCCTCAAGATTCGCAAGAAAACATGGGTACGCCGAACTTGGTATTGGAGATGAAAGCGTAACAGTCTCTTGTACGGTCGGAACAATAGGAATGACGAAAGGGAGTGAATTAGGGATATTATTATTCTCACCGTAGTAAACTATCTCGAACTTGAACGATTCCATTAATGGTTCGAAACTACTATAAGCCACCGAGTCTGATGGTTCAACTAACTCATCTGAAAATGTAAATGACTCAAATTCGGGAGGTGAGTCATCAACATCGTCCGAAAAAGTGAAACACTCGTAAGTGGAAACGGCTGTGAAAACTGTGTCAGATTCGAAGGAAATTTTTTCAAGCTCACAGTCTTCAAGCGTGATATTAGGCGTGTTCGGAACGATGGAAAGGAGGGAGGGTGATTTAGCTAAAGGTTCACGAGGATGAATTGAAAAATCCGACACATCAAAGAAAAATGGTTCAACCTCAATATTATCCTCAATACTCTCCTCATTACCATCCTCATAATTTTTCTCAATATTTAACTCATCCATGCCATTATCATCAAAATCAAGACGCATATGAAGTTCGGGAGAAACATTTAATAACTCGGGATGATGAATTGGACACAAAATTTCAATCAAATCTACGGGTTCATCATCCAAAATTTTCCCGGCGTCTATATCCTCAATCAAGTGAAAGTCAATTTCTTTAGACACCTCCTCAAAAGCATGGATGTTTATCAATGTAGGTTCTAGAGTTGAGGTGTAAAGGTCAAACGGATTAGGTGTGGTTTCACTCGAAAGGGTTTCTTCACAATTTGGCAAATCAAGCACTACAAAATCACATAACTCGTTTTTATTTTCAACTTGTGAATCAGTTAGGACAATCGATGGAAAACCGGAGTTGTGGGCTTCAATCGGGTATGGGTAGGTTTGATTTGGAAATCCTCTCACATTCTCATTCTGTCCAACCGCCTCCTTATACATTGAAAAATTTGAAGCTAGTTGGAAACTAGCTACCGGTTCAGTAGGTTGTATAAGGGCGGCCACGGACGCTTCCACATTCCTAGTCATTTTGTTTGTTGCTAAAATATAAGCTTCCAACGACTCTTCCAAACTAGACTTGGGTTGTGGAGGGGTTTCGGTAAAAGATTCGAAATTGTTTGGATATGTGAAACTCCCTAATGGCTATGTAGAAGCAGTGTCTAGTGAAGGTGGGAAGGTCGGATAGGACTGGTAGGAAGTGGGTGGTTGGGCAGGGATAGGATCAACATGTGGATAAAAAGATGAATAATCATGCGGATCCCTAGAACTAGATGAGGGGAGAGGGGTGAAAGATTGGCTGCAAGATTGAGCAATATGCTCAGCAATGGACATCGGCTTAGGAGTTACAGCTGGACTTGAAAAGGTGGTATCAACATATGGAGGTGGTAAATGTTGGCTTGGTCGACACGAAGTGGGTTGCAAAGTCAAACTGTTTCTCCTAGACGCTTCTATTCGATCTTTCAAAGAAATTTTTGGCACGGAGGGATCGTCTTTAAATTGACCGAAACAATTGACGTACGAGGCAAAGTTAGGTTCGGGATACCAAAGTTCGGCTAGTGATTTATTATGTGGGGTACCCATGTTGTAAGAAGAAAGGGTGAAAGAAAGAAAGTTGGGTGGTGGTGCAAGGATTTATTTGCGGCAAAGGTTTGCAAGTTTTTTTAATAAAAATTTCCCCCCTTTTTTTATTCTTTTTTTGGAAAAATTTTGTTGCAAAAAGATTGTTGATAAAAGATATGCAACAGAAAAATATTACTTGCAATCAATTTCTATTTTAAGCGGGGCCCAAAAATCCTGCACAAGATTGTTATTTGGAAGGGAGAATATTTTTAAAGCGCACAAAATTCTGCAGGAATATTTCAGAAAAGATGCATCTAGATCTCCAGAGAAAGAACATAGGAACTTACAGAGGAAATTCCACGAGATGATGTCACTGTCCCGCCGAGTTTCCGCGGTCTAAGAGCTTTAATGCCGCATTTTCGCTGTCAACAAGCAGGCACGGTTCCCAAGATTTTGTCTGACGGTCTGAAACTCCAAGACCGCGGCGGATCCGCGGTCTAAAGTGGGTTAGCGCGGCGGAAAGGCGGCGCAATGGAGGGCTCGGGTCTCGGGAAAAATTCTGTTGCTCTGATTTTGAATTCCCCTTCTGTTTTGATATTTGGTTTTCTGTTTCTCTCTCTGTAGATTTCCAGATCCGAGTTTGTATATCCTGCAAAAATTCAAACAACAAAGTATCCTTTTCAAAATATAACAATTGATATATTTATATATATATATATTTTTGGTGATTTTTCAGATTTTTATGATTTTTTAATTTTAGATTAACCCGAAATCGCAAAAAGGAAAGTTCTACGCCATCCCCGGCAACGGATGGGTAAGAAAGGGATGAGAGATATCATCTCTCAAAAGGCTTCCCCAAAGCTAACTCTAAACAATTATCTACGGCAATGAATTAAATCTATCTAGGGCAAAGAATTAAAATCTAAACTAGAGCAATTAAATAGATCTACTTACAGATTGCTCTCTCCAATCATCAACGCAGGTTTGTCAGATCTGAATTTCTGAATTGAAAAGAGGCACCGATGCTCTCCATAAAGAAATCTGTATTTTATTATTAAAAGGAGGCATAAACAAATACAATCTTTAGAGTTCCTATTTATAGAGAATAGGAAACCCTAGGTTACATTTTGATCCGCATGTCTAAATTTACAAATTTGCCTTTAGGTTAAGTATTCAGCGCAGCCAAAACAAGTCGTAGAAATTTCCTAAATCCCGGGCACTTTACGGCCGCGGAACCGCGGCATTGGTAGGCTTGGGCCGCGGTTCCGCGGCCCATTAGAGAGAACAATGTGTGGAAATTTTGGGGCTGCTTCTTGGTTCTTTGAGCTTTCTATTTCTTTATTTCTTTTATCCATTTTGCTTCTGGGTCTTCTCCAGATCTTTCAGTGAAAACTTGTAGTGATCTTTTAACCGTTTGCCTTGACATTTTGGATCTTGCGTTGCCTTGTTGATTGTGAATTGTTCTTCATCTAGGCTTGACTAAGATCCTTCTACTTGTTGGTCAAAAGTCCCTCTTTTTTATCATCTTTTGTCTTTTTCACTGTTTTCGCTCCAAGAACCTGTAACCTGTAATATGTAGCAGACATGCGTCAAAAGCACCTGTTTATTTATAAAACGAATAAGAATGGGGAATATAATAATACAATATTATGGTGTGAACACATATCAGCTTCTCAAGGCAGTGAATGGCCAGGCCATCACCGACTTCCTCGCTTAGCATTCGATATCGGCCGATTCCCCTCTGAATTGCGAACTGCCAGACGAACACGCGTTTAATGCGATCGACGGTGGTAATATCCGATGGGAGCTTTATTTCGATGGAGCATCTTCCGTGAAGAAGCGCAAACAAAGCACCCCTATAATCAAATCAGGGGTGGGTCTCATCTTCGTAACTCCACAGGGAGGGATAATGCGCTTTGCTTTCTCCTTAACAGAGCCGAGGACGAACAATGAAGCCGAGTAAGAAGCTTTGATAGCAGGCCTCGAGATCGCCATCGACATGGGAATTGAAAACCTTTTCATATACAGAGATTCCCAACTGGTCGTCAGTCAAGTAAACGGCGACTACCAGACATGCAAGCCAGAGCTGGTGAAGTATGGAGAGAGAGTACAGCAACTGCTGACTCAAATCCCTTCCTACACTTTGGAAAACAAACCGCGCACAGAAAATAGCAAGGCGGACGCTTTAGCCAAGCTCGCTAAAGAACTGGCTGATGAGAACCTCGATGACGTCAGAATCATGGTACAAAGCCGTCGGGTACTCGCACCGGCAGAAATATCTCCGGAATCATCCGAGGAAAAGGAAGCAATTGAGCAAACGGCCCTGCAAATAAATGGCCAAGGGAAGGTTGAAGATTGGAGAGAAGTCTTCATAGACTACTTCAAATCCCGTCGAACGCCTGAAGATGCGTCCTCAAGACATCAGCTTGTGAAACGAGCTCTGTCCTTCGCCTTCGTCAATAATACTCGGTACAAGAGGTCATTTGACTCTCTGTAGTTGAGATGCCTGGGACCTGACGAAGCGAAAAGAGTCGTTTAGGAAGTTCACGACGGACTCTGCGGTTCTCACCAAGCAGGCCCGAAGATGAAGCTGAAGATCAAACGAATGGGTTATTATTGGCCCACAATGATCCAGGACTGCCTCGAGTATGCGAAGCAATGCCACTCGTGCCAGATCCATGGGGATTTTATCCATCAGCATCCAAATCCTCTACATCCAACGGTGGCTAGCTGGCCGTTCGAAATGTGGGGAACTGACATAGTCGGCCCTATCGAACCAGCATCTTCCAGAGGACATCGTTTCATCCTGGCGACGAATGATTACTTCTCCAAATGGGCAGAAGCAGTACCGTTAAGGGAAGTGAAGACGGAAAATATTCTCCATTTCTTCAAGACGCACGTCATTTATCGGTTTGGAACTCCGCGACGGATCATTTCCGATAACGGGCCAGCCTACAGAAGCCACAAGATTAGTCGCTTCGCGCAGCAACACAACATAGACTGGAGATATTCCTCAGTTTATAATCAGCGAGTTAACGGTCTAGCTGAGGCTTTCAACAAAACCTTGACAAAGATCGTGAAGAAGACGGTGTCCCGAAACAAAAAGGACTGGCACGAGAGACTGCAAGAAGCTCTCTGGGCATATCGAACTACGTTCAAGACGGCCACGAACACAACGCCGTACGCGTTGGTATTCGGTACAGAAGCAGTACTCCCCCTCAAAATAGAGCTACCTTCTCTACGGATGGCAGTCTACTACGAGCTGACGGACGAAGAAAATGCTCACCTTCGGTTTGAGGAGCTTGATGCCCTTGATGAAACACGGCTCATAGCGCAACAAAATCTAGAGGCTTACAAAGCAAAGATGACGCGCTCATATGAAAGATTGACCAGGCCGAGGACATTCCGCCAAGGCGAAATGGTGCTAGTGGTCAAAAGACCTATGATCCCCAATCACGCCAAGCGGGGAAAATTCGAGCCGAACTATGAAGGCCCGTACATCATAGATAAGGTCTACCAGGGCGGAGCGTATCTACTCATGGATATGCGCGGTGAAAGACCTTTCAGGCCAATAAACGGTCGCTTCCTGAAGAAATACTACGCTTAACGGGTCAAGGCCTAGGTCAATGATAGATGACGACGACTATGTCCGCTTGCTATCTTCCTAAGCCCGAACTCTAAGTAGTAACCGGCCTTTTCAACGCCGGACGGAAATGTCCTTAAACTAACAACGGACCGAAACGTCCTTAAACTAATGACGGACCGCCGAAACGTCCTTAAACTAATAACGGACCCAAACGTCCTTAAACTAACAATGGACCACTATATCTTAAAACTGGCTGTTGACCGAGATGTCGATAAACTACGGTGGATTGCAGTATCTCAAAGCCGGTATAAAAAAAAATAAAAAAAATAAAAACGGTATGTCCATGAGCGAAATGGGCACGGATGAAAACCCGAAAGGGCTCCGTGAGTAAAAACAGCAGGGCTACCGGCGAGTGTTTGTGAAAACCCGAAAGGGCGCAACCTCGTTAAAAGACACTTGCAGGGTCCTCACGACCTTGTAAGGAGAAACCACCCGCGTGAGATCCTTACGACTCACAAGGGAGCAACAAACTTAGGAGTCCTCACGATTCCTAAGGAGAAATTACACTTGCGAGATCCTCACGACTCGTAAGGAGAACTCTCTTATGGGACCCTCACGGCTCATAAGACTTGAAAGTCTTAAGTTACAGAGAGCTGAACCTGTTCTTAAGCAACCCCTACAAACTTCGATATTGCCCTACAAGTGGCTCAATACTGACCCTTGTATACAATCTACGGGCGCGAATAAATATCTCCCTAACCAAGTCCCATCCGTGACTAGGGATATGTTCATATGCCGAACAACCTTTGTAAGTCCTCTCGACTTATAAGGAGAAAACCCTTTTGTAAGATCCTTACGACTTGCAAGAGGACATGCACTTAGGAATCCTCACGATTCCCAAGGAGAAAACACACCTGCAAGATCCTCACGACTTGTAGGGAGAAATGCCTTTGTGAGACCCTTACGGCTCATGAAGTCAAAAGCCTTAGTCGACAGGACCCTTAACCCTGTTTACTAAGCCCCCTTTGTTCAACATCGACAGAGGCAAATGATAATTCGCTCCTGGCAACATCCCAGTTGTAGCGGTGCTGATGCCGAAATCGGTGTCTAAAATCCAAGCTTGCAGCGAAAAGGCTAGCGAGCCACACATGCATACGAAATAGCCGAAATGATGGGGCAACTTGCAATAAAAAGCAGCAAGTAAAAATGTATGCATGAAAAATAGCCGAAATGATTGGGCAACTAGCAATAAAAAGCAGCGAGTAAAAATAAAATAAATAACCGAAATGATTGGGCAACTCGCAATAAAAAGCAGCGAGCAAAAATAAAATAAATAGCCGAAATGATTGGGCACCGCGAAAAATAGCCGAAATGATGGGGCAATCGCGACCTTCGCGATATAAAAGCTGAAATGATAGAGCATCACGGAAAAAGAAATAAAATAAAAATGAAATTTACGCCCTACAGGTGATGTTACATCTATCCCTGTATACAATCCAGGGGCGCAAACAAAGAAGGGATCATACTCCTCCCCCAGTTTTCATCATAAAAAAGAAGCCAAATCGTGACGGGCCACAAGTGATCTAGAGATCGTCTCAACACTCGTCTTGTAACAACGGACACAACTTCAAGCGAAGCGGAACAGCGGCAACTCCCAGTTCCATGACTCGGCGGTGTACAGATGACCGAGAGTCAAATTCCGACTCCATGAAATGCGGATAAAGTCAACCTTTCCTGGCTACGTGGAATGCGGATTACGTCACTGTTTGACCCGGTGGAAAACGTCCGGAGCGGAGCCTGGTCCTCGCAGAATACGGCAGTGAACCCGTGGGAAGCATCTAGAACAAAATTCGAGGTCATGTGGAACGCGGATAACGTTACTCTTTGACCCCGTGGAAAACGTCCAGAGCGGAGCCTAGTCCTCGCCAAACGCGGCAGTGAACCCATGTGAAGCATCTAGTGCAAAATTCCTGGTCACGTGGAACGCGGATAACGTCACTCTTTGACCTCGTGGAAAACGTCCAGAGCGGAGCCTAGTCCTCGCCAAACACGGCAGTGAACCCGTGTGAAACATCTAGAGCAAAATTCCTGGTCATGTGGAACGCGGATAACGTCACTCTTTGATCCCGTGGAAAGCGTCCAGAGCGGAGCCTAGTCCTCGCCGAACGCGGCAGTAAACCCGTGTGAAGCATCTAGTGCAAAATTCCTGGTCACGTGGAACGCGGATAACGTCACTCTTTGACCCCGTGGAAAACGTCCAGAGTGGAGCCTGGTCCTCGCAGAACATAGCAGTGAACCCGTGGGAAGCATCCAGAGCAAAATTCTTGGTCACGTGGAACGCGGATAACGTCACTCTTTGACCCCATGGAAAACGTCCAGAGCGGATCCTGGTCCTCGCAGAGCACGGCAGTGAACCCGTGTGAAGCATCCAGAGCGGAGCCTAGTCCTCGCTGAACGCGGCAGTGAACCCGTGTGAAGCATCTAGAGCAAAATTCCTGGCCACGTGGAACGCGGATAACGTCACTCTTTGACCCCGTGGAAAACGTCCAGAGCGGAGCCTGGTCCTCACAGAACACGGCAGTGAACCCGTGGGAAGCATCCAGAGCAAAATTCTTGGTCACGTGGAACGCGGATAACGTCACTCTTTGACCCCGTGGAAAACGTCCAGAGTGGATCCTGGTCCTCGCAGAGCACGGCAGTGAACCCATGTGAAGTATCCAGAGTGGAGCCTAGTCCTCGTCGAACACGGTAGTGAACCCGTGTGAAGCATCTAGTGCAAAATTCCTGGTCACGTGGAACGTGGATAACGTCACTCTCTGACCTCGCGGAAAATGCCCAGAGCGGAGCGTGGTCCTCGCAGAGCACGGCAGTGAACCCGTGTGAAGCATCCAGAGCAAACACCGGACTGTGGAGTCCTTAAAATCCACGGACTATGATGTCCTTAACCTCGACCGTAATGTCTTAAAACTAACGATCAACGACCATGATTCTAGACTGATTTTACCTTGGTTAAAGGGTACATCTCTTCACTCCTTTGATATTTGGCGTTGTAATTCCTCAACGTCTTCAAAGAGGTGACGGGTCCCAGTAACCACGCGTTCGTGGACTGTGGAGTCCTTAAATCCACGGACTATGAGGTCCTTCACCTTGACCGTGATGTCTTAAAACTAACATCGGACTGTGGAGTCCTTAAATCCACGGACTATGAGGTCCTTAACCTTGACCGTGATGTCTTAAAACTAACATCGTACTGTGGAGTCCTTAAATCCACGGACTATGACGTCCTTAACCTTGACCGTGATGTCTTAAAACTAACATCGGACTGTGGAGTCCTTAAATCCACGGACTATGACGTCCTTAACCTTGACCGTGATGTCTTAAAACTAACATTGGACTGTGGAGTCCTTAAATCCACGGACTATGACGTCCTTAACCTTGACCGTGATGTCTTAAAACTAACATCGGACTGTGGAGTCCTTAAATCCGCGGACTATGACATCCTTAACCTTGACCGTGATGTCTTAAAACTAACGTTGGACTGTGGGGTCCTTAAACCCATGGACTATAACGTCCTTAACCTTGACCGTGATGTCTTAAAACTATCGTTGGACTGTGGAGTCCTTAAATCCACGGACTATGAGGTCCTTAACCTTGACCGCGATTTCTTTAAACTACGGTACCCTAGAGAACATCCCAAAGCAACCCCTGACCCCGTGAAATATGGATAAAGGTGACCGCACCCAGCACTTGCGGGTCCTCATGACCTGCAAGGAAGAAAACTCTCTTGTGAGATCCTTACGACTCCCAAGGGAAAACCCGCTTAAGAATCCTCACGATTCTTAAGAAGAACTTACACCTAAGGGATCCTCTCGACCTATAGGGAGAAAAACTCTTTATGAGACCCTCACGGCTCATAAAGCTCAAAAGTCTTAGGAGGCAGATCTTAACCCTGAATCCTAAGCCATCGCTGCCCTGTAAGGAGACCTAGATAAATTGTCCGCAGAACACATTCAATAAAAAGAGACACACCATTGAGAAGAAAAATATGTCTTTATTCATAAACCAAAATGAATACAAAGTACAATTCATGAAAGAACAAAAGGAAGATGCTCTCATTCAGGAGTGTGTACAAAAAGAAAGGAAAAGATACAAATTTTTCAAGCCGGCGGACGATTTAGCAATTTTGCTAGTTCATCCTTCTTTCGCTGGGCCACGCCTTTGTGATTCAGTATCGCCAGAAGACGGGCCTCTGCCTGAGCCTGTTGGGCCTAATATGAAGTAAGCCGACCTTCGAGCTCCTTCTCGGTAGCTTTGTGGGCCTCGACTCTTTCGCGAGTAAACTCAGCGGCCTTGTCAATGGCCACTACCTCCTCGATGGCCTCTTGAAGCACTCACCAGAGTTCATACGCTTTATTGGCCTTGGCGGTAAGATTGGCTTGAAGCTCGTTCAGCGCCTTAGAAGCCAGTTCCCTCTCCGAGAACTTGCGGCCGAGCCTTTTCTCGCACGACACCATGTTCGCCGCGAATCGCTCAATCAGACCTCGCAAACCCGCTTTCGCAGCCACAACCTCCGAGGAAAGACGGGTACACTCGAGCACTGTATAAATAAGCCTCCATTCGACGGCAATACTCGACCTAGAACACGCACTAATTACCTGATATGGGAGGCAACAAGGAAAATCTCCGATGCGTATCCTACCAAGCATGCATTTACAACTATATGAATATTCGAAAGGAAATGATACCCAAAGCTCTGATGTGCATGCAACATAACGATAGTACTCGCAATTAAAGAAAATTTCCATGGAGAAATAGCTCATTTACGCAAGCAAGACGCACATATGAGTACCCGGCAAACATGAAAATTCAACAGAAAAGCATACAACAGCCAATGACAAAAAGAGTACATCGATTTAAGCATACTACACTACCGGGAAAAGATCGCCAAACAAGGGATCAGTGGCACAAGGGTGAACAAAGCAGTATTCAAAATTTTCTAATTCCCTTGCCGCCTTCTCCAGCACATCAAAGCGACGATTTTCATGAGGAGTGGCTCCCCACTGATTGGCGCCTTGTTCGTCTGCAAAAGCAGACATAATAGCCCGTCGGGCTCTTATTTGGCCCAACAGGTGAACCGAGCAATCTTTCAGCGCCTGAGTGATCAGACACGCTTCGTGAAAACACTCGAGCTTGTCTTCAGCTGCGTCAAGCATCGCCAGGGTCATCTCCGCTGGGTGAGGAGGGATGTCAGCAAGCACGGCAGCAAGAATCATCCGGAGCCAAAGGGAGCCCACTAGGAGGGGAGACCCCTGTTCCCCTCCGAACGGCGGCCGAGACGCGAGGACGTCTTGCCTGAGATTCGGGGCAGATGCTATATGGTTTTATCCGTCTACTGTTAGTTATATGTATGCCCTAGAGGCCATTATTGTACATTGGATGTATATTGTAGTGGATGCTGGGACATATATAGGTAGGACTTTCTTACTCGACATGATAGTACGCTATCTGGTTACTCTTTATCTTAACATGTATACTTTTTGTCTCTCTGTTACATGTTGATAAAGCCCTTAGGATGTGTACTCTACTTCCAGGACTATGATGCAGATCATACTAGTGGGGCCTGGGTAGTCCATGAGTACATCCTTCAATGTTCCTAGTCGTGGGAATATCGAGACGGGGCATCGATATTCCAGAGTAGACTGGCGTATATCTTCTCGACCCATGTGATGGGCGATGGATGATCCCATATCCATTGGTGTTTGACATCAGAGATGGTATTCGGGTGCTCAGTGGAGACTGGGTACACTGAACGGACTCGCCGAGAACTCCCAGATGGTATTATACCTCACGTCAGATGGCAATTCTCTGGTGACACTGGTACAGCTTAGTCTGTTGACCCGAGATCGTCATAGAGTCTTGTGTGTCTCCCACTGTGCTTTGATTTCCACCCTACCACGGCTCTACTGAGTCTTGCAAACAGGTGGTTTTTGGGTACAGTCCCGATTCACACGGAGGCAATGAGCGATAGGAGGGGATTCGCCTCTCCCGGTATTGGGGGTTGATGTTGTGCTATGCTCGACTGGCCATAACAGGAAATCCCTGGCCAGGGTTGCAGTGATATACTGGTAAGAGTTATCAGTAGTTTCACGATTGTTATGGACCTTACGTCGGCATGACTTATCGAGCTACTGGGGTCTGACGTTTACCACCCCTAGGCGAGATATGCGGCATATCAGACGAACAGACCGGACTGTACGGTAAGTGTTACTGGTTGGATTCACAGGAGTGTGAGCGGGCTTGCTCGTCGATCTTCTGATCGCTCAATACCCGGATGGCCGTTACGTTTAGCAGACCGCTTGCGGCTTGTGGATGTTTGATATGATCATCACCTGCTGTCGGCGTATTGACGAGTCTTTAGAGTCCTACACAGAGCTTTCCTGGCTCAAGCGAAACGAAATAGGAGCGCATATGAGATATGTGTGGGACCGAGAATAATCCGTGTATGTGATACCGTATTCTATTCTCGCGATGAATGTATCGATTGGTTGTATGCGATATAACCTAGTTATCGAACCAAGGATTGATTCGATAAGTCGATACATCGGATATTAGTCGGTTATATGCGATATGACCGGATCGTTAAATCAAGTGTTGATTTAATGATTTAATGTATAATTATATATTTGATATATTACTTTGCATTAACTAGTATTTGTTCACTTAAAAAGGATTTTCTCACTTGATGTGCACATTGTATATGTGATATATTTTTGTGCACTTGATTGTATCATGTTTGATGATACATGAAAGTTTGTGTGTATGATTAAACCATGGTTATGTTAATGGTTAGGGTTTTGATTTACTTGTCTATTTATTTTTATTTATTCATGTTTTGGCAAGAATAAAATGGTGGCTAGTTTTTTTTGTTTCTTTCATGAAACTTCATGAAGCTTTGAAGCTTTCACCATTTTGTCTCTTAGCCTTAACCTAACCATTAAACCTAACCTTAGTTAATTCTCTACACCTAACTATGGTTGCTATATGATGAGATAATTCTTTTTATTCTTATCATAATTCCTTTCTTCTTCTTCTTCTTCTTCTTCAATAATGAAGAAAAGCTTGCTACCATCAATGGCAACATGTGAAAAAGAGTGAGAAATCCAATTCTAAAGTGAACCCACTTCCTATTTCTTCATCCTCTACCACTTGCCAAGTAGTATAGGGTGTTTTCTTCACAAGTTTCATGACTTGGTGAAGTTGAAGCTTGATCTTGAGTTGCCTCGACGTAGATCATCTTCGGCATCGAAGTCGACGACCTAGCTCGATCATTTCTCCGACGAAACCATCGCTAGAGTCCGGGATTTCGATTGGTACAGCGGAGGGACGTCTACGCGGAGCTATGGAGGTGGAGGACAAGATCTACAAAGGTTGTAGTCACTTCCCTTTTAGTTAAAGTTGTTTACTTGCTTGCATCGCTTATCCTCTAGTTACGATCTTGCTTAGGGTTACTTGGCACATAGGAATTTTTTGAATTGGCTATGTTTGATCACTTGTAGAACCTCATGGGTGTGCCTAGGAACCTTACATCTACCTCTCCGAAGATGCCAAGTTGATTTATGGCACCGTGTATCGGAGGTTTAGACGGATGTGGCCGATGTAGTAGACTTCGTCAGATTCCCCCTCGCTAGAGGGGGTTTTGATTGTGGGGACGCTCTTCCCTGCAGGCGCAAGCCCCTGCTATTAATTACGCTACCGCATCGCGGTAGCCACTTTCTCCTTCTCCAGAATTTCACTTCGTGTCGTGTGTGTTTGTTTTGTTTGTGGTTGCCTGTGGATTGTATACGGAGACTGAATAATGCCGTCGCCCGTAGGATGTGGATTAGTCCAAATCCGCATTTACT